>JBBPFK010000074.1:4400-87400 GCA_037975005.1 Platalea minor
GCCCCACCAACGCTGGCGCTGACTTTTTCTAGGGCCTCCCAAACTTCAATACTATCTCAGACGTCCGCCTTGTAAAGTGGGAGCGAGGCTCAGCAATTGCGAACGTCCAGGGATTCCTCCCACCCCAAAGGGGCCAGGACAAAAGCTCTTGCTGCTCTTCAAGTAGCCAGGCATTCTTATTCACAGCCCCACCAATGCTGGCGCTGTCTCTTTCTACAGCCTCCCAAACTCCAATACTGTCTGCCCGGGCCCCTGATTAGAGCCGGAGGCAGGCACAGCAATTGCGAAAGTCCAGGGATTCCTCCCACCCCAAAGGGGCCAGGACCAAAAGCTCTTGCTGCTCTTCAAGGAGCCAGGCATCCCCATTCACAGCCCCACCAACGCTGGCGCTGACTTTTTCTAGGGCCTCCCAAACTTCAATACTATCTCAGAGGTCCGCCTTGTAATGTGGGAGCGAGGCTCAGCAATTGCGAACGTCCAGGGATTCCTCCCACCCCAAAGGGGCCAGGACAAAAGCTCTTGCTGCTCTTCAAGTAGCCAGGCATTCTTATTCACAGCCCCACCAATGCTGGCGCTGTCTCTTTCTAGAGCCTCGCAAACTCCAATACTGTCTGCCCGGCCCCCTGAATAGAGCCGCAGGCAGGCACAGCAATTGCGAATGTCCAGGGATTCCTCCCACCCCAAAGGGGCCAGGACCAAAAGCTCTTGCTGCTCTTCAAGTAGCCAGGCATCCCCATTCACAGCCCCACAAATGCTGGCGCTGTCTCTTTCCAGAGTGTCCCAGATGCCAATATATTCTCAGAAGGCCGTCCTGTAAAGTGGGACCCTGGCTAAGCAACTGTGAACGTCCAGGGATTCCTCCCACCCCAAAGGGGCCAGGACCAAAAGCTCTTGCTGCTCTTCAAGTAGCCAGGCAACTCCATTCACAGCCCCACCAACGCTGGCGCTGACTTTTTCTACAGCCTCCCATACTCCCATAATATCTGCCTGGGTCCCTGAGTAGAGCCGGATCCCAGCTCAGCAATTGTGAACGTCCAGGGATTCCTCCCACCCCAAAGGGGCCAGGACCAAAAGCTCTTGCTGCTCTTCAAGTAGCCACGCAACCCCATACACAGCCTCACAAACGATGGCGCTGTCTCTTTCTACAGCCTCCCTAACTCCAATACTATCTCACTGGGCTGCCGAGTACGCCAGGAGTTAGGCTCAGCAATTGCGAACGTCCAGGGACTCCTCCCACCCGAAAGGGGCTTGGACCAAAAGCTCTTGCTGCTCTTCAAGTAGCCAGGCATCCCCATTCACAGCCCCACCAACGCTGGCGCTGACTTTTTCTAGGGCCTCCCAAACTTCAATACTATCTCAGAGGTCCGCCTTGTAAAGTGGGAGCGAGGCTCAGCAATTGCGAACGTCCAGGGATTCCTCCCACCCCAAAGGGGCCAGGACAAAAGCTCTTGCTGCTCTTCAAGTAGCCAGGCATTCTTATTCACAGCCCCACCAATGCTGGCGCTGTCTCTTTCTAGAGCCTCCCTAACTCCAATACTGTCTGCCCGGCCCCCTGAATAGAGCCGCAGGCAGGCACAGCAATTGCGAAAGTCCAGGGATTCCTCCCACCCCAAAGGGGCCAGGACCAAAAGCTCTTGCTGCTCTTCAAGTAGCCAGGCATCCCCATTCACAGCCCCACAAATGCTGGCGCTGTCTCTTTCCAGAGTGTCCCAGATGCCAATATATTCTCAGAAGGCCGTCCTGTAAAGTGGGACCCTGGCTAAGCAACTGTGAACGTCCAGGGATTCCTCCCACCCCAAAGGGGCCAGGACCAAAAGCTCTTGCTGCTCTTCAAGTAGCCAGGCAACTCCATTCACAGCCCCACCAACGCTGGCGCTGACTTTTTCTACAGCCTCCCATACTCCCATAATATCTGCCTGGGTCCCTGAGTAGAGCCGGATCCCAGCTCAGCAATTGTGAACGTCCAGGGATTCCTCCCACCCCAAAGGGGCCAGGACCAAAAGCTCTTGCTGCTCTTCAAGTAGCCACGCAACCCCATACACAGCCTCACAAACGATGGCACTGTCTCTTTCTACAGCCTCCCTAACTCCAATACTATCTCACTGGGCTGCCAAGTACGCCAGGAGTTAGGCTCAGCAATTGCGAACGTCCAGGGATTCCTCCCACCCCAAAGGGGACAGGACCAAAAGCTCTTGCTGCTCTTCAAGTAGCCACGCAACCCCATTCACAGCCCCACCGACGCTGGCACTGACTTTTTCTAGGGCCTCCCAAACTTCAATACTATCTCAGAGGTCCGCCTTGTAAAGTGGGAGCGAGGCTCAGCAATTGCAAACGTCCAGGGATTCCTCCCACCCCAAAGGGGCCAGGACAAAAGCTCTTGCTGCTCTTCAAGTAGCCAGGCATTCTTATTTACAGCCCCACCAACGCTGGCGCTGTCTCTTTCTAGAGCCTCGCAAACTCCAATACTGTCTGCCCGGGCCCCTGATTAGAGTCGGAGGCAGGCACAGCAATTGCGAACGTCCAGGGATTCCTCCCACCCCAAAGGGGCCAGGACCAAAAGCTCTTGCTGCTCTTCAAGTAGCCAGGCATCCCCATTCACAGCCCCACCAACGCTGGCGCTGTCTCTTTCTAGAGCCTCCCAAACTCCAATACTACCTGCATGGGCAGCCGAGTACACCTGGCGCCAGGCTCAGCAATTGCGAACGTCCAGGGATTCCTCCCACCCCAAAGGGGCCAGGACAAAAGCTCTTGCTGCTCTTCAAGTAACCAGGCATCCCCATTCACAGCCCCACAAATGCTGGCGCTGTCTCTTTCCAGAGCATCCCAGATGCCAATATATTCTCAGAAGGCCGTCTTGTAAAGTGGGACCCTGGCTAGCCAATTGTGAACGTCCAGGGATTCCTCCCACCCCAAAGGGGCCAGGACCAAAAGCTCTTGCTGCTCTTCAAGTAGCCACGCAACCCCATTCACAGGCCCACCAACGCTGGCGCTGTCTCTTTCCAGAGCGTCCCAGATGCCAATATATTCTCAGAAGGCCGCCTTGTAAAGTGGGACCCTGGCTAAGCAACTGTGAACGTCCAGGGATTCCTCCCACCCCAAAGGGGCCAGGACCAAAAGCTCTTGCTGCTCTTCAAGTAGCCAGGCAACCCCATTCACAGCCCCACCAACGCTGCCGCTGTCTCTTTCGACAGCCTCCCATACTCCCATAATATCTGCCTGGGTCCCTGAGTAGAGCAGGATCCCAGCTCAGCAATTGTGAACGTCCAGGGATTCCTCCCACCCCAAAGGGGCCAGGAACAAAAGCTCTTGCTGCTCTTCAAGTAGCCACGCAACCCCATGCACAGCCTCACAAACGATGGCGCTGTCTCTTTCTACAGTCTCCCAAACTCTTATACTACCTGCCTGGGCAGCTAGGCCGTAGCACAGCTCAGAAATTGCGAACGTCAAGGGAATCCTCCCCAACCAAAGGGGCCAGGAACAAAAGCTCTAGCCTCTCTTCAAGGAGCCAGGCAACCCCATTCACAGCCCACCAACGCTGACGCTGCCTCTATCTACAGCCTCCCTAACTCCAATAGTAGCTCAGGGGGCCGCCTGGTAAAGTGGGAGCGAGGCTCAGCTATTGCGAACGTCCAGGGATTCCTCCCACCCCAAAGGGGCCAGGACCAAAAGCTCTTGCTGCTCTTCAAGTAGCCAGGCATCCCCATTCACAGCCCCACCAACGCTGGCGCTGTCTCTTTCTAGAGCCTCCCTAACTCCAATGTCTGCCCGGGCCCCTGATTAGAGCCGGAGGCAGGCACAGCAATTGCGAACGTCCAGGGATTCCTCCCACCCCAAAGGGGCCAGGACCAAAAGCTCTTGCTGCTCTTCAAGTAGCCAGGCATCCCCATTCACAGCCCCACCAACGCGGGCGCTGTCTCTTTCCAGAGCCTCCCAAACTCCAATACTACCTGCATGGGCAGCCGAGTACACCTGGCGCCAGGCTCAGCAATTGCGAACGTCCACGGATTCCTCCCACCCCAAAGGGGCTTGGACCAAAAGATCTTGCTGCTCTTCAAGTAGCCAGGCAACCCCATTCACAGCCCCACCAACGCTGGCACTGACTTTTTCTAGGGCCTCCCAAACTTCAATACTATCTCAGACGTCCGCCTTGTAAAGTGGGAGCGAGGCTCAGCAATTGCGAACGTCCAGGGATTCCTCCCACCCCAAAGGGGCCAGGACAAAAGCTCTTGCTGCTCTTCAAGTAGCCAGGCATTCTTATTCACAGCCCCACCAACGCTGGCGCTGTGTCTTTCTACAGCTTCCCTAACTCCAATACTGTCTGCCCGGGGCGCCCTTATTAGAGCCGGAGGCAGGCACAGCAATTGCGAACGTCCAGGGATTCCTCCCACCCCAAAGGGGCCAGGACCAAAAGCTCTTGCTGCTCTTCAAGTAGCCAGGCATCCCCATTCACAGCCCCACAAATGCTGGCGCTGTCTCTTTCCAGAGCATCCCAGATGCCAATATATTCTCAGAAGGCCGTCTTGTAAAGTGGGACCCTGGCTAGCCAATTGTGAACGTCCAGGGATTCCTCCCACCCCAAAGGGGCCAGGACCAAAAGCTCTTGCTGCTCTTCAACAAGGCAAGCAACCCCATTCACAGCCTCACAAACGATGACGCTGTCTCTTTCTACAGTCTCTCAAACTCTTATACTACCAGCCCTGGCAGCTAGGCCGTAGCACAGCTCAGCAATTGTGAACGTCCAGGGATTCCTCCCACCCCAAAGGGGCCAGGACCAAAAGCTCTTGCTGCTCTTCAAGTAGCCACGCAACCCCATTCACAGGCCCACCAACGCTGGCGCTGTCTCTTTCCAGAGCGTCCCAGATGCCAATATATTCTCAGAAGGCCGCCTTGTAAAGTGGGACCCTGGCTAAGCAACTGTGAACGTCCAGGGATTCCTCCCACCCCAAAGGGGCCAGGACCAAAAGCTCTTGCTGCTCTTCAAGTAGCCAGGCATTCTTATTCACAGCCCCACCAACGCTGGCGCTGTCTCTTTCTACAGCCTCCCTACCTCCAATACTGTCTGCCCGGGCCCCTGGATAGAGCCGGAGGCAGGCACAGCAATTGCGAACGTCCAGGGATTCCTCCCACTCCAAAGGGGCCAGGACCAAAAGCTCTTGCTGCTCTTCAAGTAGCCACGCAACCCCATGCACAGCCTCACAAACGATGGCGCTGTCTCTTTCTACAGTCTCCCAAACTCTTATACTACCTGCCTGGGCAGCTAGGCCGTAGCACAGCTCAGAAATTGCGAACGTCAAGGGAATCCTCCTCAACCAAAGGGGCCAGGAACAAAAGCTCTAGCCTCTCTTCAAGGAGCCAGGCAACGCAAATCACAGCCCACCAACGCTGACGCTGCCTCTATCTACAGCCTCCCTAACTCCAATAGTAACTCAGGGGGCCGCCTGGTAAAGTGGGATCGAGGCTAAGAAACTGCGAACGTCCAGGGATTCCTCCCACCCCAAAGGGGCCAGGACCAAAAGCTCTTGCTGCTTTTCAAGTAGCCAGGCAAACCCCATTCACAGCCCCACAAATGCTGCCGCTGTCTCTTTCTAAAGCCTCCCAAACTCCACTACTATCTCACTGGGCTGCCAAGTACGCCAGGAGCTAGGCTCAGAAACTGCGAACGTCCAGGGATTCCTCCCACCCGAAAGGGGCTTGGACCAAAAGCTCTTGCTGCTCTTCAAGTAGCCACGCAACCCCATTCACAGCCGCACCAACGCTGGCGCTGACTTTTTCTAGGGCCTCCCAAACTTCAATACTATCTCAGAGGTCCGCCTTGTAAAGTGGGAGAGAGCCTCAGCAATTGCGAATGTCCAGGGATTCCTCCCACCCCAAAGGGGCCAGGACAAAAGCTCTTGCTGCTCTTCAAGTAGCCAGGCATTCTTATTCACAGGCCCACCAACGCTGGCGCTGTCTCTTTCTAGAGCCTCCCTAACTCCAATATTGTCTGCCCGGGCCCCTGATTAGAGCCGGAGGCAGGCACAGCAATTGCGAACGTCCAGGGATTCCTCCCACCCCAAAGGGGCCAGGACCAAAAGCTCTTGCTGCTCTTCAAGTAGCCAGGCATTCTTATTCACAGCCCCACCAATGCTGGCGCTGTCTCTTTCTAGAGCCTCCCAAACTCCAATACTACCTGCATGGGCAGCCGAGTACACCTGGCGCCAGGCTCAGCAATTGCGAACGTCCAGGGATTCCTCCCACCCCAAAGGGGCTTGGACCAAAAGATCTTGCTGCTCTTCAGGTAGCCAGGCAACCCCATTCACAGCCCCACCAACGCTGGCGCGGACTTTTTCTAGGGCCTCCCAAATTTCAGTACTATCTCAGACGTCCGCCTTGTAAAGTGGGAGCAAGGCTCAGCAATTGCGAACGTCCAGGGATTCCTCCCAACCCAAAGGGGCCAGGACAAAAAGCTCTTGCTGCTCTTCAAGTAGCCAGGCATTCTTATTCACAGCCCCACCAACGCTGGCGCTGTCTCTTTCTACAGCCTCCCTAACTCCAATACTGTCTGCCCGGGGCGCCCTTATTAGAGCCGCAGGCAGGCACAGCAATTGCGAACGTCCAGGGATTCCTCCCACCCCAAAGGGGCCAGGACCAAAAGCTCTTGCTGCTCTTCAAGTAGCCAGGCATCCCCATTCACAGCCCCACAAATGCTGGCGCTGTCTCTTTCCAGAGCGTCCTAGATGCCAATATATTCTCAGAAGGCCGTCTTGTAAAGTGGGACCCTGGCTAGCCAATTGTGAACGTCCAGGGATTCCTCCCACCCCAAAGGGGCCAGGACCAAAAGCTCTTGCTGCTCTTCAAGTAGCCACGCAACCCCATTCACAGGCCCACCAACGCTGGCGCTGTCTCTTTCCAGAGCGTCCCAGATGCCAATATATTCTCAGAAGGCCGCCTTGTAAAGTGGGATCGAGGCTAAGAAACTGCGAACGTCCAGGGATTCCTCCCACCCCAAAGGGGCCAGGACCAAAAGCTCTTGCTGCTTTTCAAGTAGCCAGGCAAACCCCATTCACAGCCCCACAAATGCTGCCGCTGTCTCTTATTAAAGCCTCCCAAACTCAACTACTATCTCACTGGGCTGCCAAGTACGCCAGGAGCTAGGCTCAGAAACTGCGAACGTCCAGGGACTCCTCCCACCCCAAAGGGGCTTGGACCAAAAGATCTTGCTGCTCTTCAAGTAGCCACGCAACCCCATTCACAGCCCCACCAACGCTGGCGCTGACTTGTTCTAGGGCCTCCCAAACTTCAATACTATCTCAGAGGTCCGCCTTCCAAAGTGGGAGAGAGCCTCAGCAATTGCGAACGTCCAGGGATTCCTCCCACCCCAAAGGGGCCAGGACAAAAGCTCTTGCTGCTCTTCAAGTAGCCAGGCATCCCCATTTACAGCCCCACCAACGCTGGCGCTGTCTCTTTCTAGAGCCTCCCTAACTCCAATACTGTCTGCCCGGGCCCCTGATTAGAGCCAGAGGCAGGCACAGCAATTGCGAACGTCCAGGGATTCCTCCCACCCCAAAGGGGCCAGGACCAAAAGCTCTTGCTGCTCTTCAAGTAGCCAGGCATCCCCATTCACAGCCCCACCAACGCTGGCGCTGTCTCTTTCCAGAGCCTCCCAAACTCCAATACTACGTGCATGGGCAGCCGAGTACACCTGGCGCCAGGCTCAGCAATTGCGAACGTCCACGGATTCCTCCCACCCCAAAGGGGCTTGGACCAAAAGATCTTGCTGCTCTTCAAGTAGCCACGCAACCCCATTCACAGCCCCACCAACGCTGGCGCTGACTGTTTCTAGGGCCTCCCAAACTTCAATACTATCTCAGACGTCCGCCTTGTAAAGTGGGAGCGAGGCTCAGCAATTGCGAACGTCCAGGGATTCCTCCCACCCCAAAGGGGCCAGGACAAAAGCTCTTGCTGCTCTTCAAGTAGCCAGGCATTCTTATTCACAGGCCCACCAATGCTGGCGCTGTCTCTTTCTAGAGCCTCCCTAACTCCAATACTGTCTGCCCGGGGCGCCCTTTTTAGAGCCGGAGGCAGGCACAGCAATTGCGAACGTCCAGGGATTCCTCCCACCCCAAAGGGGCCAGGACCAAAAGCTCTTGCTGCTCTTCAAGAAGGCACGCAACCCCATTCACAGCCTCACAAACGATGGCGCTGTCTCTTTCTAGAGCCTCCCAAACTCTTATACTACCTGCCTGGGCAGCTAGGCCGTAGCACAGCTCAGAAACGACGAACGTCCAGGGATTCCTCCCACCCCAAAGGGGCCAGGACCAAAAGCTCTTGCTGCTCTTCAAGTAGCCACGCAACCCCATTCACAGGCCCACCAACGCTGGCGCTGTCCCTCTCCAGAGCCTCCCAAAATCCAATACTACCTCAGAGGGTCGTCTTTTAAAGTGTGAGCGAGGCTAAGGAACTGCGAACGTTAAGGGATTCCTCCCACCCCAAAGGGTCTTGGACCAAAAGCTCTTGCTGCTCTTCAAGTAGCCAGGCATCCCCATTCACAGCCCCACCAACGCTGGCGCTGTCTCTTTCTAAAGCCTCCCTAACTCCAATACTACCTGCATGGGAAGCCGAGTACACCTGGCGCCAGGCTCAGCAAGTGCGAACGTCCAGGGATTCCTCCCACCCCAAAGGGGCCAGGACCAAAAGCTCTTGCTGCTCTTCAAGTAGCCAGGCAAACCCCATTCACAGCCCCACAAACGCTGGCGCTGTCTCTTTCTAAAGCCTCCCAAACTGCACTACTATCTCACTGGGCTGCCAAGGACGCCACGAGCTAGGCTCAGCAAGTGCGAACGTCCAGGGATTCCTCCCACCCCAAAGGGGCCAGGACCAAAAGCTCTTGCTGCTCTTCAAGTAGCCAGGCATCCCCATTCACAGCCCCACAAATGCTGGCGCTGTCTCTTTCCATAGCGTCCCAGATGCCAATATATTCTCAGAAGGCCGTCTTGTAAATTGGGACCCTGGCTAGGCAACTGTGAACGTTCAGGGATTCCTCCCACCCCAAAGGGGCCAGGACAAAAGCTCTTGCTGGTCTTCAAGTAGCCAGGCATTCTTATTCACAGCCCCACTAATGCTGGCGCTGTCTCTTTCTAGAGCCTCCCTAACTCCAATACTGTCTGCCCGGGCCCCTTGTTAGAGCCGCAGGCAGTCACAGCAATTGCGAACGTCCAGGGATTCTTCCCACCCCATAGGGGCCAGGACCAAAAGCTCTTGTTGCTCTTCAAGTAGCCACGCAATCCCATTCACAGCCCCAACAACGCTGGCGCTGTCTCTTTCTACAGCCTCCCAAACTCCACTACTATCTCACTGGCCTGCCGAGTACGCCAGGAGCTAGGCTCAGCAAGTGCGAACGTCCAGAGATTCCTCCCACCCCAAAGGGGCCAGGACCAAAAGCCCTTGCTGCTTTTCAAGTAGCCAGGCAAACCCCATTCACAGCCCCACAAACGCTGCCGCTGTCGCTTTCTACAGCCTCCCAAACTCCACTACTATCTCACTGGGCTGCCGAGTACGCCATGAGCTAGGCTCAGCAAGTGCAAACGTCAAGGGATTCCTCCCACCCCAAAGGGGCTTGGACCAAAAGCTCTTGCTGCTCTTCAAGTAGCCAGGCATTCTTATTCACAGGCCCACCAATGCTGGCGCTGTCTCTTTCTAGAGCCTCCCTAACTCCAATACTGTCTGCCCGGGGCGCCCTTTTTAGAGCCGGAGGCAGGCACAGCAATTGCGAACGTCCAGGGATTCCTCCCACCCCAAAGGGGCCAGGACCAAAAGCTCTTGCTGCTCTTCAAGAAGGCACGCAACCCCATTCACAGCCTCACAAACGATGGCGCTGTCTCTTTCTAGAGCCTCCCAAACTCTTATACTACCTGCCTGGGCAGCTAGGCCGTAGCACAGCTCAGAAACGACGAACGTCCAGGGATTCCTCCCACCCCAAAGGGGCCAGGACCAAAAGCTCTTGCTGCTCTTCAAGTAGCCACGCAACCCCATTCACAGGCCCACCAACGCTGGCGCTGTCCCTCTCCAGAGCCTCCCAAAATCCAATACTACCTCAGAGGGTCGTCTTTTAAAGTGTGAGCGAGGCTAAGGAACTGCGAACGTTAAGGGATTCCTCCCACCCCAAAGGGTCTTGGACCAAAAGCTCTTGCTGCTCTTCAAGTAGCCAGGCATCCCCATTCACAGCCCCACCAACGCTGGCGCTGTCTCTTTCTAAAGCCTCCCTAACTCCAATACTACCTGCATGGGAAGCCGAGTACACCTGGCGCCAGGCTCAGCAAGTGCGAACGTCCAGGGATTCCTCCCACCCCAAAGGGGCCAGGACCAAAAGCTCTTGCTGCTCTTCAAGTAGCCAGGCAAACCCCATTCACAGCCCCACAAACGCTGGCGCTGTCTCTTTCTAAAGCCTCCCAAACTGCACTACTATCTCACTGGGCTGCCAAGGACGCCACGAGCTAGGCTCAGCAAGTGCGAACGTCCAGGGATTCCTCCCACCCCAAAGGGGCCAGGACCAAAAGCTCTTGCTGCTCTTCAAGTAGCCAGGCATCCCCATTCACAGCCCCACAAATGCTGGCGCTGTCTCTTTCCATAGCGTCCCAGATGCCAATATATTCTCAGAAGGCCGTCTTGTAAATTGGGACCCTGGCTAGGCAACTGTGAACGTTCAGGGATTCCTCCCACCCCAAAGGGGCCAGGACAAAAGCTCTTGCTGGTCTTCAAGTAGCCAGGCATTCTTATTCACAGCCCCACTAATGCTGGCGCTGTCTCTTTCTAGAGCCTCCCTAACTCCAATACTGTCTGCCCGGGCCCCTTGTTAGAGCCGCAGGCAGTCACAGCAATTGCGAACGTCCAGGGATTCTTCCCACCCCATAGGGGCCAGGACCAAAAGCTCTTGTTGCTCTTCAAGTAGCCACGCAATCCCATTCACAGCCCCAACAACGCTGGCGCTGTCTCTTTCTACAGCCTCCCAAACTCCACTACTATCTCACTGGCCTGCCGAGTACGCCAGGAGCTAGGCTCAGCAAGTGCGAACGTCCAGAGATTCCTCCCACCCCAAAGGGGCCAGGACCAAAAGCCCTTGCTGCTTTTCAAGTAGCCAGGCAAACCCCATTCACAGCCCCACAAACGCTGCCGCTGTCGCTTTCTACAGCCTCCCAAACTCCACTACTATCTCACTGGGCTGCCGAGTACGCCAGGAGCTAGGCTCAGCAAGTGCAAACGTCAAGGGATTCCTCCCACCCCAAAGGGGCTTGGACCAAAAGATCTTGCTGCTCTTCAAGTAGCCAGGCATCCCCATTCACAGCCCCACCAATGCTGGCACTGACTTTTTCTAGGGCCTCCCAAACTTCAATACTATCTCAGACGTCCGCCTTGTAAAGTGGGAGTGAGGCTCAGCAATTGCGAACGTCCAGGGATTCCTCCCACCCCAAAGGGGCCAGGACAAAAGCTCTTGCTGCTCTTCAAGTAGCCAGGCATTCTTATTTACAGCCCCACCAACGCTGGCGCTGTCTCTTTCTAGAGCCTCCCTAACTCCAATACTGTCTGCCCGGGCCCCTTATTAGAGCCGCAGGCAGGCACCGCAATTGCGAACGTCCAGGGATTCCTCCCACCCCAAAGGGGCCAGGACCAAAAGCTCTTGCTGCTCTTCAAGTAGCCAGGCATCCCCATTTACAGCCCCACCAACGCGGGCGCTGTCTCTTTCTAGAGCCTCCCAAACTCCAATACTACCTGCATGGGCAGCCGAGTACACCTGGCGCCAGGCTCAGCAATTGTGAACGTCCAGGGATTCCTCCCACCCCAAAGGGGCTTGGACCAAAAGCTCTTGCTGCTCTTCAAGTAGCCACGCAACCCCATTCACAGCCGCACCAACGCTGGCGCTGACTTTTTCTAGGGCCTCCCAAACATCAATACTATCTCAGAGGTCCGCCTTGTAAAGTGGGAGCGAGGCTCAGCAATTGCGAACGTCCAGGGATTCCTCCCACCCCAAAGGGGCCAGGACAAAAGCTCTTGCTGCTCTTCAAGTAGCCAGGCATTCTTATTCACAGCCCCACCAATGCTGGCGCTGTCTCTTTCTAGAGCCTCGCAAACTCCAATACTGTCTGCCCGGGCCCATGAATAGAGCCGCAGGCAGGCACAGCAATTGCGAACGTCCAGGGATTCCTCCCACCCCAAAGGGGCCAGGACCAAAAGCTCTTGCTGCTCTTCAAGTAGCCAGGCAACCCCATTCACAGGCCACCAACGCTGACGCTGTCTCCATCTACAGCCTCCCTAACTCCAATAGTAACTCAGAGGGCCGCCTGGTAAAGTGGGAGCGAGGCTAAGAAACTGCGAACGTCCAGGGATTCCTCCCACCCCAAAGGGGCCAGGACAAAAGCTCTTGCTGCTCTTCAAGTAGCCAGGCATTCTTATTCACAGCCCCACCAATGCTGGCGCTGTCTCTTTCTAGAGCCTCGCAAACTCCAATACTGTCTGCCCGGGCCCCTGAATAGAGCCGGAGGCAGGCACAGCAATTGCGAAGGTCCAGGGATTCCTCCCACCCCAAAGGGGCCAGGACCAAAAGCTCTTGCTGCTCTTCAAGTAGCCAGGCATCCCCATTCACAGCCCACCAACGGTGACGCTGTCTCTATCTACAGCCTCCCTAACTCCAGTAGTAACTCAGAGGGCCGTGTGGTAAAGTGGGATCGAGCCTAAGAAACTGCGAACGTCCAGGGATTCCTCCCACCCCAAAGGGGCCAGGACCAAAAGCTCTTGCTGCTCTTCAAGTAGCCAGGCATCCCCATTTACAGCCCCACCAACGCTGGCGCTGTCTCTTTCTAGAGCTACCCAAACTCCAATACTGTCTGCCTTGGCCCCTGATTAGAGCAGGAGGCAGGCACAGCAACTGTGAACGTCCAGGGATTCCTCCCACCCCAATGGGGCCAGGACAAAAAGCTCTTGCTGCTCTTCAAGTAGCTAGGCAACCCCATTCACAGCCCCACAAATGCTGGCGCTGTCTCTTTCCAGAGCCTCCGAAGCTTCAATACTACCTCAGAGGGCCGCCTTGTAAAGTGGGAAGGAGGCTAAGAAACTGCGAACTTCCAGGGATTCCTCCCACCCCAAAGAGGCCCGGAACAAAACTCTTGCTGCTCGTCAAGTAGCCACGCAATCCCATTCACAGCGCCACCAACGCTGGCGCTGTCTCTTTCTACAGCCTCCCAAACTCCACTACTATCTCACTGGCCTGCCGAGTACGCCAGGAGCTAGGCTCAGCAAGTGCGAACGTCCAGGGATTCCTCCCACCCCAAAGGGGCCAGGACCAAAAGCCCTTGCTGCTTTTCAAGTAGCCAGGCAAACCCCATTCACAGCCCCACAAACGCTGGCGCTGTCTCTTTCTAGAGCCTCCCTAACTCCAATACTATCTCACTGGGCTGCCGAGTACGCCAGGAGCTAGGCTCAGCAAGTGCGAACGTCCAGGGATTCCTCCCACCCGAAAGGGGCTTGGTCTAAAAGATCTTGCTGCTCTTCAAGTAGCCAGGCATCCCCATTCACAGCCCCACCAACGCTGGAACTGACTTTTTCTAGGGCCTCCCAAACTTCAATACTATCTCAGACGTCCGCCTTGTAAAATGGGAGCGAGGCTCAGCAATTGCGAATGTCCAGGGATTCCTCCCACCCCAAAGGGGCTTGGACCAAAAGCTCTTGCTGCTCTTCAAGTAGCCAGGCAAACCCCATTCACAGCCCCACAAACGTCCGCTGTCGCTTTCTACAGCCTCCCAAATTCCACTACTATCTCACTGGGCTGCCGAGTACGCCAGGAGCTAGGCTCAGCAAGTGCGAACGTCCAGGGATTCCTCCCACCCCAACGGGGCCAGGACCAAAAGCCCTTGCTGCTTTTCAAGTAGCCAGGCAAACCCCATTCACAGCCCCACAAACGCTGCCGCTGTCGCTTTCTACAGCCTCCCAAACTCCACTACGATCTCACTGGGCTGCCGAGTACGCCTGGAGCTAGGCTCAGAAACTGCGAACGTCCAGGGATTCCTCCCACCCCAAAGGGGCTTGGACCAAAAGCTCTTGCTGCTCTTCAAGTAGCCAGGCATCCCCATTGACAGCCCCACCAACGCTGGCGCTGACTTTTTCTAGGGCCTCCCAAACTTCAATACTATCTCAGACGTCCGCCTTGTAAAGTGGGAGCGAGGCTCAGCAATTGCGAACGTCCAGGGATTCCTCCCACCCCAAAGGGGCCAGGACCAAAAGCTCTTGCTGCTCTTCAAGTAGCCAGGCAACCCCATTCACAGCCCCACCAACGCTGCCGCTGTCTCTTTCTACAGCCTCCCATACTCCCATAATATCTGCCTGGGTCCCTGAGTAGAGCCGGATCCCACCTCAGCAATTGTGAACGTCCAGGGATTCCTCCCACACCAAAGGGGCCAGGACCAAAAGCTCTTGCTGCTCTTCTAGTAGCCACGCAACCCCATGCACAGCCTCACAAACGATGGCGCTGTCTCTTTCTACAGTCTCCCAAACTCTTATACTACCTGCCTGGGCAGCTAGGCTGTAGCACAGCTCAGAAATTGCGAACGTCAAGGGAATCCTCCCCAACCAAAGGGGCCAGGACCAAAAGCTCTTTGTGCTTTTCAAGTAGCCAGGCAAACCCCATTCACAGCCTCACAAACGATGGCGCTGTCTCTTTCTACAGCCTCCCTAACTCCAATACTATCTCACTGGGCTGCCGAGTACGCCAGCAGTTAGGCTCAGCAATTGCGAAAGTCCAGGGATTCCTCCCACCCCAAAGGGGCTTGGACCAAAAGATCTTGCTGCTCTTCAAGTAGCCAGGAAACCCCATTCACAGCCCCACCAACGCTGGCGCTGACTTTTTCTAGGGCCTCCCAAACTTCAATACTATCTCAGAGGTCCGCCTTGTAAAGTGGGAGCGAGGCTCAGCAATTGCGAACGTCCAGGGATTCCTCCCACCCCAAAGGGGCCAGGACCAAAAGCTCTTGCTGCTCTTCAAGTAGCCAGGCATTCTTATTTACAGCCCCACCAACGCTGGCGCTGTCTCTTTCTAGAGCCTCGCAAACTCCAATACTCTCTGCCCGGGCCCCTTATTAGAGCCGCAGGCAGGCACAGCAAATGCGAACGTCCAGGGATTCCTCCCACCCCAAAGGGGCCAGGACCAAAAGCTCTTGCTGCTCTTCAAGAAGGCACGCAACCCCATTCACAGCCTCACAAACGATGGCGCTGTCTCTTTCTACAGTCTCCCAAGCTCTTATACTACCTGCCTGGGCAGCTAGGCTGTAGCATTGCTCAGAAACTACGAACGTCCAGGGATTCCTCCCACCCCAAAGGGGCCAGGACCAAAAGCTCTTTCTGCTCTTCAAGTAGCTAGGCAACCCCATTCACAGCCCCACAAATGCTGGCGCTGTCTCTTTCCAGAGCCTCCGAAGCTCCAATACTACCTCAGAGGGCCGTCTTGTAAAGTGGGAGCGAGGCTAAGAAACTGCGAACTTCCAGCGATTCCTCCCACCCCAAAGAGGCCAGGACCAAAACTCTTGCTGCTCTTCAAGTAGCCACGCAATCCCATTCACAGCCCCACCAACGCTGGCGCTGTCTCTTTCTACAGCCTCCCAAACTCCACTACTATCTCACTGGCCTGCCGAGTACGCCAGGAGCTAGGCTCAGCAAGTGCGAACGTCCAGGGATTCCTCCCACCCCAAAGGGGCCAGGACCAAAAGCTCTTGCTGCTCTTCAAGTAGCCAGGCATCCCCATTCACAGCCCCACCAACGCTGGCGCTGTCTCTTTCTAGAGCCTCCCAAACACCAATACTACCTGTATGGGCAGCCGAGTACACCTGGCGCCAGGCTCAGCAATTGCGAACGTCCAGGGATTCCTCCCACCCTAAAGGGGCTTGGACCAAAAGCTCTTGCTGCTCTTCAAGTAGCCAGGAAACCCCATTCACAGCCCCACCAACGCTGGCGCTGACTTTTTCTAGGGCCTCCCAAACTTCAATACTATCTCAGACGTCCGCCTTGTAAAGTGGGAGCGAGGCTCAGCAATTGCGAACGTCCAGGGATTCCTCCCACCCCAAAGGGGCCAGGACCAAAAGCTCTTGCTGCTCTTCAAGTAGCCAGGCATTCTTATTCACAGCCCCACCAACGCTGGCGCTGTCTCTTTCTAGAGCCTCCCTAACTCCAATACTCTCTGCCCGGGCCCCTTATTAGAGCCGCAGGCAGGCACAGCAAATGCGAACGTCCAGGGATTCCTCCCACCCCAAAGGGGCCAGGACCAAAAGCTCTTGCTGCTCTTCAAGAAGGCACGCAACCCCATTCACAGCCTCACAAACGATGGCGCTGTCTCTTTCTACAGTCTCCCAAGCTCTTATACTACCTGCCTGGGCAGCTAGGCTGTAGCAGAGCTCAGAAACTACGAACGTCCAGGGATTCCTCCCACCCCAAAGGGGCCAGGACCAAAAGCTCTTGCTGCTCTTCAAGTAGCCATGCAATCCTATTCACAGCCACACCAACGCTGGCGCTGTCTCTTCCTAGAGCCTCCCAAACTCCAATACTGTCTGCCTTGGCCCCTGATTAGAGCCGGAGGCAGGCACAGCAATTGCGAACGTCCAGGGATTCCTCCCACCCCAAAGGGGCCAGGACCAAAAGCTCTTGCTGCTCTTCAAGTAGCTAGGCAACCCCATTCACAGCCCCACAAATGCTGGCGCTGTCTCTTTCCAGAGCCTCCGAAGCTCCAATACTACCTCAGAGGGCCGCCTTGTAAAGTGGGAGCGAGGCTAAGAAACTGCGAACTTCCAGGGATTCCTCCCACCCCAAAGAGGCCAGGACCAAAACTCTTGCTGCTCTTCAAGTAGCCACGCAATCCCATTCACAGCCCCACCAACGCTGGCGCTGTCTCTTTCTACAGCCTCCCAAACTCCACTACTATCTCACTGGCCTGCCGAGTACGCCAGGAGCTAGGCTCAGCAAGTGCGAACGTCCAGGGATTCCTCCCACCCCAAAGGGGCCAGGACCAAAAGCTCTTGCTGCTCTTCAAGTAGCCACGCAACCCCATTCACAGGCCCACCAACGCTGGCGCTGTCCCTCTCCAGAGCCTCCCAAAATCCAATACTACCTCAGAGG
Source organism: Platalea minor (assembly GCA_037975005.1). Lineage (NCBI taxonomy): Eukaryota > Metazoa > Chordata > Aves > Pelecaniformes > Threskiornithidae > Platalea > Platalea minor. The sequence goes on from JBBPFK010000074.1 coordinate 21,528, forward strand.
GTCGTCTTGTAAAGTGTGAGCGAGGCTAAGGAACTGCGAACGTTCAGGGATTCCTCCCACCCAAAAGGGTCTTGGACCAAAAGCTCTTGCTGCTCTTCAAGTAGCCAGGCATCCCCATTCACAGCCCCACCAACGCTGGCGCTGTCTCTTTCTAAAGCCTCCCTAACTCCAATACTACCTGCATGGGAAGCCGAGTACACCTGGCTCCAGGCTCAGCAAGTGCGAACGTCCAGGGATTCCTCCCACCCCAAAGGGGCCAGGACCAAAAGCTCTTGCTGCTCTTCAAGTAGCCAGGCAAACCCCATTCACAGCCCCACAAACGCTGGCGATGTCTCTTTCTAAAGCCTCCCAAACTGCACTACTATCTCACTGGGCTGCCAAGGACGCCACGAGCTAGGCTCAGCAAGTGCGAACGTCCAGGGATTCCTCCCACCCCAAAGGGGCCAGGACCAAAAGCTCTTGCTGCTCTTCAAGTAGCCAGGCATCCCCATTCACAGCCCCACAAATGCTGGCGCTGTCTCTTTCCATAGCGTCCCAGATGCCAATATATTCTCAGAAGGCCGTCTTGTAAATTGGGACCCTGGCTAGGCAACTGTGAACGTTCAGGGATTCCTCCCACCCCAAAGGGGCCAGGACAAAAGCTCTTGCTGCTCTTCAAGTAGCCAGGCATTCTTATTCACAGCCCCACTAATGCTGGCGCTGTCTCTTTCTAGAGCCTCCCTAACTCCAATACTGTCTGCCCGGGCCCCTTGTTAGAGCCGCAGGCAGTCACAGCAATTGCGAACGTCCAGGGATTCTTCCCACCCCATAGGGGCCAGGACCAAAAGCTCTTGCTGCTCTTCAAGTAGCCACGCAATCCCATTCACAGCCCCAACAACGCTGGCGCTGTCTCTTTCTACAGCCTCCCAAACTCCACTACTATCTCACTGGCCTGCCGAGTACGCCAGGAGCTAGGCTCAGCAAGTGCGAACGTCCAGAGATTCCTCCCACCCCAAAGGGGCCAGGACCAAAAGCCCTTGCTGCTTTTCAAGTAGCCAGGCATCCCCATTCACAGCCCCACAAACGCTGCCGCTGTCGCTTTCTACAGCCTCCCAAACTCCACTACTATCTCACTGGGCTGCCGAGTACGCCATGAGCTAGGCTCAGCAAGTGCAAACGTCAAGGGATTCCTCCCACCCCAAAGGGGCTTGGACCAAAAGATCTTGCTGCTCTTCAAGTAGCCAGGCATCCCCATTCACAGCCCCACCAATGCTGGCACTGACTTTTTCTAGGGCCTCCCAAACTTCAATACTATCTCAGACGTCCGCCTTGTAAAGTGGGAGTGAGGCTCAGCAATTGCGAACGTCCAGGGATTCCTCCCACCCCAAAGGGGCCAGGACAAAAGCTCTTGCTGCTCTTCAAGTAGCCAGGCATTCTTATTTACAGCCCCACCAACGCTGGCGCTGTCTCTTTCTAGAGCCTCCCTAACTCCAATACTGTCTGCCCGGGCCCCTTATTAGAGCCGCAGGCAGGCACCGCAATTGCGAACGTCCAGGGATTCCTCCCACCCCAAAGGGGCCAGGACCAAAAGCTCTTGCTGCTCTTCAAGTAGCCAGGCATCCCCATTTACAGCCCCACCAACGCGGGCGCTGTCTCTTTCTAGAGCCTCCCTAACTCCAATACTACCTGCATGGGCAGCCGAGTACACCTGGCGCCAGGCTCAGCAATTGTGAACGTCCAGGGATTCCTCCCACCCCAAAGGGGCTTGGACCAAAAGATCTTGCTGCTCTTCAAGTAGCCAGGCAACCCCATTCACAGCCGCACCAACGCTGGCGCTGACTTTTTCTAGGGCCTCCCAAACTTCAATACTATCTCAGAGGTCCGCCTTGTAAAGTGGGAGCGAGGCTCAGCAATTGCAAACGTCCAGGGATTCCTCCCACCCCAAAGGGGCCAGGACAAAAGCTCTTGCTGCTCTTCAAGTAGCCAGGCATTCTTATTCACAGCCCCACCAATGCTGGCGCTGTCTCTTTCTAGAGCCTCGCAAACTCCAATACTGTCTGCCCGGGCCCCTGAATAGAGCCGGAGGCAGGCACAGCAATTGCGAAGGTCCAGGGATTCCTCCCACCCCAAAGGGGCCAGGACCAAAAGCTCTTGCTGCTCTTCAAGTAGCCAGGCAACCCCATTCACAGGCCACCAACGCTGACGCTGTCTCCATCTACAGCCTCCCTAACTCCAATAGTAACTCAGAGGGCCGCCTGGTAAAGTGGGAGCGAGGCTCAGCAATTGCAAACGTCCAGGGATTCCTCCCACCCCAAAGGGGCCAGGACAAAAGCTCTTGCTGCTCTTCAAGTAGCCAGGCATTTTTATTCACAGCCCCACCAATGCTGGCGCTGTCTCTTTCTAGAGCCTCGCAAACTCCAATACTGTCTGCCCGGGCCCCTGAATAGAGCCGGAGGCAGGCACAGCAATTGCGAAGGTCCAGGGATTCCTCCCACCCCAAAGGGGCCAGGACCAAAAGCTCTTGCTGCTCTTCAAGTAGCCAGGCATCCCCATTCACAGCCCACCAACGGTGACGCTGTCTCTATCTACAGCCTCCCTAACTCCAGTAGTAACTCAGAGGGCCGTGTGGTAAAGTGGGATCGAGCCTAAGAAACTGCGAACGTCCAGGGATTCCTCCCACCCCAAAGGGGCCAGGACCAAAAGCTCTTGCTGCTCTTCAAGTAGCCAGGCATCCCCATTTACAGCCCCACCAACGCTGGCGCTGTCTCTTTCTAGAGCTACCCAAACTCCAATACTGTCTGCCTTGGCCCCTGATTAGAGCAGGAGGCAGGCACAGCAATTGCGAACGTCCAGGGATTCCTCCCACCCCAATGGGGCCAGGACAAAAAGCTCTTGCTGCTCTTCAAGTAGCTAGGCAACCCCATTCACAGCCCCACAAATGCTGGCGCTGTCTCTTTCCAGAGCCTCCGAAGCTTCAATACTACCTCAGAGGGCCGCCTTGTAAAGTGGGAAGGAGGCTAAGAAACTGCGAACTTCCAGGGATTCCTCCCACCCCAAAGAGGCCCGGACCAAAACTCTTGCTGCTCTTCAAGTAGCCACGCAATCCCATTCACAGCGCCACCAACGCTGGCGCTGTCTCTTTCTACAGCCTCCCAAACTCCACTACTATCTCACTGGCCTGCCGAGTACGCCAGGAGCTAGGCTCAGCAAGTGCGAACGTCCAGGGATTCCTCCCACCCCAAAGGGGCCAGGACCAAAAGCCCTTGATGCTTTTCAAGTAGCCAGGCAAACCCCATTCACAGCCCCACAAACGCTGGCGCTGTCTCTTTCTAGAGCCTCCCTAACTCCAATACTATCTCACTGGGCTGCCGAGTACGCCAGGAGCTAGGCTCAGCAAGTGCGAACGTCCAGGGATTCCTCCCACCCGAAAGGGGCTTGGTCTAAAAGATCTTGCTGCTCTTCAAGTAGCCAGGCATCCCCATTCACAGCCCCACCAACGCTGGAACTGACTTTTTCTAGGGCCTCCCAAACTTCAATACTATCTCAGAGGTCCGCCTTGTAAAGTGGGAGCGAGGCTCAGCAATTGCAAACGTCCAGGGATTCCTCCCACCCCAAAGGGGCCAGGACAAAAGCTCTTGCTGCTCTTCAAGTAGCCAGGCATTCTTATTCACAGCCCCACCAATGCTGGCGCTGTCTCTTTCTAGAGCCTCGCAAACTCCAATACTGTCTGCCCGGGCCCCTGAATAGAGCCGGAGGCAGGCACAGCAATTGCGAAGGTCCAGGGATTCCTCCCACCCCAAAGGGGCCAGGACCAAAAGCTCTTGCTGCTCTTCAAGTAGCCAGGCAACCCCATTCACAGGCCACCAACGCTGACGCTGTCTCCATCTACAGCCTCCCTAACTCCAATAGTAACTCAGAGGGCCGCCTGGTAAAGTGGGAGCGAGGCTCAGCAATTGCAAACGTCCAGGGATTCCTCCCACCCCAAAGGGGCCAGGACAAAAGCTCTTGCTGCTCTTCAAGTAGCCAGGCATTTTTATTCACAGCCCCACCAATGCTGGCGCTGTCTCTTTCTAGAGCCTCGCAAACTCCAATACTGTCTGCCCGGGCCCCTGAATAGAGCCGGAGGCAGGCACAGCAATTGCGAAGGTCCAGGGATTCCTCCCACCCCAAAGGGGCCAGGACCAAAAGCTCTTGCTGCTCTTCAAGTAGCCAGGCATCCCCATTCACAGCCCACCAACGGTGACGCTGTCTCTATCTACAGCCTCCCTAACTCCAGTAGTAACTCAGAGGGCCGTGTGGTAAAGTGGGATCGAGCCTAAGAAACTGCGAACGTCCAGGGATTCCTCCCACCCCAAAGGGGCCAGGACCAAAAGCTCTTGCTGCTCTTCAAGTAGCCAGGCATCCCCATTTACAGCCCCACCAACGCTGGCGCTGTCTCTTTCTAGAGCTACCCAAACTCCAATACTGTCTGCCTTGGCCCCTGATTAGAGCAGGAGGCAGGCACAGCAATTGCGAACGTCCAGGGATTCCTCCCACCCCAATGGGGCCAGGACAAAAAGCTCTTGCTGCTCTTCAAGTAGCTAGGCAACCCCATTCACAGCCCCACAAATGCTGGCGCTGTCTCTTTCCAGAGCCTCCGAAGCTTCAATACTACCTCAGAGGGCCGCCTTGTAAAGTGGGAAGGAGGCTAAGAAACTGCGAACTTCCAGGGATTCCTCCCACCCCAAAGAGGCCCGGACCAAAACTCTTGCTGCTCTTCAAGTAGCCACGCAATCCCATTCACAGCCCCAACAACGCTGGCGCTGTCTCTTTCTACAGCCTCCCAAACTCCACTACTATCTCACTGGCCTGCCGAGTACGCCAGGAGCTAGGCTCAGCAAGTGCGAACGTCCAGGGATTCCTCCCACCCCAAAGGGGCCAGGACCAAAAGCCCTTGATGCTTTTCAAGTAGCCAGGCAAACCCCATTCACAGCCCCACAAACGCTGGCGCTGTCTCTTTCTAGAGCCTCCCTAACTCCAATACTATCTCACTGGGCTGCCGAGTACGCCAGGAGCTAGGCTCAGCAAGTGCGAACGTCCAGGGATTCCTCCCACCCGAAAGGGGCTTGGTCTAAAAGATCTTGCTGCTCTTCAAGTAGCCAGGCATCCCCATTCACAGCCCCACCAACGCTGGAACTGACTTTTTCTAGGGCCTCCCAAACTTCAATACTATCTCAGACGTCCGCCTTGTAAAATGGGAGCGAGGCTCAGCAATTGCGAATGTCCAGGGATTCCTCCCACCCCAAAGGGGCTTGGACCAAAAGCTCTTGCTGCTCTTCAAGTAGCCAGGCAAACCCCATTCACAGCCCCACAAACGTCCGCTGTCGCTTTCTACAGCCTCCCAAATTCCACTACTATCTCACTGGGCTGCCGAGTACGCCAGGAGCTAGGCTCAGCAAGTGCGAACGTCCAGGGATTCCTCCCACCCCAACGGGGCCAGGACCAAAAGCCCTTGCTGCTTTTCAAGTAGCCAGGCAAACCCCATTCACAGCCCCACAAACGCTGCCGCTGTCGCTTTCTACAGCCTCCCAAACTCCACTACGATCTCACTGGGCTGCCGAGTACGCCTGGAGCTAGGCTCAGAAACTGCGAACGTCCAGGGATTCCTCCCACCCCAAAGGGGCTTGGACCAAAAGCTCTTGCTGCTCTTCAAGTAGCCAGGAATCCCCATTGACAGCCCCACCAACGCTGGCGCTGACTTTTTCTAGGGCCTCCCAAACTTCAATACTATCTCAGACGTCCGCCTTGTAAAGTGGGAGCGAGGCTCAGCAATTGCGAACGTCCAGGGATTCCTCCCACCCCAAAGGGGCCAGGACCAAAAGCTCTTGCTGCTCTTCAAGTAGCCAGGCATCCCCATTCACAGCCCCACAAATGCTGGCGCTGTCTCTTTCCAGAGCGTCCCAGATGCCAATATATTCTCAGAAGGCCGTCTTGTAAAGTGGGACCCTGGCTAAGCAACTGTGAACGTCCAGGGATTCCTCCCACCCCAAAGGGGCCAGGACCAAAAGCTCTTGCTGCTCTTCAAGTAGCCAGGCAACCCCATTCACAGCCCCACCAACGCTGCCGCTGTCTCTTTCTACAGCCTCCCATACTCCCATAATATCTGCCTGGGTCCCTGAGTAGAGCCGGATCCCAGCTCAGCAATTGTGAACGTCCAGGGATTCCTCCCACACCAAAGGGGCCAGGACCAAAAGCTCTTGCTGCTCTTCTAGTAGCCACGCAACCCCATGCACAGCCTCACAAACGATGGCGCTGTCTCTTTCTACAGTCTCCCAAACTCTTATACTACCTGCCTGGGCAGCTAGGCTGTAGCACAGCTCAGAAATTGCGAACGTCAAGGGAATCCTCCCCAACCAAAGGGGCCAGGACCAAAAGCTCTTTGTGCTTTTCAAGTAGCCAGGCAAACCCCATTCACAGCCTCACAAACGATGGCGCTGTCTCTTTCTACAGCCTCCCTAACTCCAATACTATCTCACTGGGCTGCCGAGTACGCCAGGAGTTAGGCTCAGCAATTGCGAAAGTCCAGGGATTCCTCCCACCCCAAAGGGGCTTGGACCAAAAGATCTTGCTGCTCTTCAAGTAGCCAGGAAACCCCATTCACAGCCCCACCAACGCTGGCGCTGACTTTTTCTAGGGCCTCCCAAACTTCAATACTATCTCAGACGTCCGCCTTGTAAAGTGGGAGCGAGGCTCAGCAATTGCGAACGTCCAGGGATTCCTCCCACCCCAAAGGGGCCAGGACCAAAAGCTCTTGCTGCTCTTCAAGTAGCCAGGCATTCTTATTTACAGCCCCACCAACGCTGGCGCTGTCTCTTTCTAGAGCCTCCCTAACTCCAATACTCTCTGCCCGGGCCCCTTATTAGAGCCGCAGGCAGGCACAGCAAATGCGAACGTCCAGGGATTCCTCCCACCCCAAAGGGGCCAGGACCAAAAGCTCTTGCTGCTCTTCAAGAAGGCACGCAACCCCATTCACAGCCTCACAAACGATGGCGCTGTCTCTTTCTACAGTCTCCCAAGCTCTTATACTACCTGCCTGGGCAGCTAGGCTGTAGCAGAGCTCAGAAACTACGAACGTCCAGGGATTCCTCCCACCCCAAAGGGGCCAGGACCAAAAGCTCTTTCTGCTCTTCAAGTAGCTAGGCAACCCCATTCACAGCCCCACAAATGCTGGCGCTGTCTCTTTCCAGAGCCTCCGAAGCTCCAATACTACCTCAGAGGGCCGTCTTGTAAAGTGGGAGCGAGGCTAAGAAACTGCGAACTTCCAGGGATTCCTCCCACCCCAAAGAGGCCAGGACCAAAACTCTTGCTGCTCTTCAAGTAGCCACGCAATCCCATTCACAGCCCCACCAACGCTGGCGCTGTCTCTTTCTACAGCCTCCCAAACTCCACTACTATCTCACTGGCCTGCCGAGTACGCCAGGAGCTAGGCTCAGCAAGTGCGAACGTCCAGGGATTCCTCCCACCCCAAAGGGGCCAGGACCAAAAGCTCTTGCTGCTCTTCAAGTAGCCAGGCATCCCCATTCACAGCCCCACCAACGCTGGCGCTGTCTCTTTCTAGAGCCTCCCAAACTCCAATACTACCTGTATGGGCAGCCGAGTACACCTGGCGCCAGGCTCAGCAATTGCAAACGTCCAGGGATTCCTCCCACCCCAAAGGGGCTTGGACCAAAAGCTCTTGCTGCTCTTCAAGTAGCCAGGAAACCCCATTCACAGCCCCACCAACGCTGGCGCTGACTTTTTCTAGGGCCTCCCAAACTTCAATACTATCTCAGACGTCCGCCTTGTAAAGTGGGAGCGAGGCTCAGCAATTGCGAACGTCCAGGGATTCCTCCCACCCCAAAGGGGCCAGGACCAAAAGCTCTTGCTGCTCTTCAAGTAGCCAGGCATTCTTATTTACAGCCCCACCAACGCTGGCGCTGTCTCTTTCTAGAGCCTCCCTAACTCCAATACTCTCTGCCCGGGCCCCTTATTAGAGCCGCAGGCAGGCACAGCAAATGCGAACGTCCAGGGATTCCTCCCACCCCAAAGGGGCCAGGACCAAAAGCTCTTGCTGCTCTTCAAGAAGGCACGCAACCCCATTCACAGCCTCACAAACGATGGCGCTGTCTCTTTCTGCAGTCTCCCAAGCTCTTATACTACCTGCCTGGGCAGCTAGGCTGTAGCAGAGCTCAGAAACTACGAACGTCCAGGGATTCCTCCCACCCCAAAGGGGCCAGGACCAAAAGCTCTTGCTGCTCTTCAAGTAGCCATGCAATCCTATTCACAGCCCCACCAACGCTGGCGCTGTCTCTTCCTAGAGCCTCCCAAACTCCAATACTGTCTGCCTTGGCCCCTGATTAGAGCCGGAGGCAGGCACAGCAATTGCGAACGTCCAGGGATTCCTCCCACCCCAAAGGGGCCAGGACCAAAAGCTCTTGCTGCTTTTCAAGTAGCTAGGCAACCCCATTCACAGCCCCACAAATGCTGGCGCTGTCTCTTTCCAGAGCCTCCGAAGCTCCAATACTACCTCAGAGGGCCGCCTTGTAAAGTGGGAGCGAGGCTAAGAAACTGCGAACTTCCAGGGATTCCTCCCACCCCAAAGAGGCCAGGACCAAAACTCTTGCTGCTCTTCAAGTAGCCACGCAATCCCATTCACAGCCCCACCAACGCTGGCGCTGTCTCTTTCTACAGCCTCCCAAACTCCACTACTATCTCACTGGCCTGCCGAGTACGCCAGGAGCTAGGCTCAGCAAGTGCGAACGTCCAGGGATTCCTCCCACCCCAAAGGGGCCAGGACCAAAAGCCCTTGATGCTTTTCAAGTAGCCAGGCAAACCCCATTCACAGCCCCACAAACGCTGCCACTGTCGCTTTCTACAGCCTCCCAAACTCCACTACTCTCTCACTGGGCTGCCGAGTACGCCAGGAGCTAGGCTCAGCAAGTGCGAACGTCAAGGGATTCCTCCCACCCCAAAGGGGCCAGGACCAAAAGCTCTTGCTGCTCTTCACGTACCCAGGCATCCCCATTCACTGCCCCACCAACGCTGGCGCTGACTTTTTCTAGGGCCTCCCAAACTTCAATACTATCTCAGAGGTCCGCCTTGTAAAGTGGGAGCGAGGCTCAGCAATTGCGAACGTCCAGGGATTCCTCCCACCCCAAAGGGGCCAGGACAAAAGCTCTTGCTGCTCTTCAAGTAGCCAGGCATTCTTATTTACAGCCCCACCAACGCTGGCGCTGTCTCTTTCTAGAGCCTCGCAAACTCCAATACTGTCTGCCCGGGCCCCTGATTAGAGCCGGAGGCAGGCACAGCAATTGCGAACGTCCAGGGATTCCTCCCACCCCAAAGGGGCCAGGACCAAAAGCTCTTGCTGCTCTTCAAGTAGCCAGGCATCCCCATTCACAGCCCCACCAATGTTGGCGCTGTCTCTTTCTAGAGCCTCCCAAACTCCAATACTACCTGCATGGGCAGCCGAGTACACCTGGCGCCAGGCTCAGCAATTGCGAACGTCCAGGGATTCCTCCCACCCCAAAGGGGCTTGGACCAAAAGCTCTTGCTGCTCTTCAAGTAGCCAGGCAACCCCATTCACAGCCCCACCAACGCTGGCGCTGTCTCTTTCTAGAGCCTCCCAAACTCCAATACTGTCTGCCTTGGCCCCTGATTAGAGCCGGAGGCAGGCACAGCAATTGCGAAGGTCCAGGGATTCCTCCCACCCCAAAGGGGCCAGGACCAAAAGCTCTTGCTGCTTTTCAATTAGCCAGGCAAACCCCGTTCACAGCCCCACAAACGATGGCGCTGTCTCTTTCTACAGCCTCCCTAACTCCAATACTATCTCACTGGGCTGCCGAGTACGCCAGGAGTTAGGCTCAGCAAGTGCGAACGTCCAACGTGGTCTTCAAAACGTGCTCTTCAAAACGTGCTCTTCAACGTGCTCTTCAAAACGTGCTCTTCAAAAAGGCACGCAACCCCATTCACAGCTCTTGCTGCTCTTCAAGTAGCCAGGCATTCTTATTCACAGCCTCACAAATACTGGCGCTGTCTCTTTCCAGAGCGTCCCAGATACCAATATATACTTGAAGAGCAGCAAGAGCTTTTGTCCTGGCCCCTTTGGGGTGGGAGGAATCCCTGGACGTTCGCAATTGCTGAGCCTCGCTCCCACTTTACAAGGCGGACGTCTGAGATAGTATTGAAGTTTGGGAGGCCCTAGAAAAAGTCAGCGCCAGCGTTGGTGGGGCTGTCAATGGGGATGCCTGGCTACTTGAAGAGCAGAAAGAGCTTTTGGTCCTGGCCCCTTTGGGGTGGGAGGAATCCCTGGACGTTCGCAATTGCTGTGCCTGCCTCCAGCTTTAATCAGGGGCCAAGGCAGACAGTATTGGAGTTTGGGAGGCTCTAGAAAGAGACAGCGCCAGCGTTGGTGGGGCTGTAAATGGGGATGCCTGGCTACTTGAAGAGCAGCAAGAGCTTTTGGTCCTGGCCCCTTTGGGGTGGGAGGAATCCCTGGACGTTCGCAATTGCTGAGCCTCGCTCCCACTTTACAAGGCGGACGTCTGAGATAGTATTGAAGTTTGGGAGGCCCTAGAAAAAGTCAGTTCCAGCGTTGTTGGGGCTGTGAATGGGGTTGCCTGGCTACTTGAAGAGCAGCAAGAGCTTTTGGTCCTGGCCCCTTTGGGGTGGGAGGAATCCCTGGACGTTCGCAATTGCTGAGCCTGGCGCCAGGTGTACTCGGCTGCCCATGCAGGTAGTATTGGAGTTTGGGAGGCTCTAGAAAGAGACAGCGCCAGCGTTGGTGGGGCTGTGAATGGGGATGCCTGGCTACTTGAAGAGCAGCAAGAGCTTTTGGTCCTGGCCCCTTTGGGGTGGGAGGAATCCCTGGACGTTCGCAATTGCTGTGCCTGCCTCCGACTCTAATCAGGGGCCCGGGCAGACAGTATTGGAGTTTGCGAGGCTCTAGAAAGAGACAGCGCCAGCGTTGGTGGGGCTGTGAATAAGAATGCCTGGCTACTTGAAGAGCAGCAAGAGCTTTTGTCCTGGCCCCTTTGGGGTGGGAGGAATCCCTGGACGTTTGCAATTGCTGAGCCTCGCTCCCACTTTACAAGGCGGACCTCTGAGATAGTATTGAAGTTTGGGAGGCCCTAGAAAAAGTCAGTGCCAGCGTTGGTGGGGCTGTGAATGGGGTTGCGTGGCTACTTGAAGAGCAGCAAGAGCTTTTGGTCCTGGCCCCTTTGGGGTGGGAGGAATCCCTGGACGTTCGCAATTGCTGAGCCTAACTCCTGGCGTACTCGGCAGCCCAGTGAGATAGTATTGGAGTTAGGGAGGCTGTAGAAAGAGACAGCGCCATCGTTTGTGGGGCTGTGAATGGGGTTTGCCTGGCTACTTGAAGAGCAGCAAGAGCTTTTGGTCCTGGCCCCTTTGGTTGGGGAGGATTCCCTTGATGTTCGCAATTTCTGAGCTGTGCTACGGCCTAGCTGCCCAGGCAGGTAGTATAAGAGTTTGGGAGACTGTAGAAAGAGACAGCGCCATCGTTTGTGAGGCTGTGCATGGGGTTGCGTGGCTACTTGAAGAGCAGCAAGAGCTTTTGGTCCTGGCCCCTTTGGGGTGGGAGGAATCCCTGGACGTTCACAATTGCTGAGCTGGGATCCGGCTCTACTCAGGGACCCAGGCAGATATTATGGGAGTATGGGAGGCTGTAGAAAAAGTCAGCGCCAGCGTTGGTGGGGCTGTGAATGGGGATGCCTGGCTTCTTGAAGAGCAGCAAGAGCTTTTGGTCCTGGCCCCTTTGGGGTGGGAGGAATCCCTGGACGTTCACAGTTGCTTAGCCAGGGTCCCACTTTACAGGACGGCCTTCTGAGAATATATTGGCATCTGGGACACTCTGGAAAGAGACAGCGCCAGCATTTGTGGGGCTGTGAATGGGGATGCCTGGCTTCTTGAAGAGCAGCAAGAGCTTTTGGTCCTGGCCCCTTTGGGGTGGGAGGAATCCCTGGACATTCGCAATTGCTGTGCCTGCCTGCGGCTCTATTCAGGGGCCCGGGCAGACAGTATTGGAGTTAGGGAGGCTCTAGAAAGAGACAGCGCCAGCATCGGTGGGGCTGTGAATAAGAATGCCTGGCTACTTGAAGAGCAGCAAGAGCTTTTGTCCTGGCCCCTTTGGGGTGGGAGGAATCCCTGGACGTTCGCAATTGCTGAGCCTCGCTCCCACTTTACAAGGCGGACCTCTGAGATAGTATTGAAGTTTGGGAGGCCCTAGAAAAAGTCAGCGCCAGCGTTGGTGGGGCTGTGAATGGGGATGCCTGGCTACTTGAAGAGCAGCAAGAGCTTTTGGTCCAAGCCCCTTTCGGGTGGGAGGAGTCCCTGGACGTTCGCAATTGCTGAGCCTAACTGCTGGCGTACTCGGCAGCCCAGTGAGATAGTATTGGAGTTAGGGAGGCTGTAGAAAGAGACAGCGCCATCGTTTGTGAGGCTGTGAATGGGGTTGCGTGGCTACTTGAAGAGCAGAAAGAGCTTTTGGTCCTGGCCCCTTTGGGGTGGGAGGAATCCCTGGACGTTCGCAATTGCTGTGCCTGCCTCCGGCTCTAATCAGGGGCCAAGGCAGACAGTATTGGAGTTTGGGAGGCTCTAGGAAGAGACAGCGCCAGCGTTGGTGGGGCTGTAAATGGGGATGCCTGGCTACTTGAAGAGCAGCAAGAGCTTTTGGTCCTGGCCCCTTTGGGGTGGGAGGAATCCCTGGACGTTCGTAGTTTCTGAGCTCTGCTACAGCCTAGCTGCCCAGGCAGGTAGTATAAGAGCTTGGGAGACTGTAGAAAGAGACAGCGCCATCGTTTGTGAGGCTGTGAATGGGGTTGCGTGCCTTCTTGAAGAGCAGCAAGAGCTTTTGGTCCTGGCCCCTATGGGGTGGGAGGAATCCCTGGACGTTCGCAATTGCTGTGCCTGCCTGCGGCTCTATTCAGGGGCCCGGGCAGACAGTATTGGAGTTTGCGAGGCTCTAGAAAGAGACAGCGCCAGCATTGGTGGGGCTGTGAATAAGAATGCCTGGCTACTTGAAGAGCAGCAAGAGCTTTTGGTCCTGGCCCCTTTGGGGTGGGAGGAATCCCTGGACGTTCGCAATTCCTGTGCCTCGCTCCCACTTTACAAGGCGGACGTCTGAGATAGTATTGAAGTTTGGGAGGCCCTAGAAAAAGTCAGCGCCAGCGTTGGTGGGGCTGTGAATGGGGTTGCCTGGCTACTTGAAGAGCAGCAAGAGCTTTTGGTCCTGGCCCCTTTGGGGTGGGAGGAATCCCTGGACGTTCACAGTTGCTTAGCCAGGGTCCCACATTACAGGACGGCCTTCTGAGAATATATTGGCATCTGGGACGCTCTGGAAAGAGACAGCGCCAGCATTTGTGGGGCTGTGAATGGGGATGCCTGGCTACTTGAAGAGCAGCAAGAGCTTTTGGTCCTGGCCCCTTTGGGGTGGGAGGAATCCCTGGACTTTCGCAATTGCTGTGCCTGCCTCCGGCTCTAATCACGGGCCCGGGCAGACAATATTGGAGTTGGGGAGGCTCTAGAAAGAGACAGCGCCAGCGTTGGTGGGGCTGTGAATAAGAATGCCTGGCTACTTGAAGAGCAGCAAGAGCTTTTGTCCTGGCCCCTTTGGGGTGGGAGGAATCCCTGGACGTTCGCAATTGCTGAGCCTCGCTCCCACTTTACAAGGCGGCCCCTGAGTTACTATTGGAATTAGGGAGGCTGTAGATAGAGGCAGCGTCAGCGTTGGTGGGCTGTGAATGGGGTTGCCTGGCTCCTTGAAGAGAGGCTAGAGCTTTTGTTCCTGGCCCCTTTGGTTGGGGAGGATTCCCTTGACGTTCGCAATTTCTGAGCTGTGCTACGGCCGAGCTGCCCAGGCAGGTAGTATAAGAGTTTGGGAGACTGTAGAAAGAGACAGCGCCATCGTTTGTGAGGCTGTGAATGGGGTTGCGTGGCTACTTGAAGAGCAGCAAGAGCTTTTGGTCCTGGCCCCTTTGGGGTGGGAGGAATCCCTGGACGTTCACAATTGGTTAGCCAGGGTCCCACTTTACAAGACGGCCTTCTGAGAATATATTGGCATCTGGGACGCTCTGAAAAGAGACAGCGGCAGCATTGGTGGGGCTGTGAATGGGGATGCCTGGCTACTTGAAGAGCAGCAAGAGCTTTTGGTCCTGGCCCCTTTGGGGTGGGAGGAATCCCTGGACGTTCGCAATTGCTGTGCCTGCCTGCGGCTTTAATAAGGGGCCCGGGCAGACAGTATTGGAGTTAGGGAGGCTCTAGAAAGAGACAGCGCCAGCGTTGGTGGGGCTGTGAATAAGAATGCCTGGCTACTTGAAGAGCAGCAAGAGCTTTTGTCCTGGCCCCTTTGGGGTGGGAGGAATCCCTGGACGTTCGCAATTGCTGAGCCTCGCTCCCACTTTACAAGGCGGACCACTGAGATAGTATTGAACTTTGGGAGGCCCTAGAAAAAGTCAGCGCCAGCGTTGGTGGGGCTGTGAATCGGGTTGCCTGGCTACTTGAAAAGCATCGAGGGATTTTGGTCCTGGCCCCTTTGGGGTGGGAGGAATCCCTGGACGTTCGCACTTGCTGAGCCTAGCTCCTGGCGTACTCGGCAGCCCATTGAGATACAAGTGCAGTTTGGGAGGCTTTAGAAAGCGACAGCGGCAGCGTTTGTGGGGCTGTGAATGGGGTTTGCCTGGCTACTTGAAAAGCATCAAGGGCTTTTGGTCCTGGCTCCTTTGGGGTGGGAGGAATCCCTGGACGTTCGCACTTGCTGAGCCTGGCGCCAGGTGTGCTCGGCTGCCCATGCAGGTAGTGTTGGAGTTTGGGAGGCTCTAGAAAGAGACAGCGCCAGCATTGGTGAGGCTGTGAATGGGGATGCCTGGCTACTTGAAGAGCAGGCAAGAGCTTTTGGTCCTGGCCCCTTTGGGGTGGGAGGAATCCCTGGACGTTCACAGTTGCTTAGCCAGGGTCCCACTTTACAAGGCGGCCTTCTGAGAATATATTGGCATCTGGGACGCTCTGGAAAGAGACAGCGCCAGCGTTGGTGGGCCTGTGAATGGGGTTGCGTGGCTACTTGAAGAGCAGCAAGAGCTTTTGGTCCTGGCCCCTTTGGGGTGGGAGGAATCCCTGGACGTTCACAGTTGCTTAGCCAGGGTCCCACTTTACAAGGCGGCCTTCTGAGAATATATTGGCATCTGGGACGCTCTGGAAAGAGACAGCGCCAGCGTTGGTGCGGCTGTGAATGGGGTTGCGTGGCTACTTGAAGAGCAGCAAGAGCTTTTGGTCCTGGCCCCTTTGGGGTGGGAGGAATCCCTGGACGTTCACAATTGGCTAGCCAGGGTCCCACTTTACAAGACGGCCTTCTGAGAATATATTGGCATGTGGGATGCTCTGGAAAGAGACAGCGGCAGCATTTGTGGGGCTGTGAATGGGGATGCCTGGCTACTTGAAGAGCAGCAAGAGCTTTTGGTCCTGGCCCCTTTGGGGTGGGAGGAATCCCTGGACGTTCGCAATTGCTGTGCTTGCCTCCGGCTCTAATAAGGGCGCCCCGGGCAGACAGTATTGGAGTTAGGGAGGCTCTAGAAAGAGACAGCGCCAGCGTTGGTGGGGCTGTGAATAAGAATGCCTGGCTACTTGAAGAGCAGCAAGAGCTTTTGGTCCTGGCCCCTTTGGGGTGGGAGGAATCCCTGGACGTTCGCAATTGCTGTGCCTGCCTCCGGCTTTAATCAGGGGCCCGAGCATACAGTATTGGAGTTAGGGAGGCTCTAGAAAGAGACAGCGCCAGCGTTATTGGGGCTGTGAATAAGAATGCCTGGCTACTTGAAGAGCAGCAAGAGCTTTTGTCCTGGCCCCTTTGGGGTGGGAGGAATCCCTGGACGTTCGCAATTGCTGAGCCTCGCTCCCAATTTACAAGGCGGACGTCTGAGATAGTATTGAAGTTTGGGAGGCCCTAGAAAAAGTCAGTGCCAGCGTTGGTGCGGCTGTGAATGGGGTTGCGTGGCTACTTGAAGAGCAGCAAGAGCTTTTGGTCCAAGCCCCTTTGGGGTGGGAGGAGTCCCTGGACGTTCGCAGTTTCTGAGCCTAGCTCCTGGCGTACTTGGCAGCCCAGTGAGATAGTAGTGGAGTTTGGGAGGCTTTAGAAAGAGACAGCGGCAGCATTTGTGGGGCTGTGAATGGGGTTTGCCTGGCTACTTGAAAAGCAGCAAGGGCTTTTGGTCCTGGCCCCTTTGGGGTGGGAGGAATCCCTGGACGTTCGCAGTTTCTTAGCCTCGATCCCACTTTTCCAGGCGGCCCTCTGAGTTACTATTGGAGTTTGGGAGGCTGTAGATAGAGACAGCGTCAGCGTTGGTGGGCTGTGAATGGGGTTGCCTGGCTCCTTGAAGAGAGGCTAGAGCTTTTGTTCCTGGCCCCTTTGGTTGGGGAGGATTCCCTTGACGTTCGCAATTTCTGAGCTGTGCTACGGCCTAGCTGCCCAGGCAGGTAGTATAAGAGTTTGGGAGACTGTAGAAAGAGACAGCGCCATCGTTTGTGAGGCTGTGAATGGGGTTGCGTGCCTTCTTGAAGAGCAGCAAGAGCTTTTGGTCCTGGCCCCTTTGGGGTGGGAGGAATCCCTGGACGTTCACAATTGGCTAGCCAGGGTCCCACTTTACAAGACAGCCTTCTGAGAATATATTGGCATATGGGATGCTCTGGAAAGAGACAGCGGCAGCGTTTGTGGGGCTGTGAATGGGGATGCCTGGCTACTTGAAGAGCAGCAAGAGCTTTTGGTCCTGGCCCCTTTGGGGTGGGAGGAATCCCTGGACGTTCGCAATTGCTGTGCCTGCCTGCGGCTCTAATAAGGGCGCCCCGGGCAGACAGTATTGGAGTTAGGGAGGCTCTAGAAAGAGACAGCGCCAGCGTTGGTGGGGCTGTGAATAAGAATGCCTGGCTACTTGAAGAGCAGCAAGAGCTTTTGTCCTGGCCCCTTTGGGGTGGGAGGAATCCCTGGACGTTCGCAATTGCTGAGCCTCGCTCCCACTTTACAAGGCGGACGTCTGAGATAGTATTGAAGTTTGGGAGGCCCTAGAAAAAGTCAGTGCCAGCGTTGGTGGGGCTGTGAATGGGGTTGCCTGGCTACTTGAAGAGCAGCAAGATCTTTTGGTCCAAGCCCCTTTGGGGTGGGAGGAATCCCTGGACGTTCGCAATTGCTGAGCCTGGCGCCAGGTGTACTCGGCTGCCCATGCAGGTAGTATTGGAGTTTGGGAGGCTCTAGAAAGAGACAGCGCCAGCGTTGGTGGGGCTGTGAATGGGGATGCCTGGCTCCCTGAAGAGCAGCAAGAGCTTTTGGTCCTGGCCCCTTTGGGGTGGGAGGAATCCCTGGACGTTCGCAATTGCTGAGCTGTGCTACGGCCTAGCTGCCCAGGCAGGTAGTATAAGATTTTGGGAGACTTTAGAAAGAGACAGCGCCATCGTTTGTGAGGCTGTGAATGGGGTTGCGTTCCTTCTTGAAGAGCAGCAAGAGCTTTTGGTCCTGGCCCCTTTGGGGTGGGAGGAATCCCTGGACGTTCGCAATTGCTGTGCCTGCCTGCGGCTCTAATAAGGGGCCCGGGCAGACAGTATTGGAGTTAGGGAGGCTCTAGAAAGAGACAGCGCCAGCATTGGTGGGGCTGTGAATAAGAATGCCTGGCTACTTGAAGAGCAGCAAGATCTTTTGGTCCAAGCCCCTTTGGGGTGGGCGGAGTCCCTGGACGTTCGCAGTTTCTGAGCCTAGCTCCTGGCGTACTTGGCAGCCCAGTGAGATAGTAGTGGAGTTTGGGAGGCTTTAGAAAGAGACAGCGGCAGCATTTGTGGGGCTGTGAATGGGGTTTGCCTGGCTACTTGAAAAGCAGCAGGAGCTTTTGGTCCTGGCCCCTTTGGGGTGGGAGGAATCCCTGGACGTTCGCAGTTTCTTAGCCTCGATCCCACTTTACCAGGCGGCCCCCTGAGTTACTATTGGAGTTAGGGAGGCTGTAGATAGAGGCAGCGTCAGCGTTGGTGGGCTGTGAATGGGGTTGCCTGGCTCCTTGAAGAGAGGCTAGAGCTTTTGTTCCTGGCCCCTTTGGTTGGGGAGGATTCCCTTGACGTTCGCAATTTCTGAGCTGTGCTACGGCCTAGCTGCCCAGGCAGGTAGTATAAGAGTTTGGGAGACTGTAGAAAGAGACAGCGCCATCGTTTGTGAGGCTGTGAATGGGGTTGCGTGCCTTCTTGAAGAGCAGCAAGAGCTTTTGGTCCTGGCCCCTTTGGGGTGGGAGGAATCCCTGGACGTTCACAATTGCTGAGCTGGGATCCTGCTCTACTCAGGGACCCAGGCAGATATTATGGGAGTATGGGAGGCTGTAGAAAGAGACAGCGCCAGCGTTGGTGGGGCTGTGAATGGGGATGCCTGGCTACTTGAAGAGCAGCAGGAGCTTTTGGTCCTGGCCCCTTTGGGGTGGGAGGAATCCCTGGACGTTCACAATTGGCTAGCCAGGGTCCCACTTTACAAGACGGCCTTCTGAGAATATATTGGCATCTGGGATGCTCTGGAAAGAGACAGCGCCAGCATTTGTGGGGCTGTGAATGGGGATGCCTGGCTTCTTGAAGAGCAGCAAGAGCTTTTGGTCCTGGCCCCTTTGGGGTGGGAGGAATCCCTGGACCTTCGCAATTGCTGTGCCTGCCTGCGGCTCTAATAAGGGCACCCCGGGCAGACAGTATTGGAGTTTGGGAGGCTCTAGAAAGAGACAGCGCCAGCATTGGTGGGGCTGTGAATAAGAATGCCTGGCTACTTGAAGAGCAGCAAGAGCTTTTGTCCTGGCCCCTTTGGGGTGGGAGGAATCCCTGGACGTTCGCAATTGCTGAGCCTCGCTCCCACTTTACAAGGCGGACGTCTGAGATAGTATTGAAGTTTGGGAGGCCCTAGAAAAAGTCAGTGCCAGCGTTGGTGGGGCTGTGAATGGGGTTGCCTGGCTACTTGAAGAGCAGCAAGATCTTTTGGTCCAAGCCCCTTTGGGGTGGGAGGAATCCCTGGACGTTCGCAATTGCTGAGCCTGGCGCCAGGTGTACTCGGCTGCCCATGCAGGTAGTATTGGAGTTTGGGAGGCTCTAGAAAGAGACAGCGCCAGCGTTGGTGGGGCTGTGAATAAGAATGCCTGGCTACTTGAAGAGCAGCAAGAGCTTTTGGTCCTGGCCCCTTTGGGGTGGGAGGAATCCCTGGACGTTCGCAATTGCTGTGCCTGCCTCCGGCTTTAATCAGGGGCCCGAGCATACAGTATTGGAGTTAGGGAGGCTCTAGAAAGAGACAGCGCCAGCGTTATTGGGGCTGTGAATAAGAATGCCTGGCTACTTGAAGAGCAGCAAGAGCTTTTGTCCTGGCCCCTTTGGGGTGGGAGGAATCCCTGGACGTTCGCAATTGCCGAGCCTCGCTCCCACTTTACAAGGCGGACCTCTGAGATTGTATTGAAGTTTGGGAGGCCCTAGAAAAAGTCAGTGCCAGCGTTGGTGCGGCTGTGAATGGGGTTGCGTGGCTACTTGAAGAGCAGCAAGAGCTTTTGGTCCAAGCCCCTTTGGGGTGGGAGGAGTCCCTGGACGTTCGCAGTTTCTGAGCCTAGCTCCTGGCGTACTTGGCAGCCCAGTGAGATAGTAGTGGAGTTTGGGAGGCTTTAGAAAGAGACAGCGCCAGCGTTGGTGGGGCTGTGAATGGGGATGCCTGGCTACTTGAAAAGCAGCAAGGGCTTTTGGTCCTGGCTCCTTTGGGGTGGGAGGAATCCCTGGACGTTCGCAGTTTCTTAGCCTCGATCCCACTTTTCCAGGCGGTCCTCTGAGTTACTATTGGAGTTTGGGAGGCTGTAGATAGAGACAGCGTCAGCGTTGGTGCACTGTGAATGGGGTTGCCTGGCTCCTTGAAGAGAGGCTAGAGCTTTTGTTCCTGGCCCCTTTGGTTGGGGAGGATTCCCTTGACGTTCGCAATTTCTGAGCTGTGCTACGGCCTAGCTGCCCAGGCAGGTAGTATAAGAGTTTGGGAGACTGTAGAAAGAGACAGCGCCATCGTTTGTGAGGCTGTGAATGGGGTTGCGTGGCTACTTGAAGAGCAGCAAGAGCTTTTGGTCCTGGCCCCTTTGGGGTGGGAGGAATCCCTGGACGTTCACAATTGGCTAGCCAGGGTCCCACTTTACAAGACAGCCTTCTGAGAATATATTGGCATGTGGGATGCTCTGGAAAGAGACAGCGGCAGCATTTGTGGGGCTGTGAATGGGGATGCCTGGCTACTTGAAGAGCAGCAAGAGCTTTTGGTCCTGGCCCCTTTGGGGTGGGAGGAATCCCTGGACATTCGCAATTGCTGAGCCTCGCTCCCACTTTACAAGGCGGACCTCTGAGATAGTATTGAAGTTTGGGAGGCCCTAGAAAAAGTCAGTGTCAGCGTTGTTGGGGCTGTGAATGGGGTTGCCTGGCTACTTGAAGAGCAGCAAGAGCTTTTGGTCCTGGCCCCTTTGGGGTGGGAGGAATCCCTGGACGTTCGCAATTGCTGTGCCTGCCTCCGGCTCTAATCAGGGGCCCGGGCAGACATTAGAGTTAGGGAGGCTCTAGAAAGAGACAGCGCCAGCGTTGGTGGGGCTGTGAATAAGAATGCCTGGCTACTTGAAGAGCAGCAAGAGCTTTTGTCCTGCCCCTTTGGGGTGGGAGGAATCCCTGGACGTTCGCAATAGCTGAGCCTCGCTCCCACTTTACCAGGCGGCCCCTGAGTTACTATTGGAATTAGGGAGGCTGTAGATAGAGGCAGCGTCAGCGTTGGTGGGCTGTGAATGGGGTTGCCTGGCTCCTTGAAGAGAGGCTAGAGCTTTTGTTCCTGGCCCCTTTGGTTGGGGAGGATTCCCTTGACGTTCGCAATTTCTGAGCTGTGCTACGGCCTAGCTGCCCAGGCAGGTAGTATAAGAGTTTGGGAGACTGTAGAAAGAGACAGCGCCATCGTTTGTGAGGCTGTGAATGGGGTTGCGTGGCTACTTGAAGAGCAGCAAGAGCTTTTGGTCCTGGCCCCTTTGGGGTGGGAGGAATCCCTGGACGTTCACAATTGGCTAGCCAGGGTCCCACTTTACAAGACAGCCTTCTGAGAATATATTGGCATCTGGGATGCTCTGGAAAGAGACAGCGCCAGCGTTGGTGGGGCTGTGAATGGGGATGCCTGGCTACTTGAAGAGCAGCAAGAGCTTTTGGTCCTGGCCCCTTTGGGGTGGGAGGAATCCCTGGACGTTCGCAATTGCTGTGCCTGCCTGCGGCTCTAATAAGGGCGCCCCGGGCAGACAGTATTGGAGTTAGGGAGGCTCTAGAAAGAGACAGCGCCAGCGTTGGTGGGGCTGTGAATAAGAATGCCTGGCTACTTGAAGAGCAGCAAGAGCTTTTGGTCCTGGCCCCTTTGGGGTGGGAGGAATCCTTGGACGTTCGCAATTGCTGAGCCTCGCTCCCACTTTACAAGGCGGACGTCTGAGATAGTATTGAAGTTTGGGAGGCCCTAGAAAAAGTCAGTGCCAGCGTTGGTGGGGCTGTGAATGGGGTTGCCTGGCTACTTGAAGAGCAGCAAGATCTTTTGGTCCAAGCCCCTTTGGGGTGGGAGGAATCCCTGGACGTTCGCAATTGCTGAGCCTGGCGCCAGGTGTACTCGGCTGCCCATGCAGGTAGTATTGGAGTTTGGGAGGCTCTAGAAAGAGACAGCGCCAGCGTTGGTGGGGCTGTGAATGGGGATGCCTGGCTACTTGAAGAGCAGCAAGAGCTTTTGGTCCTGGCCCCTTTGGGGTGGGAGGAATCCCTGGACGTTCGCAATTGCTGTGCCTGCCTCCGGCTCTAATCAGGGGCCCGGGCAGACATTGGAGTTAGGGAGGCTCTAGAAAGAGACAGCGCCAGCGTTGGTGGGGCTGTGAATAAGAATGCCTGGCTACTTGAAGAGCAGCAAGAGCTTTTGTCCTGGCCCCTTTGGGGTGGGAGGAATCCCTGGACGTTCGCAATAGCTGAGCCTCGCTCCCACTTTACCAGGCGGCCCCTGAGTTACTATTGGAATTAGGGAGGCTGTAGATAGAGGCAGCGTCAGCGTTGGTGGGCTGTGAATGGGGTTGCCTGGCTCCTTGAAGAGAGGCTAGAGCTTTTGTTCCTGGCCCCTTTGGTTGGGGAGGATTCCCTTGACGTTCGCAATTTCTGAGCTGTGCTACGGCCTAGCTGCCCAGGCAGGTAGTATAAGAGTATGGGAGGCTGTAGAAAGAGACAGCGGCAGCGTTTGTGGGGCTGTGAATGGGGTTGCCTGGCTACTTGAAGAGCAGCAAGAGCTTTTGGTCCTGGCCCCTTTGGGGTGGGAGGAATCCCTGGACGTTCACAGTTGCTTAGCCAGGGTCCCACTTTACAAATCGGCCTTCTGAGAATATATTGGCATCTGGGACGCTCTGGAAAGAGACAGCGCCAGCGTTGGTGGGCCTGTGAATGGGGTTGCGTGGCTACTTGAAGAGCAGCAAGAGCTTTTGGTCCTGGCCCCTTTGGGGTGGGAGGAATCCCTGGACGTTCACAATTGCTGAGCTGTGCTACGGCCTAGCTGCCAGGGCTGGTAGTATAAGAGTTTGGGAGACTGTAGAAAGAGACAGCGCCATCGTTTGTGAGGCTGTGAATGGGGTTGCGTGCCTTCTTGAAGAGCAGCAAGAGCTTTTGGTCCTGGCCCCTTTGGGGTGGGAGGAATCCCTGGACGTTCACAATTGGTTAGCCAGCGTCCCACTTTACAAGATGGCCTTCTGAGAATATATTGGCATCTGGGACGCTCTGGAAAGAGACAGCGCCAGCATTTGTGGGGCTGTGAATGGGGATGCCTGGCTTCTTGAAGAGCAGCAAGAGCTTTTGGTCCTGGCCCCTTTGGGGTGGGAGAAATCCCTGGACGTTCGCAATTGCTGTGCCTGCCTGCGACTCTAATAAGGGGCCCGGGCAGACAGTATTGGAGTTAGGGAGGCTCTGGAAAGAGACAGCGCCAGCGTTGGTGGGGCTGTGAATAAGAATGCCTGGCTACTTGAAGAGCAGCAAGAGCTTTTGGTCCTGGCCCCTTTGGGGTGGGAGGAATCCTTGGACGTTCGCAATTGCTGTGCCTGCCTCCGGCTCTAATCAGGGGCCCGAGCAGACAGTATTGGAGTTAGGGAGGCTCTAGAAAGAGACAGCGCCAGCGTTATTGGGGCTGTGAATAAGAATGCCTGGCTTCTTGAAGAGCAGCAAGAGCTTTTGTCCTGGCCCCTTTGGGGTGGGAGGAATCCCTGGACGTTCGCAATTGCCGAGCCTCGCTCCCACTTTACAAGGCGGACCTCTGAGATTGTATTGAAGTTTGGGAGGCCCTAGAAAAAGTCAGTGCCAGCGTTGGTGCGGCTGTGAATGGGGTTGCGTGGCTACTTGAAGAGCAGCAAGAGCTTTTGGTCCAAGCCCCTTTGGGGTGGGAGGAGTCCCTGGACGTTCGCAGTTTCTGAGCCTAGCTCCTGGCGTACTTGGCAGCCCAGTGAGATAGTAGTGGAGTTTGGGAGGCTTTAGAAAGAGACAGCGGCAGCATTTGTGGGGCTGTGAATGGGGTTTGCCTGGCTACTTGAAAAGCAGCAAGGGCTTTTGGTCCTGGCCCCTTTGGGGTGGGAGGAATCCCTGGACGTTCGCAGTTTCTTAGCCTCGATCCCACTTTTCCAGGCGGCCCTCTGAGTTACTATTGGAGTTTGGGAGGCTGTAGATAGAGACAGCGTCAGCGTTGGTGGGCTGTGAATGGGGTTGCCTGGCTCCTTGAAGAGAGGCTAGAGCTTTTGTTCCTGGCCCCTTTGGTTGGGGAGGATTCCCTTGACGTTCGCAATTTCTGAGCTGTGCTACGGCCTAGCTGCCCAGGCAGGTAGTATAAGAGTTTGGGAGACTGTAGAAAGAGACAGCGCCATCGTTTGTGAGGCTGTGAATGGGGTTGCGTGCCTTCTTGAAGAGCAGCAAGAGCTTTTGGTCCTGGCCCCTTTGGGGTGGGAGGAATCCCTGGACGTTCGCAATTGCTGTGCCTGCCTGCGGCTCTAATAAGGGCACCCCGGGCAGACAGTATTGGAGTTAGGGAGGCTCTAGAAAGAGACAGCGCCAGCGTTGGTGGGGCTGTGAATAAGAATGCCTGGCTACTTGAAGAGCAGCAAGAGCTTTTGTCCTGGCCCCTTTGGGGTGGGAGGAATCCCTGGACGTTCGCAATTGCTGAGCCTCGCTCCCACTTTACAAGGCGGACGTCTGAGATAGTATTGAAGTTTGGGAGGCCCTAGAAAAAGTCAGTGCCAGCGTTGGTGGGGCTGTGAATGGGGTTGCCTGGCTACTTGAAGAGCAGCAAGATCTTTTGGTCCAAGCCCCTTTGGGGTGGGAGGAATCCCTGGACGTTCGCAATTGCTGAGCCTGGCGCCAGGTGTACTCGGCTGCCCATGCAGGTAGTATTGGAGTTTGGGAGGCTCTAGAAAGAGACAGCGCCAGCGTTGGTGGGGCTGTGAATGGGGATGCCTGGCTACTTGAAGAGCAGCAAGAGCTTTTGGTCCTGGCCCCTTTGGGGTGGGAGGAATCCCTGGACGTTCGCAATTGCTGTGCCTGCCTCCGGCTCTAATCAGGGGCCCGGGCAGACATTGGAGTTAGGGAGGCTCTAGAAAGAGACAGCGCCAGCGTTGGTGGGGCTGTGAATAAGAATGCCTGGCTACTTGAAGAGCAGCAAGAGCTTTTGTCCTGGCCCCTTTGGGGTGGGAGGAATCCCTGGACGTTCGCAATAGCTGAGCCTCGCTCCCACTTTACCAGGCGGCCCCTGAGTTACTATTGGAATTAGGGAGGCTGTAGATAGAGGCAGCGTCAGCGTTGGTGGGCTGTGAATGGGGTTGCCTGGCTCCTTGAAGAGAGGCTAGAGCTTTTGTTCCTGGCCCCTTTGGTTGGGGAGGATTCCCTTGACGTTCGCAATTTCTGAGCTGTGCTACGGCCTAGCTGCCCAGGCAGGTAGTATAAGAGTATGGGAGGCTGTAGAAAGAGACAGCGGCAGCGTTTGTGGGGCTGTGAATGGGGTTGCCTGGCTACTTGAAGAGCAGCAAGAGCTTTTGGTCCTGGCCCCTTTGGGGTGGGAGGAATCCCTGGACGTTCACAGTTGCTTAGCCAGGGTCCCACTTTACAAGGCGGCCTTCTGAGAATATATTGGCATCTGGGACGCTCTGGAAAGAGACAGCGCCAGCGTTGGTGGGCCTGTGAATGGGGTTGCGTGGCTACTTGAAGAGCAGCAAGAGCTTTTGGTCCTGGCCCCTTTGGGGTGGGAGGAATCCCTGGACGTTCACAATTGCTGAGCTGTGCTACGGCCTAGCTGCCAGGGCTGGTAGTATAAGAGTTTGGGAGACTGTAGAAAGAGACAGCGCCATCGTTTGTGAGGCTGTGAATGGGGTTGCGTGCCTTCTTGAAGAGCAGCAAGAGCTTTTGGTCCTGGCCCCTTTGGGGTGGGAGGAATCCCTGGACGTTCACAATTGGTTAGCCAGCGTCCCACTTTACAAGATGGCCTTCTGAGAATATATTGGCATCTGGGACGCTCTGGAAGGAGACAGCGCCAGCATTTGTGGGGCTGTGAATGGGGATGCCTGGCTTCTTGAAGAGCAGCAAGAGCTTTTGGTCCTGGCCCCTTTGGGGTGGGAGGAATCCCTGGACGTTCGCAATTGCTGTGCCTGCCTGCGACTCTAATAAGGGGCCCGGGCAGACAGTATTGGAGTTAGGGAGGCTCTGGAAAGAGACAGCGCCAGCGTTGGTGGGGCTGTGAATAAGAATGCCTGGCTACTTGAAGAGCAGCAAGAGCTTTTGGTCCTGGCCCCTTTGGGGTGGGAGGAATCCTTGGACGTTCGCAATTGCTGTGCCTGCCTCCGGCTCTAATCAGGGGCCCGAGCAGACAGTATTGGAGTTAGGGAGGCTCTAGAAAGAGACAGCGCCAGCGTTATTGGGGCTGTGAATAAGAATGCCTGGCTTCTTGAAGAGCAGCAAGAGCTTTTGTCCTGGCCCCTTTGGGGTGGGAGGAATCCCTGGACGTTCGCAATTGCCGAGCCTCGCTCCCACTTTACAAGGCGGACCTCTGAGATTGTATTGAAGTTTGGGAGGCCCTAGAAAAAGTCAGTGCCAGCGTTGGTGCGGCTGTGAATGGGGTTGCGTGGCTACTTGAAGAGCAGCAAGAGCTTTTGGTCCAAGCCCCTTTGGGGTGGGAGGAGTCCCTGGACGTTCGCAGTTTCTGAGCCTAGCTCCTGGCGTACTTGGCAGCCCAGTGAGATAGTAGTGGAGTTTGGGAGGCTTTAGAAAGAGACAGCGGCAGCATTTGTGGGGCTGTGAATGGGGTTTGCCTGGCTACTTGAAAAGCAGCAAGGGCTTTTGGTCCTGGCTCCTTTGGGGTGGGAGGAATCCCTGGACGTTCGCAGTTTCTTAGCCTCGATCCCACTTTTCCAGGCGGCCCTCTGAGTTACTATTGGAGTTTGGGAGGCTGTAGATAGAGACAGCGTCAGCGTTGGTGCACTGTGAATGGGGTTGCCTGGCTCCTTGAAGAGAGGCTAGAGCTTTGTTCCTGGCCCCTTTGGTTGGGGAGGATTCCCTTGACGTTCGCAATTTCTGAGCTGTGCTACGGCCTAGCTGCCCAGGCAGGTAGTATAAGAGTTTGGGAGACTGTAGAAAGAGACAGCGCCATCGTTTGTGAGGCTGTGAATGGGGTTGCGTGGCTACTTGAAGAGCAGCAGGAGCTTTTGGTCCTGGCCCCTTTGGGGTGGGAGGAATCCCTGGACGTTCAAAATTGGCTAGCCAGGGTCCCACTTTACAAGACAGCCTTCTGAGAATATATTGGCATCTGGGATGCTCTGGAAAGAGACAGCGGCAGCGTTTGTGGGGCTGTGAATGGGGATGCCTGGCTACTTGAAGAGCAGCAAGAGCTTTTGGTCCTGGCCCCTTTGGGGTGGGAGGAATCCCTGGACGTTCGCATTGCTGTGCCTGCCTGCGGCTCTAATAAGGGCGCCCCGGGCAGACAGTATTGGAGTTAGGGAGGCTCTAGAAAGAGACAGCGCCAGCGTTGGTGGGGCTGTGAATAAGAATGCCTGGCTACTTGAAGAGCAGCAAGAGCTTTTGGTCCTGGCCCCTTTGGGGTGGGAGGAATCCTTGGACGTTCGCAATTGCTGTGCCTGCCTCCGGCTCTAATCAGGGGCCCGAGCAGACAGTATTGGAGTTAGGGAGGCTCTAGAAAGAGACAGCGCCAGCGTTATTGGGGCTGTGAATAAGAATGCCTGGCTTCTTGAAGAGCAGCAAGAGCTTTTGTCCTGGCCCCTTTGGGGTGGGAGGAATCCCTGGACGTTCGCAATTGCCGAGCCTCGCTCCCACTTTACAAGGCGGACCTCTGAGATTGTATTGAAGTTTGGGAGGCCCTAGAAAAAGTCAGTGCCAGCGTTGGTGCGGCTGTGAATGGGGTTGCGTGGCTACTTGAAGAGCAGCAAGAGCTTTTGGTCCAAGCCCCTTTGGGGTGGGAGGAGTCCCTGGACGTTCGCAGTTTCTGAGCCTAGCTCCTGGCGTACTTGGCAGCCCAGTGAGATAGTAGTGGAGTTTGGGAGGCTTTAGAAAGAGACAGCGGCAGCATTTGTGGGGCTGTGAATGGGGTTTGCCTGGCTACTTGAAAAGCAGCAAGGGCTTTTGGTCCTGGCTCCTTTGGGGTGGGAGGAATCCCTGGACGTTCGCAGTTTCTTAGCCTCGATCCCACTTTTCCAGGCGGCCCTCTGAGTTACTATTGGAGTTTGGGAGGCTGTAGATAGAGACAGCGTCAGCGTTGGTGCACTGTGAATGGGGTTGCCTGGCTCCTTGAAGAGAGGCTAGAGCTTTTGTTCCTGGCCCCTTTGGTTGGGGAGGATTCCCTTGACGTTCGCAATTTCTGAGCTGTGCTACGGCCTAGCTGCCCAGGCAGGTAGTATAAGAGTTTGGGAGACTGTAGAAAGAGACAGCGCCATCGTTTGTGAGGCTGTGAATGGGGTTGCGTGGCTACTTGAAGAGCAGCAAGAGCTTTTGGTCCTGGCCCCTTTGGGGTGGGAGGAATCCCTGGACGTTCACAATTGGCTAGGCAGGGTCCCACTTTACAAGACAGCCTTCTGAGAATATATTGGCATCTGGGATGCTCTGGAAAGAGACAGCGGCAGCGTTTGTGGGGCTGTGAATGGGGATGCCTGGCTACTTGAAGAGCAGCAAGATCTTTTGGTCCAAGCCCCTTTGGGGTGGGAGGAATCCCTGGACGTTCGCAATTGCTGAGCCTGGCGCCAGGTGTACTCGGCTGCCCATGCAGGTAGTATTGGAGTTGGGGAGGCTCTAGAAAGAGACAGCGCCAGCGTTGGTGGGGCTGTGAATAAGAATGCCTGGCTACTTGAAGAGCAGCAAGAGCTTTTGTCCTGGCCCCTTTGGGGTGGGAGGAATCCCTGGACGTTCGCAATAGCTGAGCCTCGCTCCCACTTTACAAGGCGGCCCCTGAGTTA
The DNA here is from genome assembly GCA_037975005.1 of Platalea minor. Taxonomy (NCBI): domain Eukaryota; kingdom Metazoa; phylum Chordata; class Aves; order Pelecaniformes; family Threskiornithidae; genus Platalea; species Platalea minor. Next base: position 50,021 of record JBBPFK010000074.1, read on the forward strand.
CTATTGGAATTAGGGAGGCTGTAGATAGAGGCAGCGTCAGCGTTGGTGGGCTGTGAATGGGGTTGCCTGGCTCCTTGAAGAGAGGCTAGAGCTTTTGTTCCTGGCCCCTTTGGTTGGGGAGGATTCCCTTGACGTTCGCAATTTCTGAGCTGTGCTACGGCCTAGCTGCCCAGGCAGGTAGTATAAGAGTTTGGGAGACTGTAGAAAGAGACAGCGCCATCGTTTGTGAGGCTGTGAATGGGGTTGCGTGGCTACTTGAAGAGCAGCAAGAGCTTTTGGTCCTGGCCCCTTTGGGGTGGGAGGAATCCCTGGACGTTCACAATTGGTTAGCCAGGGTCCCACTTTACAAGACGGCCTTCTGAGAATATATTGGCATCTGGGACGCTCTGGAAAGAGACAGCGACAGCATTGGTGGGGCTGTGAATGGGGATGCCTGGCTACTTGAAGAGCAGCAAGAGCTTTTGGTCCTGGCCCCTTTGGGGTGGGAGGAATCCCTGGACGTTCGCAATTGCTGTGCCTGCCTGCGGCTTTAATAAGGGGCCCGAGCAGACAGTATTGGAGTTAGGGAGGCTCTAGAAAGAGACAGCGCCAGCGTTGGTGGGGCTGTGAATAAGAATGCCTGGCTACTTGAAGAGCAGCAAGAGCTTTTGTCCTGGCCCCTTTGGGGTGGGAGGAATCCCTGGACGTTCGCAATTGCTGAGCCTCGCTCCCACTTTACAAGGCGGACCACTGAGATAGTATTGAAGTTTGGGAGGCCCTAGAAAAAGTCAGCGCCAGCGTTGGTGGGGCTGTGAATCGGGTTGCCTGGCTACTTGAAAAGCATCGAGGGATTTTGGTCCTGGCCCCTTTGGGGTGGGAGGAATCCCTGGACGTTTGCACTTGCTGAGCCTAGCTCCTGGCGTACTCGGCAGCCCATTGAGATACTAGTGCAGTTTGGGAGGCTTTAGAAAGAGACAGCGCCAGCGTTTGTGGGGCTGTGAATGGGGTTTGCCTGGCTACTTGAAAAGCATCAAGGGCTTTTGGTCCTGGCCCCTTTGGGGTGGGAGGAATCCCTGGACGTTCGCACTTGCTGAGCCTGGCGCCAGGTGTGCTCGGCTGCCCATGCAGGTAGTGTTGGAGTTTGGGAGGCTCTAGAAAGAGACAGCGCCAGCATTGGTGAGGCTGTGAATGGGGATGCCTAGCTACTTGAAGAGCAGGCAAGAGCTTTTGGTCCTGGCCCCTTTGGGGTGGGAGGAATCCCTGGACGTTCGCAATTGCCGAGCCTCGCTCCCACTTTACAAGGCGGACCTCTGAGATAGTATTGAAGTTTGGGAGGCCCTAGAAAAAGTCAGTGCCAGCGTTGGTGCGGCTGTGAATGGGGTTGCGTGGCTACTTGAAGAGCAGCAAGATCTTTTGGTCCAAGCCCCTTTGGGGTGGGAGGAGTCCCTGGACGTTCGCAGTTTCTGAGCCTAGCTCCTGGCGTACTTGGCAGCCCAGTGAGATAGTAGTGGAGTTTGGGAGGCTTTAGAAAGAGACAGCGGCAGCATTTGTGGGGCTGTGAATGGGGTTTGCCTGGCTACTTGAAAAGCAGCAAGGGCTTTTGGTCCTGGCTCCTTTGGGGTGGGAGGAATCCCTGGACGTTCGCAGTTTCTTAGCCTCGATCCCACTTTTCCAGGCGGCCCTCTGAGTTACTGTTGGAGTTTGGGAGGCTGTAGATAGAGACAGCGTCAGCGTTGGTGCACTGTGAATGGGGTTGCCTGGCTCCTTGAAGAGAGGCTAGAGCTTTTGTTCCTGGCCCCTTTGGTTGGGGAGGATTCCCTTGACGTTCGCAATTTCTGAGCTGTGCTACGGCCTAGCTGCCCAGGCAGGTAGTATAAGAGTTTGGGAGACTGTAGAAAGAGACAGCGCCATCGTTTGTGAGGCTGTGAATGGGGTTGCGTGGCTACTTGAAGAGCAGCAAGAGCTTTTGGTCCTGGCCCCTTTGGGGTGGGAGGAATCCCTGGACGTTCACAATTGGTTAGCCAGGGTCCCACTTTACAAGACGGCCTTCTGAGAATATATTGGCATCTGGGACGCTCTGAAAAGAGACAGCGCCAGCATTTGTGGGGCTGTGAATGGGGATGCCTGGCTACTTGAAGAGCAGCAAGAGCTTTTGGTCCTGGCCCCTTTGGGGTGGGAGGAATCCCTGGACGTTCGCAATTGCTGTGCCTGCCTGCGGCTTTAATAAGGGGCCCGGGCAGACAGTATTGGAGTTAGGAAGGCTCTAGAAAGAGACAGCGCCAGCGTTGGTGGGGCTGTGAATAAGAATGCCTGGCTACTTGAAGAGCAGCAAGAGCTTTTGTCCTGGCCCCTTTGGGGTGGGAGGAATCCCTGGACGTTCGCAATAGCTGAGCCTCGCTCCCAATTTACAAGGCGGCCCCTGAGTTACTATTGGAATTAGGGAGGCTGTAGATATAGAGGCAGCGTCAGCGTTGGTGGGCTGTGAATGGGGTTGCCTGGCTCCTTGAAGAGAGGCTAGAGCTTTTGTTCCTGGCCCCTTTGGTTGGGGAGGATTCCCTTGACGTTCGCAATTTCTGAGCTGTGCTACGGCCTAGCTGCCCAGGCAGGTAGTATAAGAGTTTGGGAGACTGTAGAAAGAGACAGCGCCATCGTTTGTGAGGCTGTGAATGGGGTTGCGTGGCTACTTGAAGAGCAGCAAGAGCTTTTGGTCCTGGCCCCTTTGGGGTGGGAGGAATCCCTGGACGTTCACAATTGGTTAGCCAGGGTCCCACTTTACAAGACGGCCTTCTGAGAATATATTGGCATCTGGGACGCTCTGAAAAGAGACAGCGCCAGCATTTGTGGGGCTGTGAATGGGGATGCCTGGCAACTTGAAGAGCAGCAAGATCTTTTGGTCCTGGCCCCTTTGGGGTGGGAGGAATCCCTGGACGTTCGCAATTGCTGTGCCTGCCTCTGGCTCTAATCAGGGGCCAAGGCAGACAGTATTGAAGTTAGGGAGGCTCTAGAAAGAGACAGCGCCAGCGTTGGTGGGGCTGTAAATAAGAATGCCTGGCTACTTGAAGAGCAGCAAGAGCTTTTGTCCTGGCCCCTTTGGGGTGGGAGGAATCCCTGGACGTTCGCAATTGCTGAGCCTCGCTCCCACTTTACAAGGCGGACCACTGAGATAGTATTGAAGTTTGGGAGGCCCTAGAAAAAGTCAGCGCCAGCGTTGGTGGGGCTGTGAATCGGGTTGCCTGGCTACTTGAAAAGCATCGAGGGATTTTGGTCCTGGCCCCTTTGGGGTGGGAGGAATCCCTGGACGTTCGCACTTGCTGAGCCTAGCTCCTGGCGTACTCGGCAGCCCATTGAGATACTAGTGCAGTTTGGGAGGCTTTAGAAAGCGACAGCGGCAGCGTTTGTGGGGCTGTGAATGGGGTTTGCCTGGCTACTTGAAAAGAATCAAGGGCTTTTGGTCCTGGCCCCTTTGGGGTGGGAGGAATCCCTGGACGTTCGCATTTGCTGAGCCTGGCGCCAGGTGTGCTCGGCTGCCCATGCAGGTAGTGTTGGAGTTTGGGAGGCTCTAGAAAGAGACAGCGACAGCATTGGTGAGGCTGTGAATGGGGATGTCTGGCTACTTGAAGAGCAGGCAAGAGCTTTTGGTCCTGGCCCCTTTGGGGTGGGAGGAATCCCTGGACGTTCACAGTTGCTTAGCCAGGGTCCCACTTTACAAGGCGGCCTTCTGAGAATATATTGGCATCTGGGACGCTCTGGAAAGAGACAGCGCCAGCGTTGGTGGGCCTGTGAATGGGGTTGCGTGGCTACTTGAAGAGCAGCAAGAGCTTTTGGTCCTGGCCCCTTTGGGGCGGGAGGAATCCCTGGACGTTCGCAATTGCTGTGCCTGCCTGCGGCTCTAATAAGGGGCCCGGGCAGACAGTATTGGAGTTAGGGAGGCTCTGGAAAGAGACAGCGCCAGCGTTGGTGGGGCTGTGAATAAGAATGCCTGGCTACTTGAAGAGCAGCAAGAGCTTTTGGTCCTGGCCCCTTTGGGGTGGGAGGAATCCTTGGACGTTCGCAATTGCTGTGCCTTCCTCCGGCTCTAATCAGGGGCCCGAGCAGACAGTATTGGAGTTAGGGAGGCTCTAGAAAGAGACAGCGCCAGCGTTATTGGGGCTGTGAATAAGAATGCCTGGCTTCTTGAAGAGCAGCAAGAGCTTTTGTCCTGGCCCCTTTGGGGTGGGAGGAATCCCTGGACGTTCGCAATTGCCGAGCCTCGCTCCCACTTTACAAGGCGGACCTCTGAGATAGTATTGAAGTTTGGGAGGCCCTAGAAAAAGTCAGTGCCAGCGTTGGTGCGGCTGTGAATGGGGTTGCGTGGCTACTTGAAGAGCAGCAAGATCTTTTGGTCCAAGCCCCTTTGGGGTGGGAGGAGTCCCTGGACGTTCGCAGTTTCTGAGCCTAGCTCCTGGCGTACTTGGCAGCCCAGTGAGATAGTAGTGGAGTTTGGGAGGCTTTAGAAAGAGACAGCGGCAGCATTTGTGGGGCTGTGAATGGGGTTTGCCTGGCTACTTGAAAAGCAGCAAGGGCTTTTGGTCCTGGCTCCTTTGGGGTGGGAGGAATCCCTGGACGTTCGCAGTTTCTTAGCCTCGATCCCACTTTTCCAGGCGGCCCTCTGAGTTACTATTGGAGTTTGGGAGGCTGTAGATAGAGACAGCGTCAGCGTTGGTGCACTGTGAATGGGGTTGCCTGGCTCCTTGAAGAGAGGCTAGAGCTTTTGTTCCTGGCCCCTTTGGTTGGGGAGGATTCCCTTGACGTTCGCAATTTCTGAGCTGTGCTACGGCCTAGCTGCCCAGGCAGGTAGTATAAGAGTTTGGGAGACTGTAGAAAGAGACAGCGCCATCGTTTGTGAGGCTGTGAATGGGGTTGCGTGGCTACTTGAAGAGCAGCAAGAGCTTTTGGTCCTGGCCCCTTTGGGGTGGGAGGAATCCCTGGACGTTCACAATTGGCTAGCCAGGGTCCCACTTTACAAGACAGCCTTCTGAGAATATATTGGCATCTGGGATGCTCTGGAAAGAGACAGCGGCAGCGTTTGTGGGGCTGTGAATGGGGATGCCTGGCTACTTGAAGAGCAGCAAGAGCTTTTGGTCCTGGCCCCTTTGGGGTGGGAGGAATCCCTGGACGTTCGCAATTGCTGTGCCTGCCTGTGGCTCTAATAAGGGCGCCCCGGGCAGACAGTATTGGAGTTAGGGAGGCTCTAGAAAGAGACAGCGCCAGCGTTGGTGGGGCTGTGAATAAGAATGCCTGGCTACTTGAAGAGCAGCAAGAGCTTTTGTCCTGGCCCCTTTGGGGTGGGAGGAATCCCTGGACGTTCGCAATTGCTGAGCCTCGCTCCCACTTTACAAGGCGGACCTCTGAGATAGTATTGAAGTTTGGGAGGCCCTAGAAAAAGTCAGTGCCAGCGTTGGTGGGGCTGTGAATGGGGATGCCTGGCTACTTGAAGAGCAGCAAGATCTTTTGGTCCAAGCCCCTTTGGGGTGGGAGGAATCCCTGGACGTTCGCAATTGCTGAGCCTGGCGCCAGGTGTACTCGGCTGCCCATGCAGGTAGTATTGGAGTTTGGGAGGCTGTAGAAAGAGACAGCGCCAGCGTTGGTGGGGCTGTGAATGGGGATGCCTGGCTACTGGAAGAGCAGCAAGAGCTTTTGGTCCTGGCCCCTTTGGGGTGGGAGGAATCCCTGGACTTTCGCAATTGCTGTGCCTGCCTCCGGCTCTAATCAGGGGCCCGGGCAGACATTGGAGTTGGGGAGGCTCTAGAAAGAGACAGCGCCAGCGTTGGTGGGGCTGTGAATAAGAATGCCTGGCTACTTGAAGAGCAGCAAGAGCTTTTGTCCTGGCCCCTTTGGGGTGGGAGGAATCCCTGGACGTTCGCAATAGCTGAGCCTCGCTCCCACTTTACCAGGCGGCCCCTGAGTTACTATTGGAATTAGGGAGGCTGTAGATAGAGGCAGCGTCAGCGTTGGTGGGCTGTGAATGGGGTTGCCTGGCTCCTTGAAGAGAGGCTAGAGCTTTTGTTCCTGGCCCCTTTGGTTGGGGAGGATTCCCTTGACGTTCGCAATTTCTGAGCTGTGCTACGGCCTAGCTGCCCAGGCAGGTAGTATAAGAGTTTGGGAGACTGTAGAAAGAGACAGCGCCATCGTTTGTGAGGCTGTGAATGGGGTTGCGTGGCTACTTGAAGAGCAGCAAGAGCTTTTGGTCCTGGCCCCTTTGGGGTGGGAGGAATCCCTGGACGTTCACAATTGGTTAGCCAGGGTCCCACTTTACAAGACGGCCTTCTGAGAATATATTGGCATCTGGGACGCTCTGAAAAGAGACAGCGCCAGCATTTGTGGGGCTGTGAATGGGGATGCCTGGCTACTTGAAGAGCAGCAAGAGCTTTTGGTCCTGGCCCCTTTGGGGTGGGAGGAATCCCTGGACGTTCGCAATTGCTGTGCCTGCCTGCGGCTTTAATAAGGGGCCCGGGCAGACAGTATTGGAGTTAGGGAGGCTCTAGAAAGAGACAGCGCCAGCGTTGGTGGGGCTGTGAATAAGAATGCCTGGCTACTTTAAGAGCAGCAAGAGCTTTTGTCCTGGCCCCTTTGGGGTGGGAGGAATCCCTGGACGTTCGCAATTGCTGAGCCTCGCTCCCACTTTACAAGGCGGACCACTGAGATAGTATTGAAGTTTGGGAGGCCCTAGAAAAAGTCAGCGCCAGCGTTGGTGGGGCTGTGAATCGGGTTGCCTGGCTACTTGAAAAGCATCGAGGGATTTTGGTCCTGGCCCCTTTGGGGTGGGAGGAATCCCTGGACGTTCGCACTTGCTGAGCCTAGCTCCTGGCGTACTCGGCAGCCCATTGAGATACTAGTGCAGTTTGGGAGGCTTTAGAAAGAGACAGCGCCAGCGTTTGTGGGGCTGTGAATGGGGTTTGCCTGGCTACTTGAAAAGCATCAAGGGCTTTTGGTCCTGGCCCCTTTGGGGTGGGAGGAATCCCTGGACGTTCACAGTTGCTTAGCCAGGGTCCCACTTTACAAGGCGGCCTTCTGAGAATATATTGGCATCTGGGACGCTCTGGAAAGAGACAGCGCCAGCGTTGGTGGGCCTGTGAATGGGGTTGCGTGGCTACTTGAAGAGCAGCAAGAGCTTTTGGTCCTGGCCCCTTTGGGGTGGGAGGAATCCCTGGACGTTCACAGTTGCTTAGCCAGGGTCCCACTTTACAAGACAGCCTTCTGAGAATATATTGGCATCTGGGATGCTCTGGAAAGAGACAGCGCCAGCGTTGGTGCGGCTGTGAATGGGGTTGCGTGGCTACTTGAAGAGCAGCAAGAGCTTTTGGTCCTGGCCCCTTTGGGGTGGGAGGAATCCCTGGACGTTCACAATTGGCTAGCCAGGGTCCCACTTTACAAGACGGCCTTCTGAGAATATATTGGCATCTGGGATGCTCTGGAAAGAGACAGCGCCAGCATTTGTGTGGCTGTGAATGGGGATGCCTGGCTACTTGAAGAGCAGCAAGAGCTTTTGGTCCTGGCCCCTTTGGGGTGGGAGGAATCCCTGGACGTTCGCAATTGCTGTGCTTGCCTGCGGCTCTAATAAGGGCGCCCCGGGCAGACAGTATTGGAGTTAGGGAGGCTCTAGAAAGAGACAGCGCCAGCGTTGGTGGGGCTGTGAATAAGAATGCCTGGCTACTTGAAGAGCAGCAAGAGCTTTTGTCCTGGCCCCTTTGGGGTGGGAGGAATCCCTGGACGTTCGCAATTGCTGAGCCTCGCTCCCACTTTACAAGGCGGACCTCTGAGATAGTATTGAAGTTTGGGAGGCCCTAGAAAAAGTCAGTGTCAGCGTTGTTGGGGCTGTGAATGGGGTTGCCTGGCTACTTGAAGAGCAGCAAGAGCTTTTGGTCCTGGCCCCTTTGGGGTGGGAGGAATCCCTGGACGTTCGCAATTGCTGTGCCTGCCTCCGGCTCTAATCAGGGGCCCGGGCAGACATTAGAGTTAGGGAGGCTCTAGAAAGAGACAGCGCCAGCGTTGGTGGGGCTGTGAATAAGAATGCCTGGCTACTTGAAGAGCAGCAAGAGCTTTTGTCCTGCCCCTTTGGGGTGGGAGGAATCCCTGGACGTTCGCAATAGCTGAGCCTCGCTCCCACTTTACCAGGCGGCCCCTGAGTTACTATTGGAATTAGGGAGGCTGTAGATAGAGGCAGCGTCAGCGTTGGTGGGCTGTGAATGGGGTTGCCTGGCTCCTTGAAGAGAGGCTAGAGCTTTTGTTCCTGGCCCCTTTGGTTGGGGAGGATTCCCTTGACGTTCGCAATTTCTGAGCTGTGCTACGGCCTAGCTGCCCAGGCAGGTAGTATAAGAGTTTGGGAGACTGTAGAAAGTGACAGCGCCATCGTTTGTGAGGCTGTGAATGGGGTTGCGTGCCTTCTTGAAGAGCAGCAAGAGCTTTTGGTCCTGGCCCCTTTGGGGTGGGAGGAATCCCTGGACGTTCACAATTGCTGAGCTGGGATCCTGCTCTACTCAGGGACCCAGGCAGATATTATGGGAGTATGGGAGGCTGTCGAAAGAGACAGCGGCAGCGTTGGTGGGGCTGTGAATGGGGTTGCCTGGCTACTTGAAGAGCAGCAAGAGCTTTTGGTCCTGGCCCCTTTGGGGTGGGAGGAATCCCTGGACGTTCACAGTTGCTTAGCCAGGGTCCCACTTTACAAGGCGGCCTTCTGAGAATATATTGGCATCTGGGACGCTCTGGAAAGAGACAGCGCCAGCGTTGGTGGGCCTGTGAATGGTGTTGCGTGGCTACTTGAAGAGCAGCAAGAGCTTTTGGTCCTGGTCCCTTTGGGGTGGGAGGAATCCCTGGACGTTCACAATTGCTGAGCTGTACTACGGCCTAGCTGCACAGGCAGGTAGTATAAGAGTTTGGGAGACTGTAGAAAGAGACAGCGCCATCGTTTGTGAGGCTGTGAATGGGGTTGCGTGCCTTCTTGAAGAGCAGCAAGAGCTTTTGGTCCTGGCCCCTTTGGGGTGGGAGGAATCCCTGGACGTTCGCAATTGCTGTGCCTGCCTGCGGCTCTAATAAGGGGCCCGGGCAGACAGTATTGGAGTTAGGGAGGCTCTAGAAAGAGACAGCGCCAGCATTGGTGGGGCTGTGAATAAGAATGCCTGGCTACTTGAAGAGCAGCAAGATCTTTTGGTCCAAGCCCCTTTGGGGTGGGAGGAGTCCCTGGACGTTCGCAGTTTCTGAGCCTAGCTCCTGGCGTACTTGGCAGCCCAGTGAGATAGTAGTGGAGTTTGGGAGGCTTTAGAAAGAGAGAGCGGCAGCATTTGTGGGGCTGTGAATGGGGTTTGCCTGGCTACTTGAAAAGCAGCAGGAGCTTTTGGTCCTGGCCCCTTTGGGGTGGGAGGAATCCCTGGACGTTCGCAGTTTCTTAGCCTCGATCCCACTTTACCAGGCGGCCCCCTGAGTTACTATTGGAGTTAGGGAGGCTGTAGATAGAGGCAGCGTCAGCGTTGGTGGGCTGTGAATGGGGTTGCCTGGCTCCTTGAAGAGAGGCTAGAGCTTTTGTTCCTGGCCCCTTTGGTTGGGGAGGATTCCCTTGACGTTCGCAATTTCTGAGCTGTGCTATGGCCTAGCTGCCCAGGCAGGTAGTATAAGAGTTTGGGAGACTGTAGAAAGAGACAGCGCCATCGTTTGTGAGGCTGTGAATGGGGTTGCGTGGCTACTTGAAGAGCAGCAAGAGCTTTTGGTCCTGGCCCCTTTGGGGGTGGGAGGAATCCCTGGACGTTCACAATTGGTTAGCCAGGGTCCCACTTTACAAGACGGCCTTCTGAGAATATATTGGCATCTGGGACGCTCTGAAAAGAGACAGCGCCAGCATTTGTGGGGCTGTGAATGGGGATGCCTGGCTACTTGAAGAGCAGCAAGAGCTTTTGGTCCTGGCCCCTTTGGGGTGGGAGGAATCCCTGGACGTTCGCAATTGCTGTGCCTGCCTGCAGCTTTAATAAGGGGCCCGGGCAGACAGTATTGGAGTTAGGGAGGCTCTAGAAAGAGACAGCGCCAGCGTTGGTGGGGCTGTGAATAAGAATGCCTGGCTACTTGAAGAGCAGCAAGAGCTTTTGTCCTGGCCCCTTTGGGGTGGGAGGAATCCCTGGACGTTCGCAATTGCTGAGCCTCGCTCCCACTTTACAAGGCGGACCACTGAGATAGTATTGAAGTTTGGGAGGCCCTAGAAAAAGTCAGCGCCAGCGTTGGTGGGGCTGTGAATCGGGTTGCCTGGCTACTTGAAAAGCATCGAGGGATTTTGGTCCTGGCCCCTTTGGGGTGGGAGGAATCCCTGGACGTTCGCAATTGCTGAGCCTAGCTCCTGGCGTACTCGGCAGCCCATTGAGATACTAGTGCAGTTTGGGAGGCTTTAGAAAGAGACAGCGCCAGCGTTTGTGGGGCTGTGAATGGGGTTTGCCTGGCTACTTGAAAAGCATCAAGGGCTTTTGGTCCTGGCCCCTTTGGGGTGGGAGGAATCCCTGGACGTTCGCACTTGCTGAGCCTGGCGCCAGGTGTGCTCGGCTGCCCATGCAGGTAGTGTTGGAGTTTGGGAGGCTCTAGAAAGAGACAGCGCCAGCATTGGTGAGGCTGTGAATGGGGATGCCTGGCTACTTGAAGAGCAGGCAAGAGCTTTTGGTCCTGGCCCCTTTGGGGTGGGAGGAATCCCTGGACGTTCACAGTTGCTTAGCCAGGGTCCCACTTTACAAGGCGGCCTTCTGAGAATATATTGGCATCTGGGACGCTCTGGAAAGAGACAGCGCCAGCGTTGGTGGGCCTGTGAATGGGGTTGCGTGGCTACTTGAAGAGCAGCAAGAGCTTTTGGTCCTGGCCCCTTTGGGGTGGGAGGAATCCCTGGACGTTCACAGTTGCTTAGCCAGGGTCCCACTTTACAAGACGGCCTTCTGAGAATATATTGGCATCTGGGATGCTCTGGAAAGAGACAGCGCCAGCATTTGTGTGGCTGTGAATGGGGTTGCGTGCCTTCTTGAAGAGCAGCAAGAGCTTTTGGTCCTGGCCCCTTTGGGGTGGGAGGAATCCCTGGACGTTCGCAATTGCTGTGCTTGCCTGCGGCTCTAATAAGGGCGCCCCGGGCAGACAGTATTGGAGTTAGGGAGGCTCTAGAAAGAGACAGCGCCAGCGTTGGTGGGGCTGTGAATAAGAATGCCTGGCTACTTGAAGAGCAGCAAGAGCTTTTGTCCTGGCCCCTTTGGGGTGGGAGGAATCCCTGGACGTTCGCAATTGCTGAGCCTCGCTCCCACTTTACAAGGCGGACGTCTGAGATAGTATTGAAGTTTGGGAGGCCCTAGAAAAAGTCAGTGTCAGCGTTGTTGGGGCTGTGAATGGGGTTGCCTGGCTACTTGAAGAGCAGCAAGAGCTTTTGGTCCTGGCCCCTTTGGGGTGGGAGGAATCCCTGGACGTTCGCAATTGCTGTGCCTGCCTCCGGCTCTAATCAGGGGCCCGGGCAGACATTAGAGTTAGGGAGGCTCTAGAAAGAGACAGCGCCAGCGTTGGTGGGGCTGTGAATAAGAATGCCTGGCTACTTGAAGAGCAGCAAGAGCTTTTGTCCTGCCCCTTTGGGGTGGGAGGAATCCCTGGACGTTCGCAATAGCTGAGCCTCGCTCCCACTTTACCAGGCGGCCCCTGAGTTACTATTGGAATTAGGGAGGCTGTAGATAGAGGCAGCGTCAGCGTTGGTGGGCTGTGAATGGGGTTGCCTGGCTCCTTGAAGAGAGGCTAGAGCTTTTGTTCCTGGACCCTTTGGTTCGGGAGGATTCCCTTGACGTTCGCAATTTCTGAGCTGTGCTACGGCCTAGCTGCCCAGGCAGGTAGTATAAGAGTTTGGGAGACTGTAGAAAGAGACAGCGCCATCGTTTGTGAGGCTGTGAATGGGGTTGCGTGGCTACTTGAAGAGCAGCAAGAGCTTTTGGTCCTGGCCCCTTTGGGGTGGGAGGAATCCCTGGACGTTCACAATTGGCTAGCCAGGGTCCCACTTTACAAGACAGCCTTCTGAGAATATATTGGCATCTGGGATGCTCTGGAAAGAGACAGCGGCAGCGTTTGTGGGGCTGTGAATGGGGATGCCTGGCTACTTGAAGAGCAGCAAGAGCTTTTGGTCCTGGCCCCTTTGGGGTGGGAGGAATCCCTGGACGTTCGCAATTGCTGTGCCTGCCTGCGGCTCTAATAAGGGCGCCCCGGGCAGACAGTATTGGAGTTAGGGAGGCTCTAGAAAGAGACAGCGCCAGCGTTGGTGGGGCTGTGAATAAGAATGCCTGGCTACTTGAAGAGCAGCAAGAGCTTTTGGTCCTGGCCCCTTTGGGGTGGGAGGAATCCTTGGACGTTCGCAATTGCTGAGCCTCGCTCCCACTTTACAAGGCGGACGTCTGAGATAGTATTGAAGTTTGGGAGGCCCTAGAAAAAGTCATTGCCAGCGTTGGTGGGGCTGTGAATGGGGTTGCCTGGCTACTTGAAGAGCAGCAAGATCTTTTGGTCCAAGCCCCTTTGGGGTGGGAGGAATCCCTGGACGTTTGCAATTGCTGAGCCTGGCGCCAGGTGTACTCGGCTGCCCATGCAGGTAGTATTGGAGTTTGGGAGGCTCTAGAAAGAGACAGCGCCAGCGTTGGTGGGGCTGTGAATGGGGATGCCTGGCTACTTGAAGAGCAGCAAGAGCTTTTGGTCCTGGCCCCTTTGGGGTGGGAGGAATCCCTGGACGTTCGCAATTGCTGTGCCTGCCTCCGGCTCTAATCAGGGGCCCGGGCAGACATTGGAGTTAGGGAGGCTCTAGAAAGAGACAGCGCCAGCGTTGGTGGGGCTGTGAATAAGAATGCCTGGCTACTTGAAGAGCAGCAAGAGCTTTTGTCCTGGCCCCTTTGGGGTGGGAGGAATCCCTGGACGTTCGCAATAGCTGAGCCTCGCTCCCACTTTACCATGCGGCCCCTGAGTTACTATTGGAATTAGGGAGGCTGTAGATAGAGGCAGCGTCAGCGTTGGTGGGCTGTGAATGGGGTTGCCTGGCTCCTTGAAGAGAGGCTAGAGCTTTTGTTCCTGGCCCCTTTGGTTGGGGAGGATTCCCTTGACGTTCGCAATTTCTGAGCTGTGCTACGGCCTAGCTGCCCAGGCAGGTAGTATAAGAGTATGGGAGGCTGTAGAAAGAGACAGCGGCAGCGTTTGTGGGGCTGTGAATGGGGTTGCCTGGCTACTTGAAGAGCAGCAAGAGCTTTTGGTCCTGGCCCCTTTGGGGTGGGAGGAATCCCTGGACGTTCACAGTTGCTTAGCCAGGGTCCCACTTTACAAGGCGGCCTTCTGAGAATATATTGGCATCTGGGACGCTCTGGAAAGAGACAGCGCCAGCGTTGGTGGGCCTGTGAATGGGGTTGCGTGGCTACTTGAAGAGCAGCAAGAGCTTTTGGTCCTGGCCCCTTTGGGGTGGGAGGAATCCCTGGACGTTCACAATTGCTGAGCTGTGCTACGGCCTAGCTGCCAGGGCTGGTAGTATAAGAGTTTGGGAGACTGTAGAAAGAGACAGCGCCATCGTTTGTGAGGCTGTGAATGGGGTTGCGTGCCTTCTTGAAGAGCAGCAAGAGCTTTTGGTCCTGGCCCCTTTGGGGTGGGAGGAATCCCTGGACGTTCACAATTGGTTAGCCAGCGTCCCACTTTACAAGATGGCCTTCTGAGAATATATTGGCATCTGGGACGCTCTGGAAAGAGACAGCGCCAGCATTTGTGGGGCTGTGAATGGGGATGCCTGGCTTCTTGAAGAGCAGCAAGAGCTTTTGGTCCTGGCCCCTTTGGGGTGGGAGGAATCCCTGGACGTTCGCAATTGCTGTGCCTGCATGCGACTCTAATAAGGGGCCCGGGCAGACAGTATTGGAGTTAGGGAGGCTCTAGAAAGAGACAGCGCCAGCGTTGGTGGGGCTGTGAATAAGAATGCCTGGCTACTTGAAGAGCAGCAAGAGCTTTTGGTCCTGGCCCCTTTGGGGTGGGAGGAATCCTTGGACGTTCGCAATTGCTGTGCCTGCCTCCGGCTCTAATCAGGGGCCCGAGCAGACAGTATTGGAGTTAGGGAAGCTCTAGAAAGAGACAGCGCCAGCGTTATTGGGGCTGTGAATAAGAATGCCTGGCTTCTTGAAGAGCAGCAAGAGCTTTTGTCCTGGCCCCTTTGGGGTGGGAGGAATCCCTGGACGTTCGCAATAGCTGAGCCTCGCTCCCACTTTACAAGGCGGCCCCTGAGTTACTATTGGAATTAGGGAGGCTGTAGATAGAGGCAGCGTCAGCGTTGGTGGGCTGTGAATGGGGCTGCCTGGCTCCTTGAAGAGAGGCTAGAGCTTTTGTTCCTGGCCCCTTTGGTTGGGGAGGATTCCCTTGACGTTCGCAATTTCTGAGCTGTGCTACGGCCTAGCTGCCCAGGCAGGTAGTATAAGAGTTTGGGAGACTGTAGAAAGAGACAGCGCCATCGTTTGTGAGGCTGTGAATGGGGTTGCTTGGCTACTTGAAGAGCAGCAAGAGCTTTTGGTCCTGGCCCCTTTGGGGTGGGAGGAATCCCTGGACGTTCGCAATTGCTGTGCCTGCCTGCGGCTTTTAATAAGGGGCCCGGGCAGACAGTATTGGAGTTAGGGAGGCTCTAGAAAGAGACAGCGCCAGCGTTGGTGGGGCTGTAAATAAGAATGCCTGGCTACTTGAAGAGCAGCAAGAGCTTTTGGTCCTGGCCCCTTTGGGGTGGGAGGAATCCCTGGACGTTCGCAATTGCTGAGCCTCGCTCCCACTTTACAAGGCGGACCACTGAGATAGTATTGAAGTTTGGGAGGCCCTAGAAAAAGTCAGCGCCAGCGTTGGTGGGGCTGTAAATAAGAATGCCTGGCTACTTGAAGAGCATCGAGGGCTTTTGGTCTAAGCCCCTTTGGGGTGGGAGGAATCCCTGGACGTTCGCACTTGCTGAGCCTGGCGCCAGGTGTGCTCGGCTGCCCATGCAGGTAGTGTTGGAGTTTAGGAGGCTCTAGAAAGAGACAGCGACAGCATTGGTGAGGCTGTGAATGGGGATGCCTGGCTACTTGAAGAGCAGGCAAGAGCTTTTGGTCCTGGCCCCTTTGGGGTGGGTGGAATCCCTGGACGTTCACAGTTGCTTAGCCAGGGTCCCACTTTACAAGACGGCCTTCTGAGAATATATTGGCATCTGGGACGCTCTGGAAAGAGACAGCGCCAGCATTTGTGGGGCTGTGAATGGGGTTGCGTGGCTACTTGAAGAGCAGCAAGAGCTTTTGGTCCTGGCCCCTTTGGGGTGGGAGGAATCCCTGGACGTTCGCAATTGCTGTGCCTGCCTGCGGCTCTAATAAGGGGCCCGGGCAGACAGTATTGGAGTTAGGGAGGCTCTAGAAAGAGACAGCGCCAGCATTAGTGGGGCTGTAAATAAGAATGCCTGGCTACTTGAAGAGCAGCAAGAGCTTTTGTCCTGGCCCCTTTGGGGTGGGAGGAATCCCTGGACGTTCGCAATTGCTGAGCCTCGCTCCCACTTTACAAGGCGGACGTCTGAGATAGTATTGAAGTTTGGGAGGCCCTAGAAAAAGTCAGTGCCAGCGTTGGTGGGGCTGTGAATGGGGTTGCCTGGCTACTTGAAGAGCAGCAAGATCTTTTGGTCCAAGCCCCTTTGGGGTGGGAGGAATCCCTGGACGTTCGCACTTGCTGAGCCTGGCGCCAGGTGTGCTCGGCTGCCCATGCAGGTAGTGTTGGAGTTTGGGAGGCTCTAGAAAGAGACAGCGCCAGCGTTGGTGGGGCTGTGAATGGGGATGCCTGGCTACTTGAAGAGCAGCAAGAGCTTTTGTCCTGGCCCCTTTGGGGTGGGAGGAATCCCTGGACGTTCGCAATTGCTGTGCCTGCCTCCGGCTCTAATCAGGGGCCCGAGCAGACAGTATTGGAGTTAGGGAGGCTCTAGAAAGAGACAGCGCCAGCATTGGTGGGGCTGTGAATAAGAATGCCTGGCTACTTGAAGAGCAGCAAGAGCTTTTGTCCTGGCCCCTTTGGGGTGGGAGGAATCCCTGGACGTTCGCAATTGCTGAGCCTCGCTCCCACTTTACAAGGCGGACCTCTGAGATAGTATGGAAGTTTGGGAGGCCCTAGAAAAAGTCAGTGCCAGCGTTGGTGGGGCTGTGAATGGGGTTGCGTGGCTACTTGAAGAGCAGCAAGAGCTTTTGGTCCTGGCCCCTTTGGGGTGGGAGGAATCCCTGGACGTTCGCAGTTTCTTAGCCTCGCTCCCACTTTACCAGGCGGCCCCCTGAGTTACTATTGGAGTTTGGGAGGCTGTAGATAGAGACAGCGTCAGCGTTGGTGGGCTGTGAATGGGGTTGCCTGGCTCCTTGAAGAGAGGCTAGAGCTTTTGGTCCTAGCCCCTTTGGTAGGGGAGGATTCCCTTGACGTTCGCAATTTCTGAGCTGTGCTACGGCCTAGCTGCCCAGGCCCTCGCTGCTTTTCAAGTAGCCAGGCAAACCCCATTCACAGCCCCACAAACGCTGGCGCTGTCTCTTTCTAAGGCCTCCCAAACTCCACTACTATCTCACTGGGCTGCCGAGTACGCCAGGAGCTAGGCTCAGCAAGTGCGAACGTCCAGGGATTCCTCCCACCCCAAAGGGGCCAGGACAAAAGCTCTTGCTGCTCTTCAAGTAGCCAGGCAAACCCCATTCACAGCCCCACAAACGCTGGCGCTGTCTCTTTCTACAGCCTCCCAAATTCCACTAATATCTCACTGGCCTTTCTTGTACGCCAGGAGCTAGGCTCAGCAAGTGCGTACGTCCAGGGATTCCTCCCACCCCAAAGGGGCCAGGACCAATAGCTCTTGCCTGCTCTTCAAGTAGCCAGGCATTCTTATTCACAGCCCCACCAACGCTGGCGCTGTCTCTTTCTAGAGCCTCCCTAACTCCAATACTGTCTGCCCGGGCCCCTAATTAGAGCCAGAGACAGGCACAGCAAGTGCGAACGTCCAGGGATTCCTCCCAGCCCAAAGGGGCCAGGACCAAAAGCTCTTGCTGCTCTTCAAGTAGCCACGCAACCCCATTCACAGGCCCACCAACGCTGGCGCTGTCTCTTTCCAGACCCTCCCAAACTCCAAGACTACCTCAGAGGGCCGCCTTGTAAAGTGGGAGCAAGGCTCAGCAAGTGCGAACGTCCAGGGATTCCTCCCACCCCAAAGGGGCCAGGACGAAAAGCTCTTGCTGCTCTTCAAGTAGCCACGGAACCCCATTCACAGCCCCACCAACACTGCTGCTGTCTCTTTCTAGAGCCTCCCAATATCCATTACCATCTCACTGGGCTGACGAGTACACCCAGAGCTAGGCTCAGCAATTGCGAACGTCCATGGTATCCATCGCACACCAAAAGGACCAGGACCATGAGCTCTTGCTGCTTTTCAAGTAGCCAGGCAAACCCCATTCACAGCCCCACCAACGCTGGCGCTGTCTCTTTCTAGAGCCTCCCAAACTTCAATATTCTCTTAGAGGTTCGCCTTGTAAAGTGGGAGCGAGGCTGAGCAATTGCGAACGTCCAGGGATTCCTCCCACCCCAAAGGGGCCAGGACAAAAGCTCTTGCTGCTCTTCAAGTAGCCAGGCATTCTTATTCACAGCCCCACCAACACTGGCGCTGTCTCTCTCCAGAGACTCCCAAAACCCAGTACTGTCTGACCGGGCCCCTGATTAGAGCCGGAGGCAGGTACACCAATTGCGAACGTCCAGGGATTCCTCCCACCCCAAAGGGGCCAGGACCTAAAGATCTTGCTGCTCTTCAAGAAGCCAGGCATCCCCATTCACAGCCCCACAAATGCTGGCTCTGTCTCTTTCCAGAGCCTCCCAAACTTCAATACTATCTCAGAGGTCCGCCTTGTAAAGTAGAAGCAAGGCTCAGCAATTGCGAACGTCCAGGGATTCCTCCCACCCCAAAGGGGCCAGGACCAAAAGCTCTTGCTGCTCTTCAAGTAGCCAGGCATTCTTATTCACAGCCCCACAAACGCTGGCGCTGTCTCTCTCGAAAGCCTCCCAAACTCCACTACTATCTCAGTGGCCTGCCGAGTACGCCAGGAACTAGGCTCAGCAAGTGCGAACATCCAGGGATTCCTCCCACCCCAAAGGGGCCAGGACCAAAAGCTCTTGCTGCTCTTCAAGTAGCCAGGCATTCTTATCCACAGCCCCACCAACGCTGGCGCTGTCTCTTTGTAGAGCCTCCCAAACTCCACTACTATCTCACTGGGCTGCCAAGGACGCCACGAGCTAGGCTCAGCAAGTGCAAACGTCCAGGGATTCCTCCCACCCCAAAGAGGCCAGGACCAAAAGCCCTTGATGCTTTTCAAGTAGCCAGGCAAACCCCATTCACAGCCCCACAAACGCTGGCGCTGTCTCTTTCTAAAGACTCCCAAAGTCCACTACTATCTCACTGGGCTGCCGAGTACGCCAGGAACTAGGCTCAGCAAGTGCGAACGTCCAGGGATTCCTCCCACCCCAAAGGGGCCAGGACCAAAAGCCCTCGATGCTCCTCAAGTAGCCAGGCAACCCGATTCACAGCCCCACCAACGCTGGCGCTGTCTCTTTCTAAAGCCTCCCAAACTTCAATACTATCTGAGAGGACTGCCTTCTAAAGTGGGAGCGAGGCTGAGCAATTGCGAATGTCCAGGGATTCCTCCCACCCCAAAGGGGCCAGGACAAAAGCTCTTGCTGCTCTTCAAGTAGCCAGGCATTCTTATTCACAGCCCCACCAACGCTGGCGCTGTCTCTTTCTAGATCATCCCAAACTCCAAGACTACCTCAGAGGGCCGCCTTGTAAATTGGGAGCGAGGCTCAGCAAGTGCGAACGTCCAGGGATTCCTCCCACCCCAAAGGGGCCAGGACCAAAACTCTTGCTGCTCTTCAAGTAGCCACGCAACCCCATTCACAGCCCCACCAACACTGGCGCTGTGACTTTCTAGAGCCTCCCAATATCCATTACTATCTCACTGGGCTGCCGAGTACACCCAGAGCTAGGCTCAGCAATTGCGAACGTCCATGGATTCCTCCCACACCAAAAGGGCCAGGACCATAAGCTCTTGCTGCTTTTCAAGTAGCCAGGCATCACCATTCACAGCCCCACCAACGCTGGCGCTGTCTCTTTCTAGAGCCTCTCAAACTATAATACTATCTCAGAGGTCCGCCTTGTAAAGTGCGAGCAAGGCTCAACAATTGCGAACGTCCAGGGATTCCTGACACCCCAAAGGGGCCAGGACCAAAAGCTCTTGTTGCTCTTCAGGTAGCCAGGCATCCCCATTCACAGCCCCACCAACGCTGGCGCTGTCTCTTTCTACAGCCTCCCAAACTCCTCTACAATCTCACTGGGCTGCCGAGTACGCCAGGAACTAGGCTCAGCAATTGCGAACGTCCAGGGATTCCTCCCACCCCAAAGGGGCCAGGACCAAAAGCTCTTGCTGCTCTTCAAGTAGCCAGGCAACCCCATTCACAGCCCAACCAACGCTGGCGCTGTCTCTTTCCAGACCCTCCCAAACTCCAAGACTACCTCAGAGGGCCGCCTTGTAAAGTGGGAGCGAGGCTCAGCAAGTGCGAACGTCCAGGGATTCCTCCCACCCCAAAGGGGCCAGGACCAAAAGCCCTTGATGCTTTTCAAGTAGCCAGGCACACTGATTCACAGCCCCACCAACGCTGGCGCTGACTTTTTCTAGGGCCTCCCAAACTTCAATACTATCTCAGTGGTCCGCCTTGTAAAGTGGGAGCGAGGCTGAGCAATTGCGAACGTGCAGGGATTCCTCCCACCCCAAAGGGGCCAGGACAAAAGCTCTTGCTGCTCTTCAAGTAGCCAGGCATTCTTATTCACAGCCCCACAAACGCTGGCGCTGTCTCTTTTTAAAGACTCCCAAACTCCACTACTATCTCACTGGGCTGCCAAGGACGCCACGAGCTAGGCTCAGCAAGTGCAAACGTCCAGGGATTCCTCCCACCCCAAAGAGGCCAGGACCAAAAGCCCTTGATGCTTTTCAAGTAGCCAGGCAAACCCCATTCACAGCCCCACAAACGCTGGCGCTGTCTCTTTCTAAAGCCTCCCAAACTCCACTACTATCTCCCTGGGCTGCCGAGTACGCCAGGAGCTAGGCTCAGCAAGTGCGAACGTCCAGGGATTCCTCCCACCCCAAAGGGGCCAGGACCAAAAGCCCTCGATGCTCCTCAAGTAGCCAGGCAACCCGATTCACAGCCCCACCAACGCTGGCGCTGTCTCTTTCTAGAGCCTCCCGAACTTCAATACTATCTCAGACGTCCGCCTTGTAAAGTGGGAGCGAGGCTGAGCAATTGCGAACGTCCAGGGATTCCTCCCACCCCAAAGGGGCCAGGACCAAAGCTCTTGCTGCTCTTCAAGTAGCCAGGCATTCTTATTCACAGCCCCACCAACGCTGGCGCTGTCTCTTTCTAGAGCCTCCCTAACTCCAATAGTACCTGCCTGGGCAGCCGAGTACACCTGGCGCCAGGCTCAGCAAGTGCGAACGTCCAGGGATTCCTCCCACCCCAAAGGAGCCAGGACCAAAAGCTCTTGCTGCTTTTCAAGTAGCCAGGCAAACCCCATTCACAGCCCCACCAACGCTGGCGCTGTCTCTTTCTACAGCCTCCCAAATTCCACTACTATCTCACTGGGCTGCCAAGTAACGCCAGGAGCTAGGCTCAGCAAGTGCGAACGTCCAGGGATTCCTCCCACCCCAAAGGGGCTTGGACCAAAAGCTCTTGCTGCTCCTCAAGTAGCCAGGAAACCCGATTCACAGCCCCACCAACGCTGGCGCTGACTTTTTCTAGGGCCTCCCAATCTTCAATACTATCTCAGAGGTCCGCCTTGTAAAGTGGGAGCGAGGCTCAGCAATTGCGAACGTCCAGGGATTCCTCCCACCCCAAAGGGGCCAGGACAAAAGCTCTTGCTGCTCTTCAAGTAGCCAGGCATTCTTATTCACAGCCCCACCAACACTGGCGCTGTGACTTTCTAGAGCCTCCCAATATCCATTACTATCTCACTGGGCTGCCGAGTACACCCAGAGCTAGGCTCAGCAATTGCGAACGTCCATGGATTCCTCCCACCCCAAAGGGGCCAGGACCAAAAGCCCTCGATGCTCCTCAAGTAGCCAGGCAACCCGATTCACAGCCCCACCAACGCTGGCGCTGTCTCTTTCTAGAGCCTCCCAAACTTCAATACTATCTCAGACGTCCGCCTTGTAAAGTGGGAGCGAGGCTGAGCAATTGCAAACGTCCAGGGATTCCTCCCACCCCAAAGGGGCCAGGACCAAAGCTCTTGCTGCTCTTCAAGTAGCCAGGCATCCCCATTCACAGCCCCACCAACGCTGGCGCTGTCTCTTTCTAGAGCCTACCAAACTCCAAGACTACCTCAGAGGTCCGCCTTGTAAAGTGGGAGCGAGGCTCAGCAAGTGCGAACGTCCAGGGATTCCTCCCACCCCAAAGGGGCCAGGACCAAAACTCTTCCTGCTCTTCAAGTAGCCACGCACGCTATTCACAGCCCCACCAACGCTGGCGCTGTCTCTCTCCAGAGACTCCAAAAACCAGTAATGTCTGACCGGGCCCCTGATTAGAGCCGGAGGCAGGTACAGCAATTGCGAACGTCCAGGGATTCCTCCCACCCCAAAGGGGCCAGGACCAAAAGGCCTTGATGCTTTTCAAGTAGCCAGGCACACTGATTCACAGCCCCACCAACGCTGGCGCTGACTTTTTCTAGGGCCTCCCAAACTTCAATACTATCTCAGTGGTCCACCTTGTAAAGTGGGAGCGAGGCTGAGCAATTACGAACGTCCAGGGATTCCTCCCACCCCAAAGGGGCCAGGACAAAAGCTCTTGCTGCTCTTCAAGAAGCCAGGCATCCCCATTCACAGCCCCACAAACGCTGGCGCTGTCTCTTTCTAGAGCCTCCCAAACTCCAATACTACCTGCATGGGCAGCCGAGTACGCCAGGAGCTATGCTCATCAAGTGCGAACGTCCAGGGATTCCTCCCACCCCAAAGTGGCCAGGACCAAAAGCTCTTGCTGCTCTTCAAGTAGCCAGGCATCCCCATTCACAGCCCCACCAACGCTGGTGCTGTCTCTTTCTAGAGCCTCCCAAAATTCAATACTATCTCAGAGGTCCGCCTTGTAAAGTGGGCGCAAGGCTCAGCAATTGCGAACGTCCAGGGATTCCTCCCACCCCAAAGGGTCCAGGACCAAAAGCTCTTGCTGCTCTTCAAGTAGCCAGGCATCCCCATTCACAGCCCCACCAACGCTGGCGCTGTCTCTTTCGAAAGCCTCCCAAACTCCACTACTATCTAACTGGGCTGCCGAGTACGCCAGGAACTAGGCTCAGCAAGTGCGAACGTCCAGGGATTCCTCCCACCCCAAAGGGGCCAGGACCAAAAGCTCTTGCTGCTCTTCAAGTAGACAGGCATCCCCATTCACAGCCCCGCCAACGCTGGCGCTGTCTCTTTCTAGAGCCTCCCTAACTCCAATAGTACCTGCATGGGCAGCCGAGTACACCTGGCGCCAGGCTCAGCAAGTGCGAACGTCAAGGGAATCCTCCCCAACCAAAGGGGCCAGGAACAAAAGCTCTTGCTGCTCTTCAAGTAGCCAGGCAAACCCCATTCACAGCCCCAACAACACTGGCGCTGTCTCTTTCTAGAGCCTCCCAAACTCTTATACTACCTGCCTGGGCAGCCGAGTACACCTGGCGCCAGGCTCAGCAAGTGCGAACGTCCAGGGATTCCTCCCACCCCAAAGGGGCCAGGACCAAAAGCTCTTGCTGCTTTTCAAGTAGCCAGGCAAACCCCATTCACAGCCCCACAAACGCTGGCGCTGTCTCTTTCTACAGCCTCCCAAACTCCAATACTATCTCACTGGGCTGCCGAGTACGCCAGGAGCTAGGCTCAGCAAGTGCGAACGTCCAGGGATTCCTCCCACCCCAAAGGGGCCAGGACCAAAAGCTCTTGCTGCTCTTCAAGTAGCCAGGCAACCCCATTCACAGCCCTACCAACGCTGGCGCTGTCTCTTTCTAGGGCCTCCCAAACTTCATTAATATCTCAGAGGTCTGCCTTGTAAAGTGGGAGCGAGGCTCAGCAATTGCGAACGTCCAGGGATTCCTCCCACCCCAAAGGGGCCAGGACAAAAGCTCTTGCTGCTCTTCAAGTAGCCAGGCATTCCCATTCACAGCCCCAACATTGGTGGCGCTGTCTCTTTCTAGAGCCTCCCAAAATCCAGTAATGTCTGCCCGGGCCCCTAATTAGAGCCAGAGACACGCACAGCAAGTGCGAACGTCCAGGGATTCCTCCCACCCCAAAGGGGCCAGGACCAAAAGATCTTGCTGCTCTTCAAGTAGCCAGGCAACCCCATTCACAGGCCCACCAACGTTGGCGCTGTCTCTTTCCAGACCCTCCCAAACTCCAAGACTACCTCAGAGGGCCGCCTTGTAAAGTGGGAGCGAGGCTCAGCAAGTGCGAACGTCCAGGGATTCCTCCCACCCCAAAGGGGCCAGGACAAAAGCTCTTGCTGCTCTTCAAGTAGCCAGGCATTCTTATTCACAGCCCCACCAACGCTGGCGCTGTCTCTTTCTAGAGCCTCCCAAAATCCAATAATGTCTGCCCGGGCCCCTGATTAGAGCCGGAGGCAGGCACAGCAATTGCGAACGTCCAGGGATTCCTCCCACCCCAAAGGGGCCAGGACCAAAAGATCTTGCTGCTCTTCAAGTAGCCAGGCAACCTCATTCACAGGCCCACCAACGCTTGCGCTGTCTCTTTCCAGACCCTCCCAAACTCCAAGACTACCTCAGAGGGCCGCCTTGTAAAGTGGGAGCGAGGCTCAGCAAGTGCGAACGTCCAGGGATTCCTCCCACCCCAAAGGGGCCAGGACAAAAGCTCTTGCTGCTCTTCAAGTAGCCAGGCATTCTTATTCACAGCCCCACCAACGCTGGCGCTGTCTCTTTCTAGAGCCTCCCAAAATCCAATAATGTCTGCCCGGGCCCCTGATTAGAGCCGGAGGCAGGCACAGCAATTGCGAACGTCCAGGGATTCCTCCCACCCCAAAGGGGCCAGGACCAAAAGATCTTGCTGCTCTTCAAGTAGCCAGGCAACCTCATTCACAAGCCCACCAACGCTTGCGCTGTCTCTTTCCAGACCCTCCCAAACTCCAAGACTACCTCAGAGGGCCGCCTTGTAAATTGGGAGCGAGGCTCAGCAAGTGCGAACGTCCAGGGATTCCTCCCACCCCAAAGGGGCCAGGACCAAAACTCTTGCTGCTCTTCAAGTAGCCACGCAACCCCATTCACAGCCCCACCAACACTGGCGCTGTGACTTTCTAGAGCCTCCCAATATCCATTACTATCTCACTGGGCTGCCGAGTACACCCAGAGCTAGGCTCAGCAATTGCGAACGTCCATGGATTCCTCCCACACCAAAAGGGCCAGGACCATAAGCTCTTGCTGCTTTTCAAGTAGCCAGGCATCACCATTCACAGCCCCACCAACGCTGGCGCTGTCTCTTTCTAGAGCCTCTCAAACTATAATACTATCTCAGAGGTCCGCCTTGTAAAGTGCGAGCAAGGCTCAACAATTGCGAACGTCCAGGGATTCCTGACACCCCAAAGGGGCCAGGACCAAAAGCTCTTGTTGCTCTTCAGGTAGCCAGGCATCCCCATTCACAGCCCCACCAACGCTGGCGCTGTCTCTTTCTACAGCCTCCCAAACTCCTCTACAATCTCACTGGGCTGCCGAGTACGCCAGGAACTAGGCTCAGCAATTGCGAACGTCCAGGGATTCCTCCCACCCCAAAGGGGCCAGGACCAAAAGCTCTTGCTGCTCTTCAAGTAGCCAGGCAACCCCATTCACAGCCCAACCAACGCTGGCGCTGTCTCTTTCCAGACCCTCCCAAACTCCAAGACTACCTCAGAGGGCCGCCTTGTAAAGTGGGAGCGAGGCTCAGCAAGTGCGAACGTCCAGGGATTCCTCCCACCCCAAAGGGGCCAGGACCAAAAGCCCTTGATGCTTTTCAAGTAGCCAGGCACACTGATTCACAGCCCCACCAACGCTGGCGCTGACTTTTTCTAGGGCCTCCCAAACTTCAATACTATCTCAGTGGTCCGCCTTGTAAAGTGGGAGCGAGGCTGAGCAATTGCGAACGTGCAGGGATTCCTCCCACCCCAAAGGGGCCAGGACAAAAGCTCTTGCTGCTCTTCAAGTAGCCAGGCATTCTTATTCACAGCCCCACAAACGCTGGCGCTGTCTCTTTTTAAAGACTCCCAAACTCCACTACTATCTCACTGGGCTGCCAAGGACGCCACGAGCTAGGCTCAGCAAGTGCAAACGTCCAGGGATTCCTCCCACCCCAAAGAGGCCAGGACCAAAAGCCCTTGATGCTTTTCAAGTAGCCAGGCAAACCCCATTCACAGCCCCACAAACGCTGGCGCTGTCTCTTTCTAAAGCCTCCCAAACTCCACTACTATCTCCCTGGGCTGCCGAGTACGCCAGGAGCTAGGCTCAGCAAGTGCGAACGTCCAGGGATTCCTCCCACCCCAAAGGGGCCAGGACCAAAAGCCCTCGATGCTCCTCAAGTAGCCAGGCAACCCGATTCACAGCCCCACCAACGCTGGCGCTGTCTCTTTCTAGAGCCTCCCGAACTTCAATACTATCTCAGACGTCCGCCTTGTAAAGTGGGAGCGAGGCTGAGCAATTGCGAACGTCCAGGGATTCCTCCCACCCCAAAGGGGCCAGGACCAAAGCTCTTGCTGCTCTTCAAGTAGCCAGGCATTCTTATTCACAGCCCCACCAACGCTGGCGCTGTCTCTTTCTAGAGCCTCCCTAACTCCAATAGTACCTGCCTGGGCAGCCGAGTACACCTGGCGCCAGGCTCAGCAAGTGCGAACGTCCAGGGATTCCTCCCACCCCAAAGGAGCCAGGACCAAAAGCTCTTGCTGCTTTTCAAGTAGCCAGGCAAACCCCATTCACAGCCCCACCAACGCTGGCGCTGTCTCTTTCTACAGCCTCCCAAATTCCACTACTATCTCACTGGGCTGCCAAGTAACGCCAGGAGCTAGGCTCAGCAAGTGCGAACGTCCAGGGATTCCTCCCACCCCAAAGGGGCTTGGACCAAAAGCTCTTGCTGCTCCTCAAGTAGCCAGGAAACCCGATTCACAGCCCCACCAACGCTGGCGCTGACTTTTTCTAGGGCCTCCCAATCTTCAATACTATCTCAGAGGTCCGCCTTGTAAAGTGGGAGCGAGGCTCAGCAATTGCGAACGTCCAGGGATTCCTCCCACCCCAAAGGGGCCAGGACAAAAGCTCTTGCTGCTCTTCAAGTAGCCAGGCATTCTTATTCACAGCCCCACCAACACTGGCGCTGTGACTTTCTAGAGCCTCCCAATATCCATTACTATCTCACTGGGCTGCCGAGTACACCCAGAGCTAGGCTCAGCAATTGCGAACGTCCATGGATTCCTCCCACCCCAAAGGGGCCAGGACCAAAAGCCCTCGATGCTCCTCAAGTAGCCAGGCAACCCGATTCACAGCCCCACCAACGCTGGCGCTGTCTCTTTCTAGAGCCTCCCAAACTTCAATACTATCTCAGACGTCCGCCTTGTAAAGTGGGAGCGAGGCTGAGCAATTGCGAACGTCCAGGGATTCCTCCCACCCCAAAGGGGCCAGGACCAAAGCTCTTGCTGCTCTTCAAGTAGCCAGGCATCCCCATTCACAGCCCCACCAACGCTGGCGCTGTCTCTTTCTAGAGCCTACCAAACTCCAAGACTACCTCAGAGGTCCGCCTTGTAAAGTGGGAGCGAGGCTCAGCAAGTGCGAACGTCCAGGGATTCCTCCCACCCCAAAGGGGCCAGGACCAAAACTCTTCCTGCTCTTCAAGTAGCCACGCACGCTATTCACAGCCCCACCAACGCTGGCGCTGTCTCTCTCCAGAGACTCCAAAAACCAGTAATGTCTGACCGGGCCCCTGATTAGAGCCGGAGGCAGGTACAGCAATTGCGAACGTCCAGGGATTCCTCCCACCCCAAAGGGGCCAGGACCAAAAGGCCTTGATGCTTTTCAAGTAGCCAGGCACACTGATTCACAGCCCCACCAACGCTGGCGCTGACTTTTTCTAGGGCCTCCCAAACTTCAATACTATCTCAGTGGTCCACCTTGTAAAGTGGGAGCAAGGCTGAGCAATTACGAACGTCCAGGGATTCCTCCCACCCCAAAGGGGCCAGGACAAAAGCTCTTGCTGCTCTTCAAGAAGCCAGGCATCCCCATTCACAGCCCCACAAACGCTGGCGCTGTCTCTTTCTAGAGCCTCCCAAACTCCAATACTACCTGCATGGGCAGCCGAGTACGCCAGGAGCTATGCTCATCAAGTGCGAACGTCCAGGGATTCCTCCCACCCCAAAGTGGCCAGGACCAAAAGCTCTTGCTGCTCTTCAAGTAGCCAGGCATCCCCATTCACAGCCCCACCAACGCTGGTGCTGTCTCTTTCTAGAGCCTCCCAAAATTCAATACTATCTCAGAGGTCCGCCTTGTAAAGTGGGCGCAAGGCTCAGCAATTGCGAACGTCCAGGGATTCCTCCCACCCCAAAGGGTCCAGGACCAAAAGCTCTTGCTGCTCTTCAAGTAGCCAGGCATCCCCATTCACAGCCCCACCAACGCTGGCGCTGTCTCTTTCGAAAGCCTCCCAAACTCCACTACTATCTAACTGGGCTGCCGAGTACGCCAGGAACTAGGCTCAGCAAGTGCGAACGTCCAGGGATTCCTCCCACCCCAAAGGGGCCAGGACCAAAAGCTCTTGCTGCTCTTCAAGTAGACAGGCATCCCCATTCACAGCCCCGCCAACGCTGGCGCTGTCTCTTTCTAGAGCCTCCCTAACTCCAATAGTACCTGCATGGGCAGCCGAGTACACCTGGCGCCAGGCTCAGCAAGTGCGAACGTCAAGGGAATCCTCCCCAACCAAAGGGGCCAGGAACAAAAGCTCTTGCTGCTCTTCAAGTAGCCAGGCAAACCCCATTCACAGCCCCAACAACACTGGCGCTGTCTCTTTCTAGAGCCTCCCAAACTCTTATACTACCTGCCTGGGCAGCCGAGTACACCTGGCGCCAGGCTCAGCAAGTGCGAACGTCCAGGGATTCCTCCCACCCCAAAGGGGCCAGGACCAAAAGCTCTTGCTGCTTTTCAAGTAGCCAGGAAACCCGATTCACAGCCCCACCAACGCTGGCGCTGACTTTTTCTAGGGCCTCCCAATCTTCAATACTATCTCAGAGGTCCGCCTTGTAAAGTGGGAGCGAGGCTCAGCAATTGCGAACGTCCAGGGATTCCTCCCACCCCAAAGGGGCCAGGACAAAAGCTCTTGCTGCTCTTCAAGTAGCCAGGCATTCTTATTCACAGCCCCACCAACGCTGGCGCTGTCTCTCTCCAGAGCCTCCCAAACTCCAATACTATCTCAGAGGGCCGCCTTGTAAAGTGGGAGCGAGGCTCAGCAATTGCGAACGTCCAGGGATTCCTCCCACCCCAAAGGGGCCAGGACAAAAGCTCTTGCTGCTCTTCAAGTAGCCAGGCATCCCCATTCACAGCCCCACCAATGCTGGCGCTGTCTCTTTCTAGAGCCTCCCAAAATCCAATACTACCTGCATGGGCAGCCGAGTATACCTGGCGCCAGGCTCAGCAAGTGCGAACGTCCATGGATTCCTCCCACCCCAAACGGGCCAGGACCAAAAGCTCTTGCGTCTTTTCAAGTAACGAGGCAAAACCCATTCACAGCCCCACAAACGCTGCCGCTGTCTCTTTCTACAGCCTCCCAAACTCCACTACTATCTCACTGGGCTGCCGAGTACGCCAGGAGCTAGGCTCAGCAATTGCGAACGTCCAGGGATTCCTCCCACCCCAAAGGGCCCAGGACCAAAAGCTCTTGCTGCTCTTCAAGTAGCCACGCAACCCCATTCACAGCCCCACAAACGCTGCCGCTGTCTCTTTCTAGAGCTTCCCAAACTCCAATACTATCTCAGAGGTCCGCCTTGTAAAGTGGGCGCAAGGCTCAGCAATTGCGAACGTCCAGGGATTCCTCCCACCCCAAAGGGGCCAGGACCAAAAGCTCTTGCTGCTCTTCAAGTAGCCAGGCATCCCCATACACAGCCACACCAACGCTGGCGCTGTCTCTTTCTAGAGCCTCCCAAACTCCAATACTACCTGCATGGGCAGCCGAGTACACCTGGCGCCAGGCTCAGCAATTGCGAACGTCCAGGGATTCTTCCCACCCCAAACGGGCCAGGACCAAAAGCTCTTGCTGCTCTTCAAGTAGCCAGGCATCCCCATTCACAGCCCCACCAACGCTGGCGCTGTCTCTTTCTAGAGCCTCCCAAAATTCAATACTATCTCAGAGGTCCGCCTTGTAAAGTGGGCGCAAGGCTCAGCAATTGCGAACGTCCAGGGATTCCTCCCACCCCAAAGGGGCCAGGACCAAAAGCTCTTGCTGCTCTTCAAGTAGCCAGGCATTCTTATTCACAGCCCCACCAACGCTGGCGCTGTCTCTTTCGAAAGCCTCCCAAACTCCACTACTATCTAACTGGGCTGCCGAGTACGCCAGGAACTAGGCTCAGCAAGTGCGAACGTCCAGGGATTCCTCCCACCCCAAAGGGGCCAGGACCAAAAGCTCTTGCTGCTCTTCAAGAAGCCAGGCATCCCCATTCACAGCCCCAGAAATGCTGGCTCTGGCTCTTTCCAGAGCGTCCCAGATGCCAATATATTCTCAGAAGGCCGTCTTGTAAAGTGGGACCCTGGCTAAACACTTGTGAACGTCCAGGGATTCCTCCCACCCCAAAGGGGCTTGGACCAAAAGCTCTTGCTGCTCTTCAAGTAGCCAGGCATCCCCATTCACAGCCCCACCAACGCTGGCGCTGACTTTTTCTAGGGCCTCCCAAACTTCAATACTATCTCAGAGGGCCGCCTTGTAAAGTGGGAGCGAGGCTAAGGAACTGCGAACGTCCAGGGATTTCTCCCACCCCAAAGGGGCCAGGACAAAAGCTCTTGCTGCTCTTCAAGTAGCCAGGCATCCCCATTCACAGCCCCACAAATGCTGGCGCTGTCTCTTTCTAGAGCCTCCCAAAATCCAATAGTACCTGCATGGGCAGCCGAGTATAGCTGGCGCCAGGCTCAGCAAGTGCGAACGTCCATGGATTCCTCCCACCCCAAACGGGCCAGGACCAAAAGCTCTTGCGTCTTTTCAAGTAACCAGGCAAACCCCATTCACAGCCCCACAAACGCTGCCGCTGTCTCTTTCTAGAGCCTCCCAAACTCCACTACTATCTCACTGGGCTGCCGAGTACGCCAGGAGCTAGGCTCAGCAATTGCGAACGTCCAGGGATTCCTCCCACCCCAAAGGGCCCAGGACCAAAAGCTCTTGCTGCTCTTCAAGTAGCCACGCAACCCCATTCACAGCCCCACAAACGCTGCCGCTGTCTCTTTCTAGAGCCTCCCAAACTCCAATACTACCTGCATGGGTAGCCGAGTACGCCAGGAGCTATGCTCAGCAATTGCGAACGTCCAGGGATTCCTCCCAGCCCAAAGGGGCCAGGACCAAAGCTCTTGCTGCTCTTCATGTAGCCACGCAACCCCATTCACAGCCCCACCAACACTGGCGCTGTCTCTTTCTAGAGCCTCCCAAAATCCAGTAATGTCTGACCGGGCCCCTGATTAGAGACGGAGGCAGGTACAGCAATTGCGAACGTCCCCGGATTCCTCCCACCCCAAAGGGGCCAGGACCAAAAGCTCTTGCTGCTCTTCAAGAAGCCAGGCATCCCCATTCACAGCCCCACAAATGCTGGCGCTGTCACTTTCCAGAGCGTCCCAGATGCCAATATATTCTCAGAAGGCCGTCTTGTAAAGTGGGACCCTGGCTAACCAATTGTGAACGTCCAGGGATTCCTCCCACCCCAAAGGGGCCAGGACCAAAAGCTCTTGCTGCTCTTCAAGAAGGCACGCAACCCCATTCACAGCCTCACAAACGATGGCGCTGTCTCTTTCTACAGTCTCCTAAACTCTTATTCTACCTGCCTGGGCAGATAGGCCGTAGCAGAGCTCAGACACTACGAACGTCCAGGGATTCCTCCCACCCCAAAGGGGCCAGGACCAAAAGCTCTTGCTGCTCTTCAAGTAGCCACGCAACCCCATTCACAGGCCCACCAACGCTGGCGCTGTTTCTCTCCAGAGCCTCCCAAACTCCAATACTACCTCAGAGGGCCGCCTTGTAAAGTGGGAGCGAGGCTAAGGAAATGCGAACTTCCAGGGATTCCTCCCACCCCAAAGGGGCCAGGACCAAAAGCTCTTGCCTGCTCTTCAAGTAGCCAGGCATCCCCATACACAGCCACACCAACGCTGGCGCTGTCTCTTTCTAGAGCCTCCCAAACTCCAATACTACCTGCATGGGCAGCCGAGTACGCCAGGAACTAGGCTCAGCAAGTGCGAACGTCCAGGGATTCCTCCCACCCCAAAGGGGCCAGGACCAAAAGCTCTTGCTGCTCTTCAAGTAGCCACGCAACCCCATTCACAGCCCCACCAACGCTGGCGCTGTCTCTCTCCAGAGCCTCCCAAACTCCAATACTACCTCAGAGGGCCGCCTTGTAAAGTGGGAGCGAGGCTAAGGAACTGCGAACGTCCAGGGATTTCTCCCACCCCAAAGGGGCCAGGACAAAAGCTCTTGCTGCTCTTCAAGTAGCCAGGCATCCCCATTCACAGCCCCACAAACGCTGGCGCTGTCTCTTTCTAGAGCCTCCCAAAATCCAATACTACCTGCATGGGCAGCCGAGTATACCTGGCGCCAGGCTCAGCAAGTGCGAACGTCCATGGATTCCTCCCACCCCAAACGGGCCAGGACCAAAAGCTCTTGCGTCTTTTCAAGTAACCAGGCAAACCCCATTCACAGCCCCACAAACGCTGCCGCTGTCTCTTTCCAGAGCCTCCCAAACTCCACTACTATCTCACTGGGCTGCCGAGTACGCCAGGAGCTAGGCTCAGCAAGTGCGAACGTCCAGGGATTCCTCCCACCCCAAAGAGGCCAGGACCAAAAGCTCTTGCTGCTTTTCAAGTAGCCAGGGAAACCCCATTCACAGCCCCACAAAAACTGGCGCTGTCTCTTTCTAGAGCCTCCCAAATTCCACTACTATCTCACTGGCCTGCCGAGTACGCCAGGAGCTAGGCTCAGCAATTGCGAACGTCCAGGGATTCCTCCCACCCCAAAGGGGCCAGGACCAAAAGCTCTTGCTGCTCTTCAAGTAGCCACGCAACCCCATTCACAGCCCCACAAACGCTGCCGCTGTCTCTTTCTAGAGCCTCCCAAACTCCAATACTACCTGCATGGGCAGCCGAGTACACCTAGCGCCAGGCTCGGCAAGTGCGAACGTCCAGGGATTCCTCCCACCCCAAAGGGCCCAGGACCAAAAGCTCTTGCCTGCTCTTCAAGTAGCCAGGCATCCCCATTCACAGCCCCACCAACGCTGGCGCTGTCTCTTTCCAGAGCCTCCGTAGCTCCAATACTACCTCAGAGGGCCACCTTGTAAAGTGGGAGCGAGGCTCAGAAACTGCGAACTTCCAGGGATTCCTCCCACCCCAAAGAGGCCAGGACCAAAACTCTTGCTGCTCTTCAAGTAGCCACGCAATCCCATTCACAGCCCCACCAACGCTGGCGCTGTCTCTTTCTAAAGACTCCCAAACTCCACTACTATCTCACTGGCCTGCCGAGTACGCCAGGAGCTAGGCTCAGCAAGTGCGAACGTCCAGGGATTCCTCCCACCCCAAAGGGGCCAGGACCAAAAGATCTTGCTGCTCTTCAAGTAGCCAGGCATCCCCATTCACAGCCCCACCAACGCTGGCGCTGACTTTTTCTAGGGCCTCCCAAACTTCAATATTATCTCAGAGGTCCGCCTTGTAAAGTGGGAGCGAGGCTCAGCAATTGCGAACGTCCAGGGATTCCTCCCACCCCAAAGGGGCCAGGACAAAAGCTCTTGCTGCTCTTCAAGTAGCCAGGCATTCTTATTCACAGCCCCACCAACGCTGGCGCTGTCTCTTTCTACAGCCTCCCTAACTCCAATACTGTCTGCCCGGGCCCCTGAATAGAGCCGGAGGCAGGCACAGCAATTGCGAACGTCCAGGGATTCCTCCCACCCCAAAGGGGCCAGGACAAAAGCTCTTGCTGCTCTTCAAGTAGCCAGGCATTCTTATTCACAGGCCCACCAATGCTGGCGCTGTCTCTTTCTAGAGCCTCGCAAACTCCAATACTGTCTGCCCGGGCCCCTGAATAGAGCCGCAGGCAGGCACAGCAATTGCGAACGTCCAGGGATTCCTCCCACCCCAAAGGGGCCAGGACAAAAGCTCTTGATGCTTTTCAAGTAGCCAGGCATCCCCATTCACAGCCCCACCAATGCTGGCGCTGTCTCTTTCTAGAGCCTCGCAAACTCCAATACTGTCTGCCCGGGCCCCTGAATAGAGCCGCAGGCAGGCACAGCAATTGCGAACGTCCAGGGATTCCTCCCACCCCAAAGGGGCCAGGACGAAAAGCTCTTGCTGCTCTTCAAGTAGCCAGGCATCCCCATTCACAGCCCCACCAATGTTGGCGCTGTCTCTTTCTAGAGCCTCCCAAACTCCAATACTACCTGCATGGGCAGCCGAGTACACCTGGCGCCAGGCTCAGCAATTGCGAACGTCCATGGATTCCTCCCACCCCAAAGGGGCCAGGACCAAAAACTCTTGCTGCTCTTCAAGTAGCCAGGCAACCCCATTCACAGCCCCACCAACGCTGGCGCTGACTTTTTCTAGGGCCTCCCAAACTTCAATACTATCTCAGAGGGTCCGCCTTGTAAAGTGGGGAGCGAGGCTCAGCAATTGCGAACGTTCCAGGGATTCCTCCCACCCCAAAGGGGCCAGGACAAAAGCTCTTGCTGCTCTTCAAGTAGCCAGGCATTCTTATTCACAGCCCCACCAAGGCTGGCGCTGTCTCTTTCTAGAGCCTCGCAAACTCCAATACTGTCTGCCCGGGCCCCTGAATAGAGCCGCAGGCAGGCTCAGCAAGTGCGAACGTCCAGGGATTCCTCCCACCCCAAAGGGGCCAGGACCAAAAGCTCTTGCTGCTCTTCAAGTAGCCAGGCATCCTCATTCACAGCCCCACCAATGCTGGCGCTGTCTCTTTCCAGAGCATCCCAGATGCCAATATATTCTCAGAAGGCCGATTTGTAAAGTGGGACCCTGGATAAGAAACTGTGAATGTCCAGGGATTCCTCCCACCCCATAGGAACCAGGACCAAAAGCTCTTGCTGCTCTTCAAGAAGGCACGCAACCCCATTCACAGCCTCACAAACGATGGCGCTGTCTCTTTCTACAGTCTCCCAAGCTCTTATACTACCTGCCTGGGCAGCTAGGCCGTAGCAGAGCTCAGAAACTACGAACGTCCAGGGATTCCTCCCACCCCAAAGGGGCCAGGACCAAAAGCTCTTGCTGCTCTTCAAGTAGCCAGGCATCCCCATTCACAGCCCCACCAACGCTGGCGCTGTCTCTTTCTAGAGCCTCCCTAACTCCAATAATGTCTGCCCGGGCCCCTGATTAGAGCCGGACGCAGGCACAGCAATTGCGAACGTCCAGGGATTCCTCCCACCCCAAAGGGGCCAGGACCAAAAGCTCTTGCTGCTCTTCAAGTAGCTGGGCAACCCCTTTCACAGGCCCACAAATGCTGGCGCTGTCTCTTTCCAGAGCCTCCGAAGCTCCAATACTACCTCAGAGGGCCGCCTTCTAAAGTGGGAGCGAGGCTCAGAAACTGCGAACTTCCAGGGATTCCTCCCACCCCAAAGAGGCCAGGACCAAAACTCTTGCTGCTCTTCAAGTAGCCACGCAATCCCATTCACAGCCCCACCAACGCTGGCGCTGTCTCTTTCTACAGCCTCCCAAACTCCACTACTATCTCACTGGGCTGCCGAGTACGCCAGGAGCTAGGCTCAGCAAGTGCGACGTCCAGGGATTCCTCCCACCCCAAAGGGGACAGGACCAAAAGCTCTTGCTGCTCTTCAAGTAGCCAGGCATCCCCATTCACAGCCCCACCAACGCTGGCGCTGACTTTTTCTAGGGCCTCCCAAACTTCAATACTATCTCAGAGGTCCGCCTTGTAAAGTGGGAGCGAGGATCAGCAATTGCGAACGTCCAGGGATTCCTCCCACCCCAAAGGGGCTTGGACCAAAAGCTCTTGCTGCTCTTCAAGTAGCCAGGCATCCCCATTCACAGCCCCACCAACGCTGGCACTGTCTCTTTCTACAGCCTCCCAAACTCCAATACTACCTCAGAGGGCCGCATTGTAAAGTGGGAGCGAGGCTCAGCAAGTGCGAACGTCCAGGGATTCCTCCCACCCCAAAGGGGCCAGGACCAAAACTCTTGCTGCTCTTCAAGTAGCCAGGCATTCTTATTCACAGCCCCACCAACACTGGCGCTGTCTCTTTCTAGAGCCTCCCAAAATCCAGTAATGTCTGACCGGGCCCCTGATTAGAGACGGAGGCAGGTACAGCAATTGCGAACGTCCAGGGATTCCTCCCACCCCAAATGGGCCAGGACCTAAAGCTCTTGCTGCTCTTCAAGAAGCCAGGCATCCCCATTCACAGCCCCACAAATGCTGGCGCTGTCTCTTTCCAGAGCGTCCCATATGCCAATATATTCTCAGAAGGCCGTCTTGTAAAGTGGGACCCTGGCTAAGCAATTGTGAACGTCCAGGGATTCCTCCCACCCCAAAGGGGCCAGGACCAAAAGCTCTTGCTGCTCTTCATGTAGCCAGGCATCCCCATTCACAGCCCCACGAACGCTGGCGCTGTCTCTTTCTACAGTCTCCCAAACTCTTATACTACCTGCCTGGGCAGATAGGCCGTAGCACAGCTCAGAAACTACGAACGTCCAGGGATTCCTCCCGCCCCAAAGGGGCCAGGACCCAAAGCTCTTGCTGCTCTTCAAGTAGCCACGCAACCCCATTCACAGGCCCACCAACGCTGGCGCTGTCCCTCTCCAGAGCCTCCCAAACTTCAATACTATCTCAGAGGGCCGCCTTGTAAAGTGGGAGCGAGGCTAAGGAACTGCGAACGTCCAGGGATTCCTCCCACCCCAAAGGGGCTTGGACCAAAAGCTCTTGCTGCTTTTCAATAGCCAAGCAAACCCCATTCACAGCCCCACAAACGCTGGCGCTGTCTCTTTCTAAAGCCTCCCAAACTGCACTACTATCTCACTGGGCTGCCAAGTACACCCGGCGCCAGGCTCAGCAATTGCGAACGTCCAGGGATTCCTCCCACCCCAAAGGGGCCAGGACCAAAAGCTCTTGCTGCTCTTCAAGTAGCCACGCAACCCCATTCACAGGCCCACCAACGCTGGCGCTGTCTCTCTCCAGAGACTCCCAAACTCCAATACTACCTCAGAGGGCCGCCTTGTAAATTCGGAGCGAGGCTAAGAAACTGCGAACGTCCAGGGATTCCTCCCACCCCAAAGGGGCCAGGACCAAAACTCTTGCTGCTCTTCAAGTAGCCAGGCATCCCCATTCACAGCCCCACCAACGCTGGCACTGACTTTTTCTAGGGCCTCCCAAACTTCAATACTATCTCAGAGGTCCGCCTTGTTAAGTGGGAGCGAGGCTCAGCAATTGCGAACGTCCAGGGATTCCTCCCACCCCAAAGGGGCTTGGACCAAAAGCTCTTGCTGCTCTTCAAGTAGCCAGGCATCCCCATTCACAGCCCCACCAACGCTGGCGCTGTCTCTTTCTAGAGCCTCCCAAACTCCAATACTACCTGCATGGGCAGCCGAGTACACCTGGCGCCAGGCTCAGCAATTGCGAACGTCCAAGGATTCCTCCCACCCCAAAGGGGCCAGGACCAAAAGCTCTTGCTGCTCTTCAAGTAGCCAGGCATCCCCATTCACAGCCCCACCAACGCTGGCACTGACTTTTTCTAGGGCCTCCCAAACTTCAATAATATCTCAGACGTCCGCCTTGTAAAGTGGGAGCGAGGCTCAGCAATTGCGAACTTCCAGGGATTCCTCCCACCCCAAAGGGGCCAGGACAAAAGCTCTTGCTGCTCTTCAAGTAGCCAGGCATCCCCA
This sequence comes from Platalea minor, assembly GCA_037975005.1. Classification (NCBI taxonomy): domain Eukaryota; kingdom Metazoa; phylum Chordata; class Aves; order Pelecaniformes; family Threskiornithidae; genus Platalea; species Platalea minor. The sequence continues at coordinate 87,129 of JBBPFK010000074.1, forward strand.
TTCACAGCCCCACCAACGCTGGCGCTGTCTCTTTCTACAGCCTCCCAAACTCCAATACTACCTGCATGGGCAGCCGAGTATACCTGGTGCCAGGCTCAGCAATTGCGAACGTCCAGGGATTCCTCCCACCCCAAAGGGGCCAGGACCAAAAGCTCTTGCTGCTCTTCAAGTAGCCAGGCATCCCCATTCACAGCCCCACCAATGCTGGCGCTGTCTCTTTCCAGAGCGTCCCAGATGCCAATATATTCTCAGAAGGCCGTCTTGTAAAGTGG
>JBBPFK010000074.1:87600-294000 GCA_037975005.1 Platalea minor
GCTCTTCAGGGAGCCAGGCATCCCCATTCACAGCCCCACCAACGCTGGCGCTGTCTCTTTCTAGAGCCTCCCAAACTCCACTACTACCTGCATGGGCAGCCGAGTACACCTGGCGCCAGGCTCAGCAAGTGCGAACGTCCAGGGATTCCTCCCACCCCAAAGGGGCCAGGACCAAAAGCCCTTGCTGCTTTCCAAGTAGCCAGGCAAACCCCATTCACAGCCCCACAAACGCTGGCGCTGTCTCTTTCTAAAGCCTCCCAAAGTCCACTACTATCTCACTGGCCTGCCGAGTACGCCAGGAGCTAGGCTCAGCAAGTGCGAACGTCCAGGGATTCCTCCCACCCCAAAGGGGCCAGGACCAAAAGCCCTCGATGCTTTTCAAGTAGCCAGGCAACCCGATTCACAGCCCCACCAACGCTGGCACTGTCTCTTTCCAGAGCCTCCCAAACTCCAAGACTACCTCAGAGGGCCGCCTTGTAAAGTGGGAGCGAGGCTCAGCAATTGCGAACGTCCAGGGATTCCTCCCACCCCAAAGGGGGCAGGACAAAAGCTCTTGCTGCTCTTCAAGTAGCCAGGCATTCTTATTCACAGCCGCACCAATGGTGGCGCTGTCTCTTTCTAAAGCCTCCCAAAATCCAGTACTGTCTGCCCGGGCCCCTGATTAGAGCCAGAGGCAGGCACAGCAATTGCGAACGTCCAGGGATTCCACCCACCCCAAAGGGGCCAGGACCAAAAGCTCTTGCTGCTCTTCAAGAAGGCACGCAACCCCATTCACAGCCTCAAAAACGATGGCGCTGTCTCTTTCTAGAGCCTCCCAAACTCCAATACTACCTGCCTGGGCAGCTAGGCCGTAGCACAGCTCAGAAACTACGAACGTCCAGGGATTCCTCCCACCCCAAAGGGGCCAGGACCAAAAGCCCTTGATGCTTTTCAATAGCCAGGCAAACCCCATTCACAGCCCCACCAATGCTGCCGCTGTCTCTTTCAAGAACCTCCCAAAATCCATTACTATCTCCCTGGGCTGCCGATTAAACCAAGAGCTAGGCTCAGCAATTGCGAATGTCCAGGGATTCCTCCCACCCCAAAGGGGCCAGGACCAAAAGCTCTTGCTGCTCTTCAAGTAGCCAGGCATCCCCATTCACAGCCCCACCAACGCTGGCGCTGTCTCTTTCTAGATCCTCCCAAACTCCAATATTACCTGCATGGGCAGCCGAGTACACCTGGCACCAGGCTCAGCAAGTGCGAACGTCCAGGGCTTCCTCCCACCCCAAAGGGGCTTGGACCAAAAGCTCTTGCTGCTCCTCAAGTAGCCAGGCATCCCCATTCACAGCCCCACCAACGCTGGCGCTGTCTCTTTCTAGAGCCTCCCAATATCCATTACTATCTCACTGGGCTGCCGAGTACACCTGGCGCCACGCTCAGCAAGTGCGAAAGTCCAGGGATTCCTCCCACCCCAAAGGGGCCAGGACCAAAAGCTCTTGCTGCTCTTCAAGTAGCCAGGCATCCCCATTCACAGCCCCACAAACGCTGGTGCTGTCTCTTTCTAGAGCCTCCCAAACTCCAATACTACCTGCATGGGCAGCCGAGTACACCTGGCGCCAGGCTCAGAAAGTGCGAACGTCCAGGGATTCCTCCCACCCCAAAGGGGCCAGGACCAAAAGCTCTTGCGTCTTTTCAAGTAGCCAGGCAAACCCCATTCACAGCCCCACAAACGCTGGCGCTGTCTCTTTCTAGAGCCTCCCAAACTCCACTACTATATCACTGGGCTGCCGAGTACACCAGGAGCTAGGCTCAGCAAGTGCGAACGTCCAGGGATTCCTCCCACCCCAAAGGGGCCAGGACCAAAAGCTCTTGCTGCTCTTCAGGGAGCCAGGCATCCCCATTCACAGCCCCACAAACGCTGGCGCTGTCTCTTTCTAGAGCCTCCCAAACTCCAATACTACCTGCATGGGCAGCCGAGTACACCTGGCGCCAGGCTCAGCAAGTGCGAACGTCCATGGATTCCTCCCACCCCAAAGGGGCCAGGACCAAAAGCTCTTGCGTCTTTTCAAGTAGCCAGGCATTCTTATTCACAGCCCCACCAATGGTGGCGCTGTCTCTTTCTAAAGCCTCCCAAAATGCAGTACTTTCTGCTCAGGCCCCTAATTAGAGCCAGAGGCAGGCACAGCAAGTGCGAACGTCCAGGGATTCCTCCCACCCCAAAGGGGCCAGGACCAAAAGCTCTTGCTGCTCTTCAAGTAGCCACGCAACCCCATTCACAGGCCCACCAAAGTTGGCGCTGTCTCTTTCCAGACCCTCCCAAACTCCAAGACTACCTCAGAGGGCCGCCTTGTAAAGTGGGAGCGAGGCTCAGCAACTGCGAACGTCCAGGGATTCCTCCCACCCCAAAGGGGCCAGGACCAAAAGTTCTCGATGCTTTTCAAGTAGCCAGGCAAACCCCATTCACAGCCTCACAAACGATGGCGCTGTCTCTTTCTACAGCCTCCCAAACTCCACTAGTATCTCACTCGGCTGCCAAGTACGCCAGGAGCTAGGCTCAGCAAGTGCGAACGTCCAGGGATTCCTCCCACCCCAAAGGGGCCAGGACCAAAAGCCCTCGATGCTCTTCAAGTAGCCAGGCATCCCCATTCACAGCCCCACCAACGCTGGCGCTGACTTTTTCTAGGGCCTCCCAGACTTCAATACTATCTCAGAGGTCCGCCTTGTAAAGTGGGAGCGAGGCTCAGCAATTGCGAACGTCCAGGGATTCCTCCCACCGCAAAGGGGCCAGGACAAAAGCTCTTGCTGCTCTTCAAGTAGCCAGGCATTCTTATTCACAGCCCCCACCAACGCTGGCGCTGTCTCTTTCTAGAGCCTCCCAAAGTCTTATACTACCTGCCTGGGCTCCTGATTAGAGCCGGAGACAGGCACAGCAATTGCGAACGTCCATGGATTCCTCCCACCCCAAAGGGGCCAGGACCAAAAGCTCGTGCCTGTTCTTCAAGTAGCCAGGCATCCCCATTCACAGCCCCACAAACGCTGGCGCTGTCTCTTTCTAGAGCCTCCCAAACTCCAATACTACCTGCATGGGCAGCCGAGTACACCTGGCGCCAGGCTCAGCAAGTGCGAACGTCCAGGGATTCCTCCCACCCCAAAGGGGTCAGGACCAAAAGCCCTTGATGCTCTTCAAGTAGCCAGGCAAACCCCATTCACAACCCCACAAACGCTGGCACTGTCTCTTTCTAAAGCCTCCCAGACTCCACTACTATCTCACTGGGCTGCCAAGTACACCAGGAGCTAGGCTCAGGAATTGCGAATGTCCAGGGATTCCTCCCACCCCAAAGGGGCCAGGACCAAAAGCTCTTGCTGCTCTTCAAAGAGCCAGGCATTCTTATTCACAGCCCCACCAACGCTGGCGCTGTCTCTTTCTAGAGCCTCCCAAACTTCAATACTATCTCAGAGGTCCGCCTTGTAAAGTGGGAGCAAGGCTCAGCAAGTGCGAACGTCCAGGGCTTCCTCCCACCCCAAAGGGGCCAGGACCAAAAGCTCTTGCTGCTCTTCAGGGAGCCAGGCATCCCCATTCACAGCCCCACCAACGCTGGCGCTGTCTCTTTCTAGAGCCTCCCAAACTCCACTACTACCTGCATGGGCAGCCGAGTACACCTGGCGCCAGGCTCAGCAAGTGCGAACGTCCAGGGATTCCTCCCACCCCAAAGGGGCCAGGACCAAAAGCCCTTGCTGCTTTCCAAGTAGCCAGGCAAACCCCATTCACAGCCCCACAAACGCTGGCGCTGTCTCTTTCTAAAGCCTCCCAAACTCCACTACTATCTCACTGGCCTGCCGAGTACGCCAGGAGCTAGGCTCAGCAAGTGCGAACGTCCATGGATTCCTCCCACCCCAAAGGGGCCAGGACCAAAAGCCCTCGATGCTTTTCAAGTAGCCAGGCAACCCGATTCACAGCCCCACCAACGCTGGCACTTTCTCTTTCCAGAGCCTCCCAAACTCCAAGACTACCTCAGAGGGCCGCCTTGTAAAGTGGGAGCGAGGCTCAGCAATTGCGAACGTCCAGGGATTCCTCCCACCCCAAAGGGGGCAGGACAAAAGCTCTTGCTGCTCTTCAAGTAGCCAGGCATTCTTATTCACAGCCGCACCAATGGTGGCGCTGTCTCTTTCTAAAGCCTCCCAAAATCCAGTACTGTCTGCCCGGGCCCCTGATTAGAGCCAGAGGCAGGCACAGCAATTGCGAACGTCCAGGGATTCCACCCACCCCAAAGGGGCCAGGACCAAAAGCTCTTGCTGCTCTTCAAGAAGGCACGCAACCCCATTCACAGCCTCAAAAACGATGGCGCTGTCTCTTTCTAGAGCCTCCCAAACTCCAATACTACCTGCCTGGGCAGCTAGGCCGTAGCACAGCTCAGAAACTACGAACGTCCAGGGATTCCTCCCACCCCAAAGGGGCCAGGACCAAAAGCCCTTGATGCTTTTCAATAGCCAGGCAAACCCCATTCACAGCCCCACCAATGCTGCCGCTGTCTCTTTCAAGAACCTCCCAAAATCCATTACTATCTCACTGGGCTGCCGATTAAACCAAGAGCTAGGCTCAGCAATTGCGAATGTCCAGGGATTCCTCCCACCCCAAAGGGGCCAGGACCAAAAGCTCTTGCTGCTCTTCAAGTAGCCAGGCATCCCCATTCACAGCCCCACCAACGCTGGCGCTGTCTCTTTCTAGAGCCTCCCAAACTCCAATATTACCTGCATGGGCAGCCGAGTACACCTGGCACCAGGCTCAGCAATTGCGAAAGTCCAGGGATTCCTCCCACCCCAAAGGGGCTTGGACCAAAAGCTCTTGCTGCTCCTCAAGTAGCCAGGCATCCCCATTCACAGCCCCACCAACGCTGGCGCTGTCTCTTTCTAGAGCCTCCCAATATCCATTACTATCTCACTGGGCTGCCGAGTACACCTGGCGCCAGGCTCAGCAAGTGCGAAAGTCCAGGGATTCCTCCCACCCCAAAGGGGCCATGACCAAAAGCTCTTGCTGCTCTTCAAGTAGCCAGGCATCCCCATTCACAGCCCCACAAACGCTGGTGCTGTCTCTTTCTAGAGCCTCCCAAACTCCAATACTACCTGCATGGGCAGCCGAGTACACCTGGCGCCAGGCTCAGAAAGTGCGAACGTCCATGGATTCCTCCCACCCCAAAGGGGCCAGGACCAAAAGCTCTTGCGTCTTTTCAAGTAGCCAGGCAAACCCCATTCACAGCCCCACAAACGCTGGCGCTGTCTCTTTCTAGAGCCTCCCAAACTCCACTACTATCTCACTGGGCTGCCGAGTACACCAGGAGCTAGGCTCAGCAAGTGCGAACGTCCAGGGATTCCTCCCACCCCAAAGGGGCCAGGACCAAAAGCCCTTGCTGCTTTCCAAGTAGCCAGGCAAACCCCATTCACAGCCCCACAAACGCTGGCGCTGTCTCTTTCTAAAGCCTCCCAAACTCCACTACTATCTCACTGGCCTGCCGAGTACGCCAGGAGCTAGGCTCAGCAAGTGCGAACGTCCAGGGATTCCTCCCACCCCAAAGGGGCCAGGACCAAAAGCTCTTGCTGCTCTTCAAGTAGCCACGCAACCCCATTCACAGGCCCACCAACGCTGGCACTGTCTCTTTCCAGAGCCTCCCAAACTCCAAGACTACCTCAGAGGGCCGCCTTGTAAAGTGGGAGAGAGGCTCAGCAATTGCGAACGTCCAGGGATTCCTCCCACCCCAAAGGGGGCAGGACAAAAGCTCTTGCTGCTCTTCAAGGAGCCAGGCATTCTTATTCACAGCCGCACCAATGGTGGCGCTGTCTCTTTCTAAAGCCTCCCAAAATCCAGTACTGTCTGCCCGGGCCCCTAATTAGAGCCAGAGGCAGGCACAGCAATTGCGAACGTCCAGGGATTCCACCCACCCCAAAGGGGCCAGGACCAAAAGCTCTTGCTGCTCTTCAAGAAGGCACGCAACCCCATTCACAGCCTCACAAACGATGGCGCTGTCTCTTTCTAGAGCCTCCCAAACTCTTATACTACCTGCCTGGGCATCTAGGCCGTAGCACAGCTCAGAAACTACGAACGTCCAGGGATTCCTCCCACCCCAAAGGGGCCAGGACCAAAAGCTCTTGCTGCTTTTCAAGTAGCCAGGCAAACCCCATTCACAGCCCCACTAACGCTGGCGCTGTCTCTTTCTAGAGCCTCCCAATATCCATTACTATCTCACTGGGCTGCCGATTAAACCAAGAGCTAGGCTCAGCAATTGCGAATGTCCAGGGATTCCTCCCACCCCAAAGGGGCCAGGACCAAAAGCTCTTGCTGCTCTTCAAGTAGCCAGGCATCCCCATTCACAGCCCCACCAACGCTGGCGCTGTCTCTTTCTAGAGCCTCCCAAACTCCAATATTACCTGCATGGGCAGCCGAGTACACCTGGCGCCAGGCTCAGCAAGTGCGAACGTCCAGGGCTTCCTCCCACCCCAAAGGGGCTTGGACCAAAAGCTCTTGCTGCTCCTCAAGTAGCCAGGCATCCCCATTCACAGCCCCACCAACGCTGGCGCTGTCTCTTTCTAGAGCCTCCCAATATCCATTACTATCTCACTGGGCTGCCGAGTACACCTGGCGCCAGGCTCAGCAAGTGCGAAAGTCCAGGGATTCCTCCCACCCCAAAGGGGCCAGGACCAAAAGCTCTTGCGTCTTTTCAAGTAGCCAGGCAAACCCCATTCACAGCCCCACAAACGCTGGCGCTGTCTCTTTCTAGAGCCTCCCAAACTCCACTACTATCTCACTGGGCTGCCGAGTACACCAGGAGCTAGGCTCAGCAAGTGCGAACGTCCAGGGATTCCTCCCACCCCAAAGGGGCCAGGACCAAAAGCTCTTGCTGCTCTTCAGGGAGCCAGGCATCCCCATTCACAGCCCCACCAACGCTGGCGCTGTCTCTTTCTAGAGCCTCCCAAACTCCACTACTACCTGCATGGGCAGCCGAGTACACCTGGCGCCAGGCTCAGCAAGTGCGAACGTCCAGGGATTCCTCCCACCCCAAAGGGGCCAGGACCAAAAGCCCTTGCTGCTTTCCAAGTAGCCAGGCAAACCCCATTCACAGCCCCACAAACGCTGGCGCTGTCTCTTTCTAAAGCCTCCCAAACTCCACTACTATCTCACTGGCCTGCCGAGTACGCCAGGAGCTAGGCTCAGCAAGTGCGAACGGCCAGGGATTCCTCCCACCCCAAAGGGGCCAGGACCAAAAGCTCTTGCTGCTCTTCAAGTAGCCACGCAACCCCATTCACAGGCCCACCAACGCTTGCACTGTCTCTTTCCAGAACCTCCCAAACTCCAAGACTACCTCAGAGGGCCGCCTTGTAAAGTGGGAGCGAGGCTCAGCAATTGCGAACGTCCAGGGATTCCTCCCACCCCAAAGGGGGCAGGACAAAAGCTCTTGCTGCTCTTCAAGGAGCCAGGCATTCTTATTCACAGCCGCACCAATGGTGGCGCTGTCTCTTTCTAAAGCCTCCCAAAATCCAGTACTGTCTGCCCGGGCCCCTAATTAGAGCCAGAGGCAGGCACAGCAATTGCGAACGTCCAGGGATTCCACCCACCCCAAAGGGGCCAGGACCAAAAGCTCTTGCTGCTCTTCAAGAAGGCACGCAACCCCATTCACAGCCTCACAAACGATGGCGCTGTCTCTTTCTAGAGCCTCCCAAACTCCAATACTACCTGCCTGGGCAGCTAGGCCGTAACACAGCTCAGAAACTACGAACATCCAGGGATTCCTCCCACCCCAAAGGGGCCAGGACCAAAGCTCTTGCTGCTCTTCAAGTAGCCAGGCATCCCCATTCACAGACCCACCAACGCTGGCGCTGTCTCTTTCTAGAGCCTCCCAATATCCATTACTATCTCACTGGGCTGCCGAGTTACACCTGGCGCCAGGCTCAGCAAGTGCGAATGTCCAGGGATTCCTCCGCACCCCAAAGGGGCCATGACCAAAAGCTCTTGCTGCTCTTCAAGTAGCCAGGCATCCCCATTCACAGCCCCACAAATGCTGGTGCTGTCTCTTTCTAGAGCCTCCAAACTCCTCTACTACCTGCATGGGCAGCCGAGTACACCTGGCGCCAGGCTCAGAAAGTGCGAACGTCCATGGATTCCTCCCACCCCAAAGGGGCCAGGACCAAAAGTTCTCGCTGCTTTTCAAGTAGCCAGGCAAACCCCATTCACAGCCTCAAAAACGATGGCGCTGTCTCTTTCTAAAGCCTCCCAAACTCCACTAGTATCTCACTCGGCTGCCAAGTACGCCAGGAGCTAGGCTCAGCAAGTGCGAACGTCCAGGGATTCCTCCCACCCCAAAGGGGCCAGGACCAAAAGCCCTCGATGCTTTTCAAGTAGCCAGGCAACCCGATTCACAGCCCCACCAACGCTGGTGCTGACTTTTTCTAGGGCCTCCCAGACTTCAACACTATCTCAGAGGTCCGTCTTGTAAAGTGGGAGCGAGGCTCAGCAATTGCGAACGTCCAGGGATTCCTCCCACCCCAAAGGGGCCAGGACAAAAGCTCTTGCTGCTCTTCAAGTAGCCAGGCATTCTTATTCACAGCCCCCACCAACGCTGGCGCTGTCTCTTTCTAGAGCCTCCCAAACTCTAATACTGTCTGCCCGGGCTCCTGATTAGAGCCGGAGACAGGAACAGCAATTGCGAACGTCCATGGATTCCTCCCACCCCAAAGGGGCCAGGACCAAAAGCTCTTGCTGCTCTTCAAGAAGGCACGCAACCCCATTCACAGGCCCACCAACGCTGGCGCTGTCTCTCTCCAGAGCCTCCCAAACTCCAATAATACCTCAGAGGGCCGCCTTGTAAAGTGGGAGCGAGGCTAAGGAACTGCGAACGTCCATGGATTCCTCCCACCCCAAAGGGGCCAGGACCAAAAGCTCTTGCGTCTTTTCAAGTAGCAAGGCATCCCCATTCACAGCCCCACAAACGCTGGCGCTGTCTCTTTCTAGAGCCTCCCAAACTCCAATACTACCTGCATGGGCAGCCGAGTACACCTGGCGCCAGGCTCAGCAAGTGCGAACATCCAGGGATTCCTCCCACCCCAAAGGGGCCAGGACCAAAAGCTCTTGCTGCTCTTCAAGTAGCCAGGCAAACCCCATTCACAGCCCCACAAACGCTGGCGCTGTCTCTTTCTAAAGCCTCCCAGACTCCACTAATATCTCACTGGGCTGCCAAGTACGCCAGGATCTAGGCTCAGCAAGTGCGAACGTCCAGGGATTCCTCCCACCCCAAAGGGGCCAGGACCAAAAGCTCTTGCTGCTCTTCAGGGAGCCAGGCATCCCCATTCACAGCCCCACAAACGCTGGCGCTGTCTCTTTCTAGAGCCTCCCAAACTCCTCTACTACCTGCATGGGCAGCCGAGTACACCTGGCGCCAGGCTCAGCAAGTGCGAACGTCCAGGGATTACTCCCACCCCAAAGGGGCCAGGACCAAAAGCCCTTGCTGCTTTCCAAGTAGCCAGGCAAACCCCATTCATAGCCCCACAAACGCTGGCGCTGTCTCTTTCTAAAGCCTCCCAAACTCCACTACTATCTCACTGGCCTGCCGAGTACGCCAGGAGCTAGGCTCAGCAAGTGCGAACGTCCAGGGATTCCTCCCACCCCAAAGGGGCCAGGACCAAAAGCTCTTGCTGCTCTTCAAGTAGCCACGCAACCCCATTCACAGGCCCACCAACGCTGGCACTGTCTCTTTCCAGAGCCTCCCAAACTCCAAGACTACCTCAGAGGGCCGCCTTGTAAAGTGGGAGCGAGGCTCAGCAAGTGCGAACGTCCAGGGATTCCTCCCACCCCAAAGGGGGCAGGACAAAAGCTCTTGCTGCTCTTCAAGGAGCCAGGCATTCTTATTCACAGCCGCACCAATGGTGGCGCTGTCTCTTTCTAAAGCCTCCCAAAATCCAGTACTGTCTGCCCGGGCCCCTAATTAGAGCCAGAGGCAGGCACAGCAATTGCGAACGTCCAGGGATTCCACCCACCCCAAAGGGGCCAGGACCAAAAGCTCTTGCTGCTCTTCAAGAAGGCACGCAACCCCATTCACAGCCTCACAAACGATGGCGCTGTCTCTTTCTAGAGCCTCCCAAACTCTTATACTACCTGCCTGGGCAGCTAGGCCGTAGCACAGCTCAGAAACTACGAACGTCCAGGGATTCCTCCCACCCCAAAGGGGCCAGGACCAAAAGCTCTTGCTGCTTTTCAAGTAGCCAGGCAAACCCCATTCACAGCCCCACTAACGCTGGCGCTGTCTCTTTCTAGAGCCTCCCAATATCCATTACTATCTCACTGGGCTGCCGATTAAACCAAGAGCTAGGCTCAGCAATTGCGAATGTCCAGGGATTCCTCCCACCCCAAAGGGGCCAGGACCAAAAGCTCTTGCTGCTCTTCAAGTAGCCAGGCATCCCCATTCACAGCCCCACCAACGCTGGCGCTGTCTCTTTCTAGAGCCTCCCAAACTCCAATATTACCTGCATGGGCAGCCGAGTACACCTGGCGCCAGGCTCAGCAAGTGCGAACGTCCAGGGCTTCCTCCCACCCCAAAGGGGCCAGGACCAAAAGCTCTTGCTGCTCCTCAAGTAGCCAGGCATCCCCATTCACAGCCCCACCAACGCTGGCGCTGTCTCTTTCTAGAGCCTCCCAATATCCATTACTATCTCACTGGGCTGCCGAGTACACCTGGCGCCAGGCTCAGCAAGTGCGAAAGTCCAGGGATTCCTCCCACCCCAAAGGGGCCAGGACCAAAAGCTCTTGCGTCTTTTCAAGTAGCCAGGCAAACCCCATTCACAGCCCCACAAACGCTGGCGCTGTCTCTTTCTAGAGCCTCCCAAACTCCACTACTATATCACTGGGCTGCCGAGTACACCAGGAGCTAGGCTCAGCAAGTGCGAACGTCCAGGGATTCCTCCCACCCCAAAGGGGCCAGGACCAAAAGCTCTTGCTGCTCTTCAGGGAGCCAGGCATCCCCATTCACAGCCCCACAAACGCTGGCGCTGTCTCTTTCTAGAGCCTCCCAAACTCCTCTACTACCTGCATGGGCAGCCGAGTACACCTGGCGCCAGGCTCAGCAAGTGCGAACGTCCAGGGATTCCTCCCACCCCAAAGGGGCCAGGACCAAAAGCCCTTGCTGCTTTCCAAGTAGCCAGGCAAACCCCATTCACAGCCCCACAAACGCTGGCGCTGTCTCTTTCTAAAGCCTCCCAAACTCCACTACTATCTCACTGGCCTGCCGAGTACGCCAGGAGCTAGGCTCAGCAAGTGCGAACGTCCAGGGATTCCTCCCACCCCAAAGGGGCCAGGACCAAAAGCTCTTGCTGCTCTTCAAGTAGCCACGCAACCCCATTCACAGGCCAACCAACGCTGGCACTGTCTCTTTCCAGAGCCTCCCAAACTCCAAGACTACCTCAGAGGGCCGCCTTGTAAAGTGGGAGCGAGGCTCAGCAAGTGCGAACGTCCAGGGATTCCTCCCACCCCAAAGGGGGCAGGACAAAAGCTCTTGCTGCTCTTCAAGGAGCCAGGCATTCTTATTCACAGCCGCACCAATGGTGGCGCTGTCTCTTTCTAAAGCCTCCCAAAATCCAGTACTGTCTGCCCGGGCCCCTAATTAGAGCCAGAGGCAGGCACAGCAATTGCGAACGTCCAGGGATTCCACCCACCCCAAAGGGGCCAGGACCAAAAGCTCTTGCTGCTCTTCAAGAAGGCACGCAACCCCATTCACAGCCTCACAAACGATGGCGCTGTCTCTTTCTAGAGCCTCCCAAACTCTTATACTACCTGCCTGGGCAGCTAGGCCGTAGCACAGCTCAGAAACTACGAACGTCCAGGGATTCCTCCCACCCCAAAGGGGCCAGGACCAAAAGCTCTTGCTGCTTTTCAAGTAGCCAGGCAAACCCCATTCACAGCCCCACTAACGCTGGCGCTGTCTCTTTCTAGAGCCTCCCAATATCCATTACTATCTCACTGGGCTGCCGATTAAACCAAGAGCTAGGCTCAGCAATTGCGAATGTCCAGGGATTCCTCCCACCCCAAAGGGGCCAGGACCAAAAGCTCTTGCTGCTCTTCAAGTAGCCAGGCATCCCCATTCACAGCCCCACCAACGCTGGCGCTGTCTCTTTCTAGAGCCTCCCAAACTCCAATATTACCTGCATGGGCAGCCGAGTACACCTGGCGCCAGGCTCAGCAAGTGCGAACGTCCAGGGCTTCCTCCCACCCCAAAGGGGCTTGGACCAAAAGCTCTTGCTGCTCCTCAAGTAGCCAGGCATCCCCATTCACAGCCCCACCAACGCTGGCGCTGTCTCTTTCTAGAGCCTCCCAATATCCATTACTATCTCACTGGGCTGCCGAGTACACCTGGCGCCAGGCTCAGCAAGTGCGAAAGTCCAGGGATTCCTCCCACCCCAAAGGGGCCAGGACCAAAAGCTCTTGCGTCTTTTCAAGTAGCCAGGCAAACCCCATTCACAGCCCCACAAACGCTGGCACTGTCTCTTTCTAGAGCCTCCCAAACTCCACTACTATATCACTGGGCTGCCGAGTACACCAGGAGCTAGGCTCAGCAAGTGCGAACGTCCAGGGATTCCTCCCACCCCAAAGGGGCCAGGACCAAAAGCTCTTGCTGCTCTTCAGGGAGCCAGGCATCCCCATTCACAGCCCCACAAACGCTGGCGCTGTCTCTTTCTAGAGCCTCCCAAACTCCTCTACTACCTGCATGGGCAGCCGAGTACACCTGGCGCCAGGCTCAGCAAGTGCGAACGTCCAGGGATTACTCCCACCCCAAAGGGGCCAGGACCAAAAGCCCTTGCTGCTTTCCAAGTAGCCAGGCAAACCCCATTCACAGCCCCACAAACTCTGCCGCTGTCTCTTTCTAAAGCCTCCCAAACTCCACTACTATCTCACTGGCCTGCCGAGTACGCCAGGAGCTAGGCTCAGCAAGTGCGAACGTCCAGGGATTCCTCCCACCCCAAAGGGGCCAGGACCAAAAGCTCTTGCTGCTCTTCAAGTAGCCACGCAACCCCATTCACAGGCCCACCAACGCTGGCACTGTCTCTTTCCAGAGCCTCCCAAACTCCAAGACTACCTCAGAGGGCCGCCTTGTAAAGTGGGAGCGAGGCTCAGCAAGTGCGAACGTCCAGGGATTCCTCCCACCCCAAAGGGGGCAGGACAAAAGCTCTTGCTGCTCTTCAAGGAGCCAGGCATTCTTATTCACAGCCCCACCAATGGTGGCGCTGTCTCTTTCTAAAGCCTCCCAAAATCCAGTACTGTCTGCCCGGGCCCCTAATTAGAGCCAGAGGCAGGCACAGCAATTGCGAACGTCCAGGGATTCCACCCACCCCAAAGGGGCCAGGACCAAAAGCTCTTGCTGCTCTTCAAGAAGGCACGCAACCCCATTCACAGCCTCACAAACGATGGCGCTGTCTCTTTCTAGAGCCTCCCAAACTCCAATACTACCTGCCTGGGCAGCTAGGCCGTAGCACAGCTCAGAAACTACGAACGTCCAGGGATTCCTCCCACCCCAAAGGGGCCAGGACCAAAAGCTCTTGCGTCTTTTCAAGTAGCCAGGCAAACCCCATTCACAGCCCCACTAACGCTGGCGCTGTCTCTTTCTAGAGCCTCCCAATATCCATTACTATCTCACTGGGCTGCCGATTAAACCAAGAGCTAGGCTCAGCAATTGCGAATGTCCAGGGATTCCTCCCACCCCAAAGGGGCCAGGACCAAAAGCTCTTGCTGCTCTTCAAGTAGCCAGGCATCCCCATTCACAGCCCCACCAACGCTGGCGCTGTCTCTTTCTAGAGCCTCCCAAACTCCAATATTACCTGCATGGGCAGCCGAGTACACCTGGCGCCAGGCTCAGCAAGTGCGAACGTCCAGGGCTTCCTCCCACCCCAAAGGGGCTTGGACCAAAAGCTCTTGCTGCTCCTCAAGTAGCCAGGCATCCCCATTCACAGCCCCACCAACGCTGGCGCTGTCTCTTTCTAGAGCCTCCCAATATCCATTACTATCTCACTGGGCTGCCGAGTACACCTGGCGCCAGGCTCAGCAAGTGCGAAAGTCCAGGGATTCCTCCCACCCCAAAGGGGCCAGGACCAAAAGCTCTTGCGTCTTTTCAAGTAGCCAGGCAAACCCCATTCACAGCCCCACAAACGCTGGCGCTGTCTCTTTCTAGAGCCTCCCAAACTCCACTACTATCTCACTGGGCTGCCGAGTACACCAGGAGCTAGGCTCAGCAAGTGCGAACGTCCAGGGATTCCTCCCACCCCAAAGGGGCCAGGACCAAAAGCTCTTGCTGCTCTTCAGGGAGCCAGGCATCCCCATTCACAGCCCCACCAACGCTGGCGCTGTCTCTTTCTAGAGCCTCCCAAACTCCACTACTACCTGCATGGGCAGCCGAGTACACCTGGCGCCAGGCTCAGCAAGTGCGAACGTCCAGGGATTACTCCCACCCCAAAGGGGCCAGGACCAAAAGCCCTTGCTGCTTTCCAAGTAGCCAGGCATCCCCATTCACAGACCCACCAACGCTGGCGCTGTCTCTTTCTAGAGCCTCCCAATATCCATTACTATCTCACTGGGCTGCCGAGTACACCTGGCGCCAGGCTCAGCAAGTGTGAAAGTCCAGGGATTCCTCCCACCCCAAAGGGGCCATGACCAAAAGCTCTTGCTGCTCTTCAAGTAGCCAGGCATCCCCATTCACAGCCCCACAAACGCTGGTGCTGTCTCTTTCTAGAGCCTCCCAAACTCCAAGACTACCTGCATGGGCAGCCGAGTACACCTGGCGCCAGGCTCAGAAAGTGCGAACGTCCATGGATTCCTCCCACCCCAAAGGGGCCAGGACCAAAAGTTCTCGCTGCTTTTCAAGTAGCCAGGCAAACCCCATTCACAGCCTCAAAAACGATGGCGCTGTCTCTTTCTAAAGCCTCCCAAACTCCACTAGTATCTCACTCGGCTGCCAAGTACGCCAGGAGCTAGGCTCAGCAAGTGCGAACGTCCAGGGATTCCTCCCACCCCAAAGGGGCCAGGACCAAAAGCCCTCGATGCTTTTCAAGTAGCCAGGCAACCCGATTCACAGCCCCACCAACGCTGGCGCTGACTTTTTCTAGGGCCTCCCAGACTTCAACACTATCTCAGAGGTCCGTCTTGTAAAGTGGGAGCGAGGCTCAGCAATTGTGAACGTCCAGGGATTCCTCCCACCCCAAAGGGACTTGGACCAAAAGCTCTTGCTGCTCTTCAAGTAGCCAGGCAACCCCATTCACAGCCCCACCAACGCTGGCGCTGACTTTTTCTAGGGCCTCCCAAACTTCAATACTATCTCAGACGTCCGCCTTGTAAAGTGGGAGCGAGGCTCAGCAATTGCGAACGTCCAGGGATTCCTCCCACCCCAAAGGGGCCAGGACAAAAGCTCTTGCTGCTCTTCAAGTAGCCAGGCATTCTTATTCACAGCCCCACAAATGCTGGCGCTGTCTCTTTCCAGAGCGTCCCATATGCCAATATATTCTCAGAAGGCCGTCTTGTAAAGTGGGACCCTGGCTAAGCAATTGTGAACGTCCAGGGATTCCTCCCACCCCAAAGGGGCCAGGACCAAAAGCTCTTGCTGCTCTTCAAGTAGCCAGGCATCCCCATTTACAGCCCCACCAACGCTGGCGCTGTCTCTTTCTAGAGCCTCCCAAACTCCAATACTGTCTGCCTTGGCCCCTGATTAGAGCCGGAGGCAGGCACAGCAATTGCGAACGTCCAGGGATTCCTCCCACCCCAAAGGGGCCAGGACCAAAAGCCCTTGCTGCTCTTCAAGTAGCCAGGCAAACCCCATTCACAGCCCCACAAACGCTGGCGCTGTCTCTTTCTACAGCCTCCCAAACTCCACTACTATCTCACTGGCCTGCCGAGTACGCCAGGAGCTAGGCTCAGCAAGTGCGAACGTCCAGGGATTCCTCCCACCCCAAAGGGGCCAGGACCAAAAGCCCTTGCTGCTTTTCAAGTAGCCAGGCAAACCCCATTCACAGCCCCACAAACGCTGGCGCTGTCTCTTTCTACAGCCTCCCAAACTCCACTACTATCTCTCTGGGCTGACGAGTACGCCAGGAGCTAGGCTCAGCAAGTGCGAACGTCCAGGGATTCCTCCCACCCGAAAGGGACCAGGACCAAAAGCTCTTGCTGCTCTTCAAGTAGCCACGCAACCCCATTCACAGCCCCACCAACGCTGGCGCTGACTTTTTCTAGGGCCTCCCAAACTTCAATACTATCTCAGAGGTCCGCCTTGTAAAGTGGGAGCGAGGCTCAGCAATTGCGAACGTCCAGGGATTCCTCCCACCCCAAAGGGGCCAGGACAAAAGCTCTTGCTGCTCTTCAAGTAGCCAGGCATTCTTATTCACAGCCCCACCAATGCCGGCGCTGTCTCTTTCTAGAGCCTCGCAAACTCCAATACTGTCTGCCTGGGCCCCTGATTAGAGCCAGAGGCAGGCACAGCAATTGCGAACGTCCAGGGATTCCTCCCACCCGAAAGGGGCCAGGACAAAAGCTCTTGCTGCTCTTCAAGTAGCCAGGCATCCCCATTCACAGCCCCACCAACGCTGGCACTGTCTCTTTCTAGAGCCTCCCAAACTCCAATACTACCTGCATGGGCAGCCGAGTACACCTGGCGCCAGGCTCAGCAATTGCGAACGTCCAGGGATTCCTCCCACCCCAAAGGGGCTTTGTAGAGAACCGGTACCAAATGCGGTTTTGTCTCGACATTGCCGCTGTAGCGCCATCCAGCGTAGCGCTTCGAGAAGACCGTCTTCTCCACAGCTTTAAGAAAAAGCAAACTCGTGCGCCTGCGCAGGGACTAAAGGTGCGAAAAGAGCAGAGGCGGGGGCAGCACGGCCGTGGCGAACTGCACGTACACATTTGTGATCTGCGCATGCGTGGGAGCCCCTATATAAGGAGCGCACGTGCCTCTCGGCGGGGGCGGCAGCGGCGCGCGCGAGACCACTCCTTCTGTTCCTGCACCCTCCGGGCTCACACCCCCCCCCCGCTTCGATCCCCGCCGGAACCCGAGGCCACCGAAGACCCTGCAGAAGATCACCGGACTCGAAGTGGTGGTGACAAACTCCTCCTTCTCCTTCTCTTTCTCTCTCTCTCTCCAATTCTTTTCCTCTCCTCCCTTGCCCTCCCTCCTCCCTCCGTTCTCTTCTCCCCTCTAATAAAAGTAAAAGGTTGTACGGCATTTGACCTCGTTTGCGTCTTAATCTCGTCCTTGGGATCGTATCGAAACCTCTCCCGATATTGGATCGGGACATTTTAATTGGCGTCACGGACAGGATCCCTTGAGACAAGAGTGTCATACAACCTTACAGTGTGCTGAGCGAGTGTGTGTGCACGAGACGTACAAATAAGTACGAAGCGAGTGCGGAGTTCCGATCCGCGGTTCTGCTCTGCCGCGAGGGAAGCAGCCGGAGACGAACGAAGCGCAAGGACGGAGTGGGTGTTGAGAGCTTTGTACTGAAACGCGCGTAGCAGTTTGTGATTTGAGCTCCTGAGGGCGTATAGGGGAGACTTGAATTTTATAGTGTGACCCCCTCAGGATGATATCCCCTTTGTAGGCTCTGCTCTGTCTTACAGTAGTTTATGGTCTGGCCTCCTGGGGGAGTATAGGGGAAGTTTGGATTGTACGGTGTGACCCCCTCAGGACGATATCCCCTTTGTAGGCTCGTATTTGTCTTGTAGTAGTGTGTGGATTGGCCTCCTGGGAGCGTATAGGGGAAACGTGGTTTTTTTTTTTAAGGTTTAACCCTCCCGGGACGAACTCCCCTTTGTAGGATATGGCCGCCCAAAAGGCAGGCGATTTTTGTGAAGAGACAGAGAAATTATATGAGTTTTTAGAAACGTACCGCTCTCGCCCCTCGCCCCCGGGACGAGATTGGGCACGGGACCACTGGTTCCAACTGCAAAGTGTTATGGACCGAATAGCGGTTTTGCATAAAGAAGCTAGGGTGAAGAAGGGAAAAGGGAAGGCTGTTGTTTGTGCTGTGTTAGGAGCGTGTCTGGCAGCGGCGGTGGAGGACAAGAAACGAGCGCCCTGCCAATCGGAGGCTGTGGCCGCTGCGTTGCAAGCGGCGATAGCGCCGCTGCGAGAGCAACTACTAGAGACCAAACGGGCGCTAGAGGAGGAGAAGCGCCAAAATATGATTTTGAAGGAGGAGCTGAGGGTTCAGCTCCTGAGGGAGGCAGACGCCCTCACTGAGGCGGAGGTAATGTTGGAGGAGAAAGGGGTACGCCAAATCTACCCCCAAAAAGACCTAAAGCAATTAAGGGAGACGGTGGATAACCCCCCCCATATGTGCCCGCTGGTAAAAACGGAGTATATATATGAGGACGATAGCGACAACCGTCCCCAAGTTGTAACGAAAGAAATCCCTTTTACTGCCACGGAACTGGCTAAACTCCGAAAGGATTTTGCTAGGACGGCAAGGGAGTCCGAAACCGAATATGTGTGGAGGGTATCCCTGTCGGGGGGGGACGGGATCATGCTATCAGAAAAAGAAGCAGAGGGGTATTGGGGCCCCGGCGTCTTCCTCACCACGGGCGATCGCCGGGCCCCATGGTCTCTGACCCAGAGGGCAGCATATTGGGCGGGGGGGCTGAACCCATTAGAAAGGGGGGATCCCCTAGCTATAACTGGTTCGGTTGAGCAACTACTAGAAAACGTACAAAAGGCAGCATGCCTGCAAATGATGTATGACCGGGAACTTAAACCAAACTTAAGCTCTCCGATGTTGTTACCAGTAGACCCCGAGCGGCTGACACCGCTAATAAGAGGACTCCCCGACTCGTTAAAACCTATCGGGATCCAATTACAGGGGAGAATCCAAAATGTGCCTCACGAAGAGCGAATTGCATCTGCCCTGGAGGGAACAGTAACACCACAACAGCGACAGCGGGGGAGGAAGGTGTGGACTTGGGGGGAGATAGCTCAGGAACTCATAAACTATGGAAGGAAATACGGGCCAGTAGGCAGAACTTACCACAAGGTGGAAACTAGGGCCGTGCGGGCAGCGGAGCCAGCAAATAAACCGCTGGCTTTTTCGGGGACAAGCCCCGGCCCAACAAAAAGGGAAAAACCCCTGCTCCGACAAGAATTGTGGCAGAAGGGACTGCAAAAGGGTGTGCCCCGAGACCTAATGGATGGGCTCCCCACCAAAAAATTAGAGCTCCTTGTGCGGAGGTGGTCCGGGCAAGGACCCTCTCCCAAACCAAACGCGCCCTCCGTGCCAGCACTGCATAAGAAGGAGGGGTTCAAGGGGGATGAAAGGGTGGCGGAAAACTAAGACCTCCGCCCCCTCAGGGTGAGGGGGGAGGCGGAGGGTGGATGTTTATTAGACAACTCACCTGCAACAATAAAGGGGACCTCCTCATTACTGTCGCAGTAGGGCCGAGGAAGAGGCCCATGACCTTTTTAATTGATACGGGGGCCCAAATTACAGCAATAAAACAAAGCGAGGCAGAACGGTGCGGCATCTCAACTCCTTCTAAGTGCCTGATAGTATTAAACGCCCTAGGGAAAACCCAATCTGTGCCCATGACCCCGGTAACCTTATGGCTACCAGGAGATGAGAGTCCGGTGAACACCATGGCAGCCATAGGACCCTTTCAAATGAACCTCTTGGGTATAGACGTTTTAAAGGGCAGACAGTGGCGCGACACCCAGGGAAATTCGTGGTCTTTCGGCGTCCCGCAGATCAGGCGGCTGGCCGAAGCCCCCGGCGTGGGGGTGCGCCTTTTGCAAGCGGCGCCTGCCCTCCCCCCTTCCAAACTGACAAACGTGAAACCCTACCCGCTACCGATGGGAGCAAGAGATGGAATCGTGCCAGTGCTGGAGGACCTAAAGGGGAGGGGGATTATAGTTCCCACCCACTCCCCCTTTAACTCCCCGGTATGGCCTGTCCGAAAACCAAACGGCAAGTGGAGGTTGACAGTAGATTACCGGAGGCTGAATGCCAACACAGGCCCATTAACAGCTGCCGTACCGAACATTGCCGAGCTTATAGCCGCCATTCAAGAGCAATCACACCCTATTATGGCGACTATTGACGTTAAAGACATGTTCTTTATGGTCCCCCTGCAGCCGCAGGACCAGGACCGCTTTGCTTTTACCTGGGCGGGGCAACAGTACACCTTTACACGGCTCCCTCAGGGATACAAGCACTCCCCCACCTTAGCCCACCATGCTCTAGCACAGGAGCTGGAAGCAATTCCCATAAGGGCGGGGGTGAAAGTTTACCAATATATAGACGATGTACTCATAGGGGGAAATCAGGTGGAAGAGGTTGGGGAAGTCCAGAAGGACATCATCACCCATCTAGAGAGTATAGGATTGACAATCCCACCTGAGAAAATGCAAACCCCTTCAAGTGAGGTGAAATTTTTAGGAATTTGGTGGAAGGGAGGGATGACATGTATCCCACCAGACACCCTTTCCTCCCTCGACCAAATTAAGATACCAGAATCGAAAAAAGACTTACAGCATGCGTTAGGGCTGCTTGTGTTCTGGAGAAAGCATATCCCCGATTTCTCAATTATCGCGAGACCCCTATATGATTTGCTACGGAAAAGGGCGCAATGGGAGTGGACCCCGGTCCACGATGAGGCGCTACGGCTATTGGTGTTCGAGGCAAATGCATACCAAGCCCTGGGGCCTATCCACCCGACAGACCCGGTGCAGATCGAATGGGGGTTTGCCGCAACCGGGCTATCGATTCATTTGTGGCAACGGGGGCCGGTAGGGCCCATCCGGCCCATTGGCTTTTATTCTCGGAGTTTCAAGGATGCAGAAAAACGGTACACTACGTGGGAAAAGGGGCTGTTTGTAGTCAGCCTAGCTTTACGAGAAGCAGAGCGCACCATTCGCCAGCAACCAACAGTGCTCAGAGGTCCTTTCAAAGTGATTAAGCCAGTTTTAACTGGGACACCTCCCCCTGACGGGGTGGCACAAAGAGCTTCAGTGCGGAAATGGTACGCGCAAATAGAACATTATTGTGGTATTTTTGAAGTTTCTGAGGGCGCTGCCAAAAATTTAGTTATCCAAGAGGGAGTGGCCCCAGACCGGGAAGATGACGTGCCCCCTTCTGCTGTGCAGGTAGCCCCCCCATTTTCAGAACAATTACAGAACGCTTGGTTCACTGATGCCTCTGCTAAACGAGAGGGCAGAACTTGGAAATACCGTGCAGTCGCCCTACAGATAAGGACCGACCAAAAAATAATTACCGAAGGAGAAGGCAGCGCTCAAGTAGGGGAATTAGTGGCCGTATGGAGTGTCTTTCAACATGAAGCCCAATCTGCCTCTCCAATCTATATCTACACTGACTCCTTTGCTGTCTTCAAGGGGTGTACAGAGTGGCTCCCCTTTTGGGAACAAAATGGGTGGGAAGTTAACAGAATACCTGTATGGCAAAAGGAAAAGTGGCAAGATATTTTAACCATTGCCAGACAGGGGAACTTTGCGGTAGGATGGGTAGCCTCCCATCAGACGGGAGAAGATTCGTCCGGTCATTGGAACAATAGGGTTGATGAGCTGGCCTGCCTCGCCCCCTTGCAAAGTGATCCAGTAGCGGAGGATTGGGAGCGACTCCTGGAATGGTTGCACCTTAAGAGAGGGCACACTGGAGCCCAAGACCTCTACCGAGAGGCTCAGGCCAGAGGCTGGCCGGTTACCCGAGAAAATTGCAAAACTTGCATTTCGGCCTGTGAGCAATGTCGTATCCGCTTAGACAGGCACCCCCTGGAAGACAGTCCCCTACATTTGAGAGAGGGAAAAGGTTTGTGGGAGGCCTGGCAGGTTGATTACATTGGTCCGTTCCGTAAATCAGAAGGGAAGTGCTATGTATTAGTGGGTGTTGAAATAGTATCTGGCCTAGCACAGGCTAAAGCCTGCGCTAAGGCAACAGGGGAGAATACGGTGAAGGCCCTGAAAGAATGGTTTGGGACCTTCCCTAAACCGCAGTTGATACAATCTGATAATGGCACACACTTCACAGCCAAGATGGTCCAGGAATGGGTGGCTCGGGAGGGGATTTCATGGGTATTCCACACTCCATACTACCCCCAAGCAAATGGGATTGTGGAGAGAACAAACGGCTTGCTGAAGCGCTTCCTGAAACCACATGAACCGGGGTGGGCTGAGCGGGTAGGGGAGGCAGTGGCCAATGTCAGTAATCACTGGGGCACAAATGGGTGCCCGAAAATTGCGGCATTTTGTCCACAGGGGCCAACCATGGTACCCGTCTCTCGAAACCCCACTTGCCCTGGTGCATCATCTTACTCTCCCAGCCAGCCGGTTCTGGTCGAGCTTCCCACCGTGGGAGCTGTGCCTCTCATATTAGATACCCCTGCTAAACAAATATACATGAAAAGCAAAAGATACCAGTGGGAGAACCGACAAAATCTACACCAAATGGATTATTTCCTCCTCCTAACCCAAAGAGCAAGTGTTGTTCCTATTTGTTTTTTAAGGGTGGTGATATGACCACAATGCACCTGCTGCTTTGGATCATTTTAACTCAGAGACACTAATCCATTAGAATATTCCACTGTGTATATCAGTTTTTATAATTGGTGGTACATATGTGTGCATACATGTTTGTACTTCATTGCAGCTCTATGAATAATTTGAGATTTAATATCTATGTCAAACAGGCTAAATATTAGATGTTTCAGTGCACTACAGTCTTTATGCAATAGTACAAAGACACCTAATTGTCTGGTGCATGTTTAAGCATATATATGTGTGTGTGCTTATTTAAGAAAAAATACCCAATAACTTTCCAATGATACCTATTTATGTGGGACATCTCAAGGATTTCAACCTATGATTTACTATATATATAATTCTTACTTTTTTTGATCTTCCTCTATTTTCATCATTAAATAGTCCTGTATATGGGAAAACTTAATAGCCAAGTAACATGAAATGTTATACTTGCTTAGAAAATGTAATTGTTTGTTTAGTTTTCTTTGCAAAAAGTAAATATTGAATGTTCGGTACTTATGGGGCTTGGTATTGTACCGGCCGAATAAGGGATGGGGCAATGACCTTTTTCAGCCCTCTGGGTGACAAAGACACAACTTACTTTCAATTTCCACCAGGGAAAGATGGGCCATTTTCTCAAGGAAATAAAGCCAGAAAAGGGCATTATTGGATTTGTGGAAACACGGCATACAAATTCTTACCCGCGGGGTGGTCGGGAGTTTGTTACATAGGAATCATAAGGCCCCTATTCTTCCTCCTGCCAGAAACTGGTGGACCCCAATTAGGCGTAAAAGTGTATGATAACCTTGGACATAGAAGTATTGCCCGTAAGACACGATCTACCAAGGTAAATTTAGGTGGGACACAAAAATGGGGGAATGATGAATGGCCCCCTGAGCGAATAATTGAACACTATGGACCAGCAACCTGGAATCCGAACGAGCCCATTGCAGGGGCAAGAGAACCAATCTATAATCTAAACCGAATAATCAGACTACAAGCGGCCCTAGAAATTATCACCAACAAAACCGCTGACGCCATAGACCTATTAACTCGGCAGTCTCAACAAATGCACACGGCAATCCTTCAACACCGCATGGTTTTAGATTATTTACTGGTTGAGGAGGGAGGGGTATGTGGAAAATTAAATATCTCTAACTGCTGCCTAGAAATAGATGATGTGGGAGAAGTGGTTCTCCAACTGACCCAAGATATCAGGAAAATAGCCCATGTCCCTGTTCAAACCTGGAGTGGTTGGAATGGTGATTTGTGGTCCTGGTTACCAGGGGCACCGTGGGTCAAACAATTAATATTGTACTTGCTATGTGCAACTGCTACCTTACTGTTCCTACCCTGTATAATTCCATGTTTTATTCAATTAATTCGACACGTTGTGTCAAATATGCAATTTGTTCCTAACACCTCACCTGCTGGTGTAATGAAAATCTGTACCATCCATCAGCCACAACCAACCTCAGTATCCATCATTTAAACCCATCCCCAATTACTTCTAAAGGAAGAAACCGCGTATTGCCAGTTACTGTTAACCCTATTTCTAATGTTTACTGTTGCCAGTTATTGTCAACCCTATTTCTAATGTTTACCCTTCAAAGTTGAAGAATTGTTAAAGTCGTTCAAGAATAGTTTGCATTGAGCAATACCTCAGTTAATCTGTGTTAAGACATTCCTTCACCTGAAACAATGTTATTCCTGTTTCCCTTCCCACAACTTTCCTCCACCCTTATCTCCAACCCTTTCAACTCTGCATTTCCTTTCTTTCTCCTTTGTTTTCTCTTTCTCTCTCTGTCTTATACCACCAAGCTGCAATGTCGAGCCACGGGGTGGTGTAGAGAACCGGTACCAAATGCGGTTTTGTCTCGACATTGCCGCTGTAGCGCCATCCAGCGTAGCGCTTCGAGAAGACCGTCTTCTCCACAGCTTTAAGAAAAAGCAACCTCGTGCGCCTGCGCAGGGACTAAAGGTGCGAAAAGAGCAGAGGCGGGGGCAGCACGGCCGTGGCGAACTGCACGTACACATTTGTGATCTGCGCATGCGTGGGAGCCCCTATATAAGGAGCGCACGTGCCTCTCGGCGGGGGCGGCAGCGGCGCGCGCGAGACTACTCCTTCTGTTCCTGCACCCTCCAGGCTCACACCCCCCCCCCCGCTTCGATCCCCGCCGGAACCCGAGGCCACCGAAGACCCTGCAGAAGATCACCGGACTCGAAGTGGTGGTGACAAACTCCTCCTTCTCCTTCTCTTTCTCTCTCTCTCTCTCTCCAATTCTTTTCCTCTCCTCCCTTGCCCTCCCTCCTCCCTCCGTTCTCTTCTCCCCTCTAATAAAAGTAAAAGGCTGTACGGCATTTGACCTCGTTTGCGTCTTAATCTCGTCCTTGGGATCGTATCGAAACCTCTCCCGATATTGGATCGGGACACGCTTGGACCAAAAGATCTTGCTGCTCTTCAAGTAGCCAGGCAACCCCATTCACAGCCCCACCAACGCTGGCACTGACTTTTTCTAGGGCCTCCCAAACTTCAATACTATCTCAGACGTCCGCCTTGTAAAGTGGGAGCGAGGCTCAGCAATTGCGAACGTCCAGGGATTCCTCCCACCCCAAAGGGGCCAGGACCAAAAGCTCTTGCTGCTCTTCAAGTAGCCAGGCATTCTTATTCACAGCCGCAACAATGCTGGCGCTGTCTCTTTCTAGAGCCTCCCTAACTCCAATACTGTCTGCCCGGGCCCCTTATTAGAGCCGCAGGCAGGCACAGCAAATGCGAACGTCCAGGGATTCCTCCCACCCCATAGGGGCCAGGACCAAAAGCTCTTGCTGCTCTTCAAGAAGGCACGCAACCCCATTCACAGCCTCACAAACGATGGCGCTGTCTCTTTCTACAGTCTCCCAAGCTCTTATACTACCTGCCTGGGCAGCTAGGCTGTAGCAGAGCTCAGAAACTACGAACGTCCAGGGATTCCTCCCACCCCAAAGGGGCCAGGACCAAAAGCTCTTGCTGCTCTTCAAGTAGCCAGGCATCCCCATTTACAGCCCCACCAACGCTGGCGCTGTCTCTTCCTAGAGCCTCCCAAACTCCAATACTGTCTGCCTTGGCCCCTGATTAGAGCCGGAGGCAGGCACAGCAATTGCGAACGTCCAGGGATTCCTCCCACCCCAAAGGGGCCAGGACCAAAAGCTCTTTCTGCTCTTCAAGTAGCCAGGCATCCCCATTCACAGCCCCACCAACGCTGGCGCTGTCTCTTTCTACAGCCTCCCAAACTCCACTACTATATCACTGGCCTGCCGAGTACGCCAGGAGCTAGGCTCAGCAAGTGCGAACGTCAAGGGATTCCTCCCACCCCAAAGGGGCTTGGACCAAAAGCTCTTGCTGCTCTTCAAGTAGCCAGGCATCCCCATTCACAGCCCCACAAACGCTGGCGCTGACTTTTTCTAGGGCCTCCCAAACTTCAATACTATCTCAGAGGTCCGCCTTGTAAAGTGGGAGCGAGGCTCAGCAATTGCGAACGTCCAGGGATTCCTCCCACCCCAAAGGGGCCAGGACAAAAGCTCTTGCTGCTCTTCAAGTAGCCAGGCATTCTTATTCACAGCCCCACCAACGCTGGCGCTGTCTCTTTCTAGAGCCTCCCTAACTCCAATACTGTCTGCCCGGGCCCCTTATTAGAGCCGCAGGCAGGCACAGCAAATGCGAACGTCCAGGGATTCCTCCCACCCCAAAGGGGCCAGGACCAAAAGCTCTTGCTGCTCTTCAAGAAGGCACGCAACCCCATTCACAGCCTCACAAACGATGGCGCTGTCTCTTTCTACAGTCTCCCAAGCTCTTATACTACCTGCCTGGGCAACTAGGCCGTAGCAGAGCTCAGAAACTACGAACGTCCAGGGATTCCTACCACCCCAAAGGGGCCAGGACAAAAGCTCTTGCTGCTCTTCAAGGAGCCAGGCATCCCCATTTACAGCCCCAACAACGCTGGCGCTGTCTCTTCCTAGAGCCTCCCTAACTCCAATACTGTCTGCCCGGGCCCCTGATTAGAGCCGGAGGCAGGCACAGCAATTGCGAACGTCCAGGGATTCCTCCCACCCCAAAGGGGCCAGGACCAAAAGCTCTTGCTGCTCTTCAAGTAGCCAGGCATCCCCATTCACAGCCCCACCAATGCTGCCGCTGTCTCTTTCCAGAGCGTCCCGGATGCCAATATATTCTCAGAAGGCCGTCTTGTAAAGTGGGACCCTGGCTAAGCAATTGTGAACGTCCAGGGATTCCTCCCACCCCAAAGGGGCCAGGACCAAAAGCTCTTGCTGCTCTTCAAGTAGCCAGGCATCCCCATTCACAGCCCTACCAACGCTGGCGCTGTCTCTTTCCAGAGCGTCCCAGATGCCAATATATTCTCAGAAGGCCGTCTTGTAAATTGGGACCCTGGCTAAGCAACTGTGAACGTCCAGGGATTCCTCCCACCCCAAAGGGGCCAGGACCAAAAGCTCTTGCTGCTCTTCAAGTAGCCAGGCAACCACATTCACAGCCCCACAAACGCTGCCGCTGTCTCTTTCTACAGCCTCCCATACTCCCATAATATCTGCCTGGGTCCCTGAGTAGAGCAGGATCCCAGCTCAGCAATTGTGAACGTCCAGGGATTCCTCCCACCCCAAAGGGGCCAGGACCAAAAGCTCTTGCTGCTCTTCAAGAAGGCACGCAACCCCATTCACAGCCTCACAAACGATGGCGCTGTCTCTTTCTACAGTCTCCCAAACTCTTACACTACCTGCCTGGGCAGCTAGGCCGTAGCACAGCTCAGAAATTGCGAACGTCAAGGGAATCCTCCCCAACCAAAGGGGCCAGGACCAAAAGCTCTAGCCTCTCTTCAAGGAGCTAGGCAACCCCATTCACAGCCCACCAACGCTGACGCTGTCTCTATCTACAGCCTCCCAAACTCCAATAGTTACTCAGAGGGACGCCTGGAAAAGTGGGATCGAGGCTAAGAAACTGCGAACGTCCAGGGATTCCTCCCACCCCAAAGGGGCCAGGACCAAAAGCTCTTGCTGCTTTTCAATTAGCCAGGCAAAGCCCATTCACAACCCCAAAAACGCTGGTGCTGTCTCTTTCTAGAGCCTCCCAAACCCCAATACTATCTCACTGGGCTGCCGAGTACGCAAGGAGTTAGGCTCAGCAACTGCGAACGTCCAGGGACTCCTCCCACCCCAAAGTGGCTTGGACCAGAAGCTCTTGATGCTCTTCAAGTAGCCACGCAACCCCATTCACAGCCCCACCAACGCTGGCGCTGACTTTTTCTAGGGCCTCCCAAACTTCAATACTATCTCAGAGGTCCGCCTTGTAAAGTGGGAGCGAGGCTCAGCAATTGCGAACGTCCAGGGATTCCTCCCACCCCAAAGGGGCCAGGACAAAAGCTCTTGCTGCTCTTCAAGTAGCCAGGCATCCCCATTTACAGCCCCACCAACGCTGGCGCTGTCTCTTCCTAGAGCCTCCCAAACTCCAATACTGTCTGCCCGGGCCCCTGATTAGAGCCGCAGGCAGGCACAGCAATTGCGAACGTCCAGGGATTCCTCCCACCCCATAGGGGCCAGGACCAAAAGCTCTTGCTGCTCTTCAAGAAGGCACGCAACCCCATTCACAGCCCCACAAACGATGGCGCTGTCTCTTTCTAGAGCCTCCCAAACTCCACTACTACCTGCATGGGCAGCCGAGTACACCTGGCGCCAGGCTCAGCAATTGCGAACGTCCAGGGATTCCTCCCACCCCAAAGGGGCCAGGACCAAAAGCTCTTGCCTCTCTTCAAGGAGCCAGGCAACCCCATTCACAGCCCCACCAACGCTGACGCTGTCTCTGTCTACAGCCTCCCTAACTCCAATAGTTACTCAGAGGGCCACCTGGTAAAGTGGGAGCGAGGCTCAGCAATTGCGAACGTCCAGGGATTCCTCCCACCCCAAAGGGGCCAGGACAAAAGCTCTTGCTGCTCTTCAAGTAGCCAGGCATTCTTATTCACAGCCCCACCAATGCTGGCGCTGTCTCTTTCCAGAGCGTCCCACATGCCAATATATTCTCAGAAGGCCGTCTTGTAAAGTGGGACCCTGGTTAAGCAATTGTGAACGTCCAGGGATTCCTCCCACCCCAAAGGGGCCAGGACCAAAAGCTCTTGCTGCTCTTCAAGTAGCCAGGCATCCCCATTCACAGCCCCACCAACGCTGGCGCTGTCTCTTTCCAGAGCGTCCCAGATGCCAATATATTCTCAGAAGGCCGTCTTGTAAAGTGGGACCCTGGCTAAGCAATGTTCGCAATTGCTGAGCCTCGCTCCCACTTTACAAGGCGGACCTCTGAGATAGTATTGAAGTTTGGGAGGCCCTAGAAAAAGTCAGCGCCAGCGTTGGTGGGGCTGTGAATCGGGTTGCCTGGCTACTTGAAGAGCAGCAAGAGCTTCTGGTCCAAGCCACTTTGGGGTGGGAGGAGTCCCTGGACGTTCGCACTTGCTGAGCCTAACTCCTGGCGTACTCGGCAGCCCAGTGAGATAGTATTGGGGTTTGGGAGGCTCTAGAAAGAGACAGCGCCATCGTTTGTGGGGCTGTGAATGGGGTTGCCTGGCTCCTTGAAGAGCAGCAAGAGCTTTTGGTCCTTGCCCCTTTGGGGTGGGAGGAATCCCTGGACCTTCGCAATTGCTGTGCCTGCCTCCGGCTCTATTCAGGGGCCCGGGCAGACAGTATTGGAGTTTGCGAGGCTCTAGAAAGAGACAGCGCCATCGTTTGTGAGGCTGTGAATGGGGTTGCGTGCCTTCTTGAAGAGCAGCAAGAGCTTTTGTCCTGGCCCCTTTGGGGTGGGAGGAATCCCTGGACGTTCGCAATTGCTGAGCCTCGCTCCCACTTTACAAGGCGGACCTCTGAGATAGTATTGAAGTTTGGGAGGCCCTAGAAAAAGTCAGCGCCAGCGTTGGTGGGGCTGTGAATGGGGATGCCTGGCTACTTGAAGAGCAGCAAGAGCTTTTGGTCCAAGCCCCTTTCGGGTGGGAGGAATCCCTGGACGTTCGCACTTGCTGAGCCTAGCTCCTGGCGTACTCGGCAGCCCAGTGAGATAGTAGTGGAGTTTGGGAGGCTGTAGAAAGCGACAGCGGCAGCGTTTGTGGGGCTGTGAATGGGGTTTGCCTGGCTACTTGAAAAGCAGCAAAGGCTTTTGGTCCTGGCCCCTTTGGGGTGGGAGGAATCCCTTGACGTTCGCACTTGCTGAGCCTAGCTCCTGGCGTACTCGGCAGGCCAGTGAGATAGTAGTGGAGTTTGGGAGGCTGTAGAAAGAGACAGCGCCAGCGTTGGTGGGGCTGTGAATGGGATTGCGTGGCTACTTGAAGAGCAGCAAGAGTTTTGGTCCTGGCCTCTTTGGGGTGGGAGGAATCCCTGGACGTTCGCAGTTTCTTAGCCTCGATCCCACTTTACCAGGCGGCCCTCTGAGTTACTATTGGAGTTAGGGAGGCTGTAGATAGAGACAGCGTCAGCGTTGGTGGGCTGTGAATGGGGTTGCCTAGCTACTTGAAGAGCAGCAAGAGCTTTTGGTCCTGGCCCCTTTGGGGTGGGAGGAATCCCTGGACGTTCGCAATTGCTGTGCCTGCCTCCGGCTCTAATCAGGGGCCCGGGCAGACAGTATTGGAGTTAGGGAGGCTCTAGAAAGAGACAGCGCCAGCGTTGGTGGGGCTGTGAATGGGGATGCCTGGCTACTTGAAGAGCAGCAAGAGCTTTTGGTCCTGGCCCCTTTGGGGTGGTAGGAATCCCTGGACGTTCGTAGTTTCTAAGCTCTGCTACGGCCTAGCTGCCCAGGCAGGTAGTATAAGAGCTTGGGAGACTGTAGAAAGAGACAGCGCCATCGTTTGTGAGGCTGTGAATGGGGTTGCGTGGCTACTTGAAGAGCAGCAAGAGCTTTTGGTCCTGGCCCCTTTGGGGTGGGAGGAATCCCTGGACGTTCGCAATTGCTGAGCCTCGCTCCCACTTTACAAGGCGGACCTCTGAGATAGTATTGAAGTTTGGGAGGCCCTAGAAAAAGTCAGCGCCAGCGTTGGTGGGGCTGTGAATCGGGTTGCCTGGCTACTTGAAGAGCAGCAAGATCTTTTGGTCCTGGTCCCTTTGGGGTGGGAGGAATCCCTGGACGTTTGCAATTGCTAAGCCTGGCGCCAGGTGTACTCGGCTGCCCATGCAGGTAGTATTGGAGTTTGGGAGGCTCTGGAAAGAGACAGTGCCAGCGTTGGTGGGGCTGTGAATGGGGATGCCTGGCTACTTGAAGAGCAGCAAGAGCTTTTGGTCCTGGCCCCTTTGGGGTGGGAGGAATCCCTGGACGTTCGCAATTGCTGTGCCTGCCTGCGGCTCTAATCAGGGGCCCGGGCAGACAGTACTGGATTTTGGGAGGCTTTAGAAAGAGACAGCGCCACCATTGGTGCGGCTGTGAATAAGAATGCCTGGCTACTTGAAGAGCAGCAAGAGCTTTTGTCCTGGCCCCTTTGGGGTGGGAGGAATCCCTGGACGTTCGCAATTGCTGAGCCTCGCTCCCACTTTACAAGGCGGACGTCTGAGATAGTATTGAAGTTTGGGAGGCCCTAGAAAAAGTCAGCGCCAGCGTTGGTGCGGCTGTGAATGGGGTTGCGTGGCTACTTGAAGAGCAGCAAGAGCTTTTGGTCCAAGCCCCTTTGGGGTGGGAGGAGTCCCTGGACGTTCGCAATTGCTGAGCCTAACTCCTGGCGTACTCGGCAGGCCAGTGAGATAGTAGTGGAATTTGGGAGGCTGTAGAAAGAGACAGCGCCAGCGTTTGTGGGGCTGTGAATGGGGATGCCTGGCTAGTTGAAGAGCAGCAAGAGCTTTTGGTCCTGGCCCGTTTGGTTGGGGAGGAATCACTGGACGTTCACAGTTGCTTAGCCAGGGTCCCACTTTACAAGACGGCCTTCTGAGAATATATTAGCATCTGGGACGCTCTGGAAAGAGACAGCGCCAGCATTGGTGGGGCTGTGAATGGGGATGCCTGGCTACTTGAAGAGCAGCAAGAGCTTTTGGTCCTGGCCCCTTTGGGGTGGGAGGAATCCCTGGACATTCGCAATTCCTGTGCCTGCCTGCGGCTCTATTCAGGGGCCCGGGCAGACAGTATTGGAGTTTGCGAGGCTCTAGAAAGAGACAGCGCCAGCGTTGGTGGGCCTGTGAATAAGAATGCCTGGCTACTTGAAGAGCAGCAAGAGCTTTTGTCCTGGCCCCTTGGGGGTGGGAGGAATCCCTGGACGTTCACAGTTGCTGAGCCTCGCTCCCACTTTACAAGGCGGACCTCTGAGATAGTATTGAAGTTTGGGAGGCCCTAGAAAAAGTCAGTGCCAGCGCTGGTGGGGCTGTGAATGGGGATGCCTGGCTACTTGAAGAGCAGCAAGAGCTTTTGGTCCTGGCCCCTTTGGGGTGGGAGGAATCCCTGGATGTTCGCAATTGCTGAGCCTGGCGCCAGGTGTACTCGGCTGCCCATGCAGGTAGTATTGGAGTTTGGGAGGCTCTAGAAAAAGTCAGCGCCAGCGTTGGTGGGGCTGTGAATGGGGATGCCTGGCTACTTGAAGAGCAGCAAGAGCTTTTGGTCCAAGCCCCTTTGGGGTGGGAGGAATCTCTTGACGTTCGCACTTGCTGAGATTAACTCCTGGCGTACTCGGCAGCCCAGTGAGATAGTAGTGGAGTTTGAGAGGCTGTAGAAAGAGACAGTGCCAGCGTTTGTGGGGCTGTGAATGGGGTTTGCCTGGCTACTTGAAAAGCAGCAAGAGCTTTTGGTCCTGGCCCCTTTGGGGTGGGAGGAATCCCTGGACGTTCGCACTTGCTGAGCCTAGCTCCTGGCGTACTCGGCAGGCCAGTGAGATACTAGTGGAGTTTGGGAGGCTGTAGAAAGAGACAGCGCCAGCGTTGGTGGGGCTGTGAATGGGATTGCGTGGCTACTTGAAGAGCAACAAGAGCTTTTGGTCCTGGCCCCTATGGGGTGGGAAGAATCCCTGGACGTTCGCAATTGCTGTGCCTGCCTCCGGCTCTAATAAGGGGCCCGGGCAGACAGTATAGGAGTTAGGGAGGCTCTAGAAAGAGACAGCGCCAGCGTTGGTGGGGCTGTAAATGGGGATGCCTGGCTACTTGAAGAGCAGCAAGAGCTTTTGGTCCTGGCCCCTTTGGGGTGGGAGGAATCCCTGGACGTTCACAATTGCTGAGCTGGGATCCGGCTCTACTCAGGGACCCAGGCAGATATTATGGGAGTATGGGAGGCTGTAGAAAGAGACAGCGCCAGCGTTGGTGGGGCTGTGAATGGGGTTGCCTGGCTACTTGAAGAGCAGCAAGAGCTTTTGGTCCTGGCCCCTTTGGGGTGGGAGGAATCCCTGGACGTTCACAATTGCTGTGCCTGCCTCCGGCTCTAATCAGGGGCCCGGGCAGACAGTATTGGAGTTAGGGAGGCTCTAGAAAGAGACAGCGCCAGCGTTGGTGGGGCTGTGAATCGGGTTGCCTGGCTACTTGAAAAGCAGCAAGGGCTTTTCGTCCTGGCCCCTTTGGGGTGGGAGGAATCCCTGGACGTTCGCACTTGCTGAGCCTGGCGCCAGGTGTACTCGGCTGCCCATGCAAATATTATTGGAGTTTGGGAGGCTCTAGAAAGAGACAGCGCCAGCCTTGGTGGGGCTGTGAATAAGAATGCCTGGCTACTTGAAGAGCAGCAAGAGCTTTTGGTCCTGGCCCCTTTGGGGTGGGAGGAATCCCTGGACGTTCGCACTTGCTGAGCCTAGCTCCTGGCGTACTTGGCAGCCCAGTGAGATAGTAGTGGATTCTGGGAGGCTGTAGAAAAAGTCAGCGCCAGCGTTGGTGCGGCTGTGAATGGGGTTGCGTGGCTACTTGAAGAGCAGCAAGAGCTTTTGGTCCTGGCCCCTTTGGGGTGGGAGGAATCCCTGGACGTTCGTAGTTTCTGAGCTGTGCTACGGCCTAGCTGCCCAGGCAGGTAGTATAAGAGTTTGGGAGGCTCTAGAAAGAGACAGCGCCATCGTTTGTGAGGCTGTGAATGGGGTTGCGTGCCTTCTTGAAGAGCAGCAAGAGCTTTTGGTCCTGGCCCCTTTGGGGTGGGAGGAATCCCTGGACTTTCACAATTGGCTAGCCAGGGTCCCACTTTACAAGACGGCCTTCTGAGAATATATTGGCATCTGGGACGCTCTGGAAAGAGACAGCGCCAGCATTGGTGGGGCTGTGAATGGGGTTGCCTGGCTACTTGAAGAGCAGCAAGAGCTTTTGGTCCTGGCTCCTTTGGGGTGGGAGGAATCCCTGGACGTTCGCAATTGCTGTGCCTGCCTGTGGCTCTATTCAGGGGCCCGGGCAGACAGTATTGGAGTTTGCGAGGCTCTAGAAAGAGACAGCGCCAGCATTGGTGGGGCTGTGAATAAGAATGCCTGGCTACTTGAAGAGCAGCAAGAGCTTTTGTCCTGGCCCCTTTGGGGTGGGAGGAATCCCTGGACGTTCACAATTGCTGAGCCTCGCTCCCACTTTACAAGGCGGACCTCTGAGATAGTATTGAAGTTTGGGAGGCCCTAGAAAAAGTCAGTGCCAGCGTTGGTGGGGCTGTGAATGGGGTTGCGTGGCTACTTGAAGAGCAGCAAGATCTTTTGGTCCTGGCCCCTTTGGGGTGGGAGGAATCCGTGGACGTTCGCAATTGCTGAGCCTGGCGCCAGGTGTACTCGGCTGCCCATGCAGGTAGTATTGGAGTTTGGGAGGCTCTGGAAAGAGACAGCGCAAGCGTTGGTGGGGCTGTGAATGGGGATGCCTGGCTACTTGAAGAGCAGCAAGAGCTTTTGGTCCTGGCCCCTTTGGGGTGGGAGGAATCCCTGGACGTTCGCAATTGCTGTGCCTGCCTGCGGCTCTATTCAGGGGCCAGGGCACACAGTATTGGAGTTTGCGAGGCTCTAGAAAGAGACAGCGCCAGCGTTGGTGGGGCTGTGAATAAGAATGCCTGGCTACTTGAAGAGCAGCAAGAGCTTTTGGTCCTGGCCCCTTTGGGGTGGGAGGAATCCCTGGACGTTCGCAATTGCTGAGCCTCGCTCCCACTTTACAAGGCGGACCTCTGAGATAGTATTGAAGTTTGGGAGGCCCTAGAAAAAGTCAGCGCCAGCGTTGGTGGGGCTGTGAATCGGGTTGCCTGGCTACTTGAAGAGCAGCAAGATCTTTTGGTCCTGGTCCCTTTGGGGTGGGAGGAATCCCTGGACGTTTGCAATTGCTGAGCCTGGCGTCAGGTGTACTCGGCTGCCCATGCAGGTAGTATTGGAGTTTGGGAGGCTCTGGAAAGAGACAGTGCCAGCGTTGGTGGGGCTGTGAATGGGGATGCCTGGCTACTTGAAGAGCAGCAAGAGCTTTTGGTCCTGGCCCCTTTGGGGTGGGAGGAATCCCTGGACGTTCGCAATTTATGAGCCTCGCTCCCACTTTACAAGGCGGACCTCTGAGATAGTATTGAAGTTTGGGAGGCCCTAGAAAAAGTCAGCGCCAGCGTTGGTGGGGCTGTGAATCGGGTTGCCTGGCTACTTGAAGAGCAGCAAGATCTTTTGGTCCTGGTCCCTTTGGGGTGGGAGGAATCCCTGGACTTTTGCAATTGCTGAGCCTGGCGCCAGGTGTACTCGGCTGCCCATGCAGGTATTATTGGAGTTTGGGAGGCTCTGGAAAGAGACAGTGCCAGCGTTGGTGGGGCTGTGAATGGGGATGCCTGGCTACTTGAAGAGCAGCAAGAGCTTTTGGTCCTGGCGCCTTTGGGGTGGGAGGAATCCCTGGACGTTCGCAATTGCTGAGCCTAGCTCCTGGCGTACTCGGCAGGCCAGTGAGATAGTAGTGGAGTTTGGGAGGCTGTAGAAAGAGACAGCGCCAGCGTTTGTGGGGCTGTGAATGGGGATGCCTGGCTACTTGAAGAGCAGCAAGAGCTTTTGGTCCTGGCCCATTTGGTTGGAGAGGAATCACTGGACGTTCGCAATTCCTGTGCCTGCCTGCGGCTCTATTCAGGGGCCCGGGCACACAGTATTGGAGTTTGCGAGGCTCTAGAAAGAGACAGCGCCAGCATTGGTGGGCCTGTGAATAAGAATGCCTGGCTACTTGAAGAGCAGCAAGAGCTTTTGTCCTGGCCCCTTTGGGGTGGGAGGAATCCCTGGACGTTCGCACTTGCTGAGCCTAGCTCCTGGCGTACTTGGCAGCCCAGTGAGATAGTAGTGGAGTCTGGGAGGCCCTAGAAAAAGTCAGCGCCAGCGTTGGTGGGGCTGTGAATGGGGATGCCTGGCTACTTGAAGAGCAGCAAGAGCTTTTGGTCCTGGCCTCTTTGGGGTGGGAGGAATCCCTGGACGTTCGCAATTGCTGAGCCTGGCGCCAGGTGTACTCGGCTGCCCATGCAGGTAGTATTGGAGTTTGGGAGGCTCTAGAAAAAGTCAGTGCCAGCGTTGGTGGGGCTGTGAATGGGGATGCCTGGCTACTTGAAGAGCAGCAAGAGCTTTTGGTCCAAGCCCCTTTGGGGTGGGAGGAATCTCTTGACGTTCGCACTTGCTGAGATGAACTCCTGGCGTACTCGGAAGCCCAGTGAGATAGTAGTGGAGTTTGGGAGGCTGTAGAAAGAGACAGTGCCAGCGTTTGTGGGGCTGTGAATGGGGTTTGCCTGGCTACTTGAAAAGCAGCAAGGGCTTTTGGTCCTGGCCCCTTTGGGGTGGGAGGAATCCCTGGACGTTCGCACTTGCTGAGCCTAGCTCCTGGCGTACTCGGCAGGCCAGTGAGATAGTAGTGGAGTTTGGGAGGCTGTAGAAAGAGACAGCGCCAGCGTTGGTGGGGCTGTGAATGGGATTGCGTGGCTACTTGAAGAGCAACAAGAGCTTTTGGTCCTGGCCCCTATGGGGTGGGAAGAATCCCTGGACGATTGCAATTGCTGTGCCTGCCTCCGGCTCTAATAAGGGGCCCGGGCAGACAGGATTGGAGTTAGGGAGGCTCTAGAAAGAGACAGCGCCAGCGTTGGTGGGGCTGTGAATCGGGTTGCCTGGCTACTTGAAGAGCAGCAAGACCTTTTGGTCCTGGCCCCTTTGGGGTGGGAGGAATCCCTGGACGTTCACAGTTGCCTAGCCAGGGTCCCACTTTACAAGACGGCCTTCTGAGAATATATTGGCATCTGGGACGCTCTGGAAAGAGACAGCGCCAGCATTTGTGGGGCTGTGAATGGGGATGCCTGGCTACTTGAAGAGCAGCAAGAGCTTTTGGTCCTGGCCCCTTTGGGGTGGGAGGAATCCCTGGACGTTCGCAATTGCTGTGCCTGCCTGCGGCTCTATTCAGGGGCCCGGGCAGACAGTATTGGAGTTAGGGAGGCTCTAGAAAGAGACAGCGCCAGCGTTGGTGGGGCTGTGAATAAGAATGCCTGGCTACTTGAAGAGCAGCAAGAGCTTTTGTCCTGGCCCCTTTGGGGTGGGAGGAATCCCTGGACGTTCGCAATTGCTGAGCCTCGCTCCCACTTTACAAGGCGGACGTCTGAGATAGTATTGAAGTTTGGGAGGCCCTAGAATAAGTCAGCGCCAGCGTTGGTGGGGCTGTGAATGGGGTTGCGTGGCTACTTGAAGAGCAGCAAGATCTTTTGGTCCAAGCCCCTTTGGGGTGGGAGGAGTCCCTGGACGTTCGCAATTGCTGAGCCTAACTCCTGGCGTACTCGGCAGGCCAGTGAGATAGTAGTGGAGTTTGGGAGGCTGTAGAAAGAGACAGCGCCAGCGTTTGTGGGGCTGTGAATGGGGATGCCTGGCTACTTGAAGAGCAGCAAGAGCTTTTGGTCCTGGCCCCTTTGGGGTGGGAGGAATCCCTGGACGTTCGCAGTTTCTTAGCCTCTATCCCACTTTACCAGGCGGCCCACTGAGTTACTATTGGAGTTAGGGAGGCTGTAGATAGAGACAGCGTCAGCGTTGGCGGGCTGTGAATGGGGTTGCCTGGCTCCTTGAAGAGAGGCTAGAGCTTTTGGTCCAAGCCCCTTTGGTTGGGGAGGATTCCCTTGACGTTCGCAATTTCTAAGCTGTGCTACGGCCTAGCTGCCCAGGCTGGTAGTATAAGATTTTGGGAGACTGTAGAAAGAGACAGCGCCATCGTTTGTGAGGCTGTGAATGGGGTTGCGTAGCTACTTGAAGAGCAGCAAGAGCTTTTGGTCCTGGCCCCTTTGGGGTGGGAGGAATCCCTGGACGTTCACAATTGCTGAGCTGGGATCCGGCTCTACTCAGGGCCCCAGGCAGATATTATGGGAGTATGGGAGGCTGTAGAAAGAGACAGCGCCAGCGTTGGTGGGGCTGTGAATGGGGTTGCCTGGCTACTTGAAGAGCAGCAAGAGCTTTTGGTCCTGGCCCCTTTGGGGTGGGAGGAATCCCTGGACGTTCACAATTGCTGTGCCTGCCTCCGGCTCTAATCAGGGGCCCGGGCAGACAGTATTGGAGTTAGGGAGGCTCTAGAAAGAGACAGCGCCAGCATTGGTGGGGCTGTGAATCGGGTTGCCTGGCTACTTGAAAAGCAGCAAGGGCTTTTGGTCCTGGCCCCTTTGGGGTGGGAGGAATCCCTGGACGTTCGCACTTGCTGAGCCTGGCGCCAGGTATACTCGGCTGCCCATGCAAATATTATTGGATTTTGGGAGGCTCTAGAAAGAGACAGCGCCAGCGTTGGTGGGGCTGTGAATCGGGTTGCCTGGCTACTTGAAAAGCAGCAAGGGCTTTTGGTCCTGGCCCCTTTGGGGTGGGAGGAATCCCTGGACGTTCGCACTTGCTGAGCCTAGCTCCTGGCG
This sequence comes from Platalea minor, assembly GCA_037975005.1. Classification (NCBI taxonomy): domain Eukaryota; kingdom Metazoa; phylum Chordata; class Aves; order Pelecaniformes; family Threskiornithidae; genus Platalea; species Platalea minor. Next base: position 125,893 of record JBBPFK010000074.1, read on the forward strand.
TACTCGGCAGCCCAGTGAGATAGTAGTGGATTTTGGGAGGCTTTAGAAAGAGACAGCGGCAGAGTTTGTGGGGCTGTGAATGGGGTTTGCCTGGCTACTTGAAAATCATCAAGGGCTTTTCGTCCTGGCCCCTTTGGGTGGGAGGAATCCCTGGACGTTCGCAATTGCTGAGCCTGGCGTCAGGTGTACTCGGCTGCCCATGCAGGTAGTATTGGAGTTTGGGAGGCTGTAGAAAGAGACAGCGCCAGCGTTGGTGGGGCTGTGAATAAGAATGCCTGGCTACTTGAAGAGCAGCAAGAGCTTTTGGTCCTGGCCCCTTTGGCGTGGGAGGAATCCCTGGACTTTCGCACTTGCTGAGCCTAGCTCCTGGCGTACTTGGCAGCCCACTGAGATAGTAGTGGATTCTGGGAGGCTGTAGAAAGAGACAGCGGCAGCGTTTGTGGGGCTGTGAATGGGGTTTGCCTGGCTACTTGAAGAGCAGCAAGAGCTTTTGGTCCTGGCCCCTTTGGGGTGGGAGGAATCACTGGACGTTAGCACTTGCAGAGCCTGGCGCCAGGTGTACTCGGCTGCCCACGCAGGTAGTATTGGAGTATGGGAGGCTTTAGAAAGAGACAGCGCCAGCGTTGGTGGGGCTTTGAATGGGGTTGCGTGGCTACTTGAAGAGCAGCAAGAGCTTTTGGTCCTGGCCCCTTTGGGGTGGGAGGAATCCCTGGACGTTCGTAGTTTCTGAGAAGTGCTACGGCCTAGCTGCCCAGGCAGGTAGTATAAGAGTTTGGGAGGCTCTAGAAAGAGACAGCGCCATCGTTTGTGAGGCTGTGAATGGGGTTGCGTGCCTTCTTGAAGAGCAGCAAGAGCTTTTGGTCCTGGCCCCTTTGGGGTGGGAGGAATCCCTGGACGTTCGCAGTTGCTTAGCCAGGGTCACACTTTACAAGAAGGCCTTCTGAGAATATATAGGCATCTGGGACGCTCTGGAAAGAGACAGCGCCAGCATTTGTTGGGCTGTGAATGGGGATGCCTGGCTACTTGAAGAGCAGCAAGAGCTTTTGGTCCTGGCCCCTTTGGGGTGGGAGGAATCCCTGGACGTTCACAATTGCTGAGCTGGGATCCTGCTCTACTCAGGGATCCAGGCTGATATTATGGGAGTATGGGAGGCTGTAGAAAGAGACAGCGGCAGCGTTGGTGGGGCTGTGAATGGGGTTGCCTGGCTACTTGAAGAGCAGCAAGAGCTTTTGGTCCAAGCCCCTTTGGGGTGGGAGGAATCCCTGGACGTTCACAGTTGCTTAGCCAGGGTCCCACTTTACAAGGCGGCCTTCTGAGAATATATTGGCATCTGGGACGCTCTGGAAAGAGACAGCGCCAGCGTTGGTGGGCCTGTGAATGGGGTTGCGTGGCTACTTGAAGAGCAGCAAGAGCTTTTGGTCCTGGCCCCTTTGGGGTGGGAGGAATCCCTGGACGTTCACAATTGCTGAGCTGTGCTACGGCCTAGCTGCCGAGGCAGGTAGTATAAGAGTTTGGGAGACTGTAGAAAGAGACAGCGCCATCGTTTGTGAGGCTGTGAATGGGGTTGCGTGCCTTCTTGAAGAGCAGCAAGAGCTTTTGGTCCTGGCCCCTTTGGGGTGGGAGGAATCCCTGGACGTTCACAATTGGCTAGCCAGGGTCCCACTTTACAAGACGGCCTTCTGAGAATATATTGGCATCTGGGACGCTCTGGAAAGAGACAGCGCCAGCATTGGTGGGGCTGTGAATGGGGATGCCTGGCTTCTTGAAGAGCAGCAAGAGCTTTTGGTCCTGGCCCCTTTGGGGTGGGAGGAATCCCTGGACGTTCGCAATTGCTGAGCCTCGCTCCCACTTTACAAGGCGGACCTCTGAGATAGTATTGAAGTTTGGGAGGCCCAAGAAAAAGTCAGTGCCAGCGTTGGTGGGGCTGTGAATGGGGTTGCCTGGCTACTTGAAGAGCAGCAAGAGCTTTTAGTCCAAGCCCCTTTGGGGTGGGAGGAATCCGTGGACGTTCGCAATTGCTGAGCCTGGCGCCAGGTGTACTCGGCTGCCCATGCAGGTAGTATTGGAGTTTGGGAGGCTGTAGAAAGAGACAGCGCCAGCGTTGGTGGGGCTGTGAATAAGAATGCCTGGCTACTTGAAGAGCAGCAAGAGCTTTTGGTCCTGGCCCCTTTGGGGTGGGAGGAATCCCTGGACGTTCGCAATTGCTGTGCCTGCCTGCGGCTCTAATCAGGGGCCCGGGCAGACAGTATTGGAGTTTGGGAGGCTCTAGAAAGAGACAGCGCCACCATTGGTGGGGATGTGAATAAGAATGCCTGGCTACTTGAAGAGCAGCAAGAGCTTTTGTCCTGGCCCCTTTGGGGTGGGAGGAATCCCTGGACGTTCGCAATTGCTGAGCCTCGCTCCCACTTTACAAGGCGGACCTCTGAGATAGTATTGAAGTTTGGGAGGCCCTAGAAAAAGTCAGCGCCAGCGTTGGTGCGGCTGTGAATGGGGTTGCGTGGCTACTTGAAGAGTAGCAAGAGCTTTTGGTCCATGCCCCTTTGGGGTGGGAGGAATCCCTGGACGTTCACAGTTTCTGAGCCTAGCTCCTGGCGTACTTGGCAGCCCAGTGAGATAGTAGTGGAGTTTGGGAGGCTTTAGAAAGAGACAGCGGCAGCATTTGTGGGGCTGTGAATGCAGTTTGCCTGGCTACTTGAAAAGCAGCAAGAGCTTTTGGTCCTGGCCCCTTTGGGGTGGGAGGAATCCCTGGACGTTCGCAGTTTCTTAGCCTCGATCCCACTTTACCAGGCGGCCCCCTGAGTTACTATTGGAGTTAGGGAGGCTGTAGATAGAGGCAGCGTCAGCGTTGTTGGGGCTGTGAATTGTGTTGCCTGGCTCCTTGAAGAGAGGCTAGAGCTTTTGGTCCTGGCCCCTTTGGTTGGGGAGGATTCCCTTGACCTTCGCAATTTTTGAGCTGTGCTACGGCCTTGCTGCCCAGGCAGGTAGTATAAGAGTTTGGGAGACTGTAGAAAGAGACAGCGCCATCGTTTGTGAGGCTGTGAATGGGGTTGCGTGCCTTCTTGAAGAGCAGCAAGAGCTTTTGGTCCTGGCCCCTTTGGGGTGGGAGGAATCCCTGGACGTTCACAATTGGCTAGCCAGGGTCCCACTTTACAAGACGGCCTTCTGAGAATATATTGGCATCTGGGACGCTCTGGAAAGAGACAGCGCCAGCATTGGTGGGGCTGTGAATGGGGTTGCCTGGCTACTTGAAGAGCAGCAAGAGCTTTTGGTCCTGGCTCCTTTGGGGTGGGAGGAATCCCTGGACGTTCGCAATTGCTGTGCCTGCCTGTGGCTCTATTCAGGGGCCCGGGCAGACAGTATCGGAGTTTGCGAGGCTCTAGAAAGAGACAGCGCCAGCGTTGGTGGGGCTGTGAATAAGAATGCCTGGCTACTTGAAGAGCAGCAAGAGCTTTTGTCCTGGCCCCTTTGGGGTGGGAGGAATCCCTGGACGTTCGCAATTGCTGAGCCTCGCTCGCACTTTACAAGGCGGACCTCTGAGATAGTATTGAAGTTTGGGATGCTCTAGAAAGAGACAGCGCAGCGTTGGTGCGGCTGTGAATGGGGTTGCGTGGCTACTTGAAGAGCAGCAAGAGCTTTTGGTCCAAGCCCCTATGGGGTGGGAGGAATCCCTGGACGTTCGCAGTTTCTGAGCCTAGCTCCTGGCGTACTTGGCAGCCGAGTGAGATACTAGTGGAGTTTGGGAGGCTTGAGAAAGAGACAGCGGCAGCATTTGTGGGGCTGTGAATGGGGTTTGCCTGGCTACTTGAAAAGCAGCAAGAGCTTTTGGTCCAAGCCCCTTTGGGGTGGGAGGAATCCCTGGACGTTCGCACTTGCTGAGCCTAGCTCCTGGCGTACTCGGCAGCCCAGTGAGATAGTCGTGGAGTTTGGGAGGCTCTAGAAAGAGACAGCGCGAGCATTTGTGGGGCTGTGAATGGGGTTTGCCTGTCTACTTGAGGAGCAGCAAGAGCTTTTGGTCCAAGCCCCTTTGGGGTGGGAGGAATCCCTGGACGTTCGCAATTGCTGAGCCTCGCTCCCACTTTACAAGGCGGACGTCTGAGATAGTATTGAAGTTTGGGAGGCCCTAGAAAAAGTCAGCGCCAGCGTTGGTGCGGCTGTGAATGGGGTTGCGTGGCTACTTGAAGAGCAGCAAGAGCTTTTGGTCCTGGCCCCTTTGGGGTGGGAGGAATCCCTGGACTTTCAGAATTGGCTAGCCAGGGTCCCACTTTACAAGACGGCCTTCTGAGAATATATTGGCATCTGGGACGCTCTGGAAAGAGACAGCGCCAGCATTGGTGGGGCTGTGAATGGGGATGCCTGGCTACTTGAAGAGCAGCAAGAGCTTTTGGTCCTGGCCCCTTTGGGGTGGGAGGAATCCCTGGACGTTCGGAATTGCTGTGCCTGCCTGCGGCTCTAATAAGGGCGCCCCGGGCAGACAGTATTGGAGTTAGGGAGGCTCTAGAAAGAGACAGCGCCAGCATTGGTGGGGCTGTGAATAAGAATGCCTGGCTACTTGAAGAGCAGCAAGAGCTTTTTTCCTGGCCCCTTTGGGGTGGGAGGAATCCCTGGACGTTCGCAATTGCTGAGCCTCGCTCCCACTTTACAAGGCGGACGTCTGAGATAGTATTGAAGTTTGGGAGGCCCTAGAAAAAGTCAGCGCAAGCGTTGGTGCGGCTGTGAATGGGGTTGCGTGGCTACTTGAAGAGCAGCAAGATCTTTTGGTCCAAGCCCCTTTGGGGTGGGAGGAGTCCCTGGACGTTCGCAGTTTCTGAGCCTAGCTCCTGGCGTACTTGGCAGCCCAGTGAGATAGTAGTGGAGTTTGGGAGGCTTGAGAAAGAGACAGCGGCAGCATTTGTGGGGCTGTGAATGGGGTTTGCCTGGCTACTTGAAAAGCAGCAAGAGCTTTTGTCCTGGCCCCTTTGGGGTGGGAGGAATCCCTGGACGTTCGTAGTTTCTGAGCTCTGCTACGGCCTAGCTGCCCAGGCAGGTAGTATAAGAGCTTGGGAGACTGTAGAAAGAGACAGCGCCATCGTTTGTGAGGCTGTGAATGGGGTTGCGTGCCTTCTTGAAGAGCAGCAAGAGCTTTTGGTCCTGGCCCCTTTGGGGTGGGAAGAATCCCTGGACGTTCGCAGTTGCTGTGCCTGCCTGCGGCTCTAATAAGGGGCCCGGGCAGACAGTATTGGAGTTAGGGAGGCTCTAGAAAGAGACAGCGCCAGCATTGTTGCGGCTGTGAATAAGAATGCCTGGCTACTTGAAGAGCAGCAAGAGCTTTTGTCCTGGCCCCTTTGGGGTGGGAGGAATCCCTGGATGTTCACAGTTGCTTAGCCAGGGTCCCACTTTACAAGACGGCCTTCTGAGAATATATTGGCATCTGGGACGCTCTGGAAAGAGACAGTTCCAGCATTTGTGGGGCTGTGAATGGGGATGCCTGGCTACTTGAAGAGCAGCAAGAGCTTTTGGTCCTGGCCCCTTTGGGGTGGGAGGAATCCCTGGACGTTCGCAATTCCTGTGCCTGCCTCCGGCTCTAATCAGGGGCCCGGGCAGACAGTATTGGAGTTAGGGAGGCTCTAGAAAGAGAAAGCGCCAGCATTGGTGGGGCTGTGAATAAGAATGCCTGGCTACTTGAAGAGCAGCAAGAGCTTTTCTCCTGGCCCCTTTGGGGTGGGAGGAATCCCTGGACGTTCGCAATTGCTGTGCCTGCCTCCGGCTCTAATCAGGGGCCCGGGCAGACAGTATTGGAGTTAGGGAGGCTCTAGAAAGAGACAGCGCCAGCGTTGGTGCGGCTGTGAATGGGGTTGCGTGGCTACTTGAAGAGCAGCAAGAGCTTTTGGTCCATGCCCCTTTGGGGTGGGAGGAATCCCTGGACGTTCACAGTTTCTGAGCCTAGCTCCTGGCGTACTTGGCAGCCCAGTGAGATAGTAGTGGAGTTTGGGAGGCTTTAGAAAGAGACAGCGGCAGCATTTGTGGGGCTGTGAATGCAGTTTGCCTGGCTACTTGAAAAGCAGCAAGAGCTTTTGGTCCTGGCCCCTTTGGGGTGGGAGGAATCCCTGGACGTTCGCAGTTTCTTAGCCTCGATCCCACTTTACCAGGCGGCCCCCTGAGTTACTATTGGAGTTAGGGAGGCTGTAGATAGAGGCCGCGTCAGCGTTGTTGGGGCTGTGAATTGTGTTGCCTGGCTCCTTGAAGAGAGGCTAGAGCTTTTGGTCCTGGCCCCTTTGGTTGGGGAGGATTCCCTTGACCTTCGCAATTTTTGAGCTGTGCTACGGCCTTGCTGCCCAGGCAGGTAGTATAAGAGTTTGGGAGACTGTAGAAAGAGACAGCGCCATCGTTTGTGAGGCTGTGAATGGGGTTGCGTGCCTTCTTGAAGAGCAGCAAGAGCTTTTGGTCCTGGCCCCTTTGGGGTGGGAGGAATCCCTGGACTTTCACAATTGGCTAGCCAGGGTCCCACTTTACAAGACGGCCTTCTGAGAATATATTGGCATCTGGGACGCTCTGGAAAGAGACAGCGCCAGCATTGGTGGGGCTGTGAATGGGGATGCCTGGCTACTTGAAGAGCAGCAAGAGCTTTTGTCCTGGCCCCTTTGGGGTGGGAGGAATCCCTGGACATTCGCAATTGCTGAGGCTCTCTCCCACTTTAAAAGGTGGACCTCTGAGATAGTATTGAAGTTTGGGATGCTCTAGAAAGAGACAGCGCCAGCGTTGGTGCGGCTGTGAATGGGGTTGCGTGGCTACTTGAAGAGCAGCAAGAGCTTTTGGTCCTGGCCCCTATGGGGTGGGAGGAATCCCTGGACGTTCGCAATTGCTGTGCCTGCCTGTGGCTCTATTCAGGGGCCCGGGCAGACAGTATTGGAGTTTGCGAGGCTCTAGAAAGAGACAGCGCCAGCATTGGTGGGGCTGTGAATAAGAATGCCTGGCTACTTGAAGAGCAGCAAGAGCTTTTGTCCTGGCCCCTTTGGGGTGGGAGGAATCCCTGGACGTTCGCAATTGCTGAGCCTCGCTCGCACTTTACAAGGCGGACGTCTGAGATAATATTGAAGTTTGGGAGGCCCTAGAAAAAGTCAGCGCCAGCGTTGGTGCGGCTGTGAATGGGGTTGCGTGGCTACTTGAAGAGCAGCAAGATCTTTTGGTCCAAGCCCCTTTGGGGTGGGAGGAGTCCCTGGACGTTCGCAGTTTCTGAGCCTAGCTCCTGGCGTACTTGGCAGCCCAGTGAGATAGTAGTGGAGTTTGGGAGGCTTTAGAAAGAGACAGCGGCAGCATTTGTGGGCTGTGAATGGGGTTTGCCTGGCTACTTGAAAAGCAGCAAGAGCTTTTGGTCCAAGCCCCTTTGGGGTGGGAGGAATCCCTGGACGTTCGCAATTGCTGTGCCTGCCTCCGGCTCTAATCAGGGGCCCGGGCAGACAGTATTGGAGTTAGGGAGGTTCTAGAAAGAGACAGCGCCAGCGTTGGTAGGGCTGTGAATAAGAATGCCTGGCTACTTGAAGAGCAGCAAGAGCTTTTGTCCTGGCCCCTTTGGGGTGGGAGAATCCCCTGGACATTCGCAATTGCTGAGGCTCTCTCCCACTTTAAAAGGTGGACCTCTGAGATAGTATTGAAGTTTGGGGATGCTCTAGAAAGAGACAGCGCCAGCGTTGGTGCGGCTGTGAATGGGGTTGCGTGGCTACTTGAAGAGCAGCAAGAGCTTTTGGTCCTGGCCCCTATGGGGTGGGAGGAATCCCTGGACGTTCGCCAATTGCTGAGCCTCGCTCCCACTTTACAAGGCGGACCTCTGAGATAGTATTGAAGTTTGGGAGGCCCTAGAAAAAGTCAGCGCCAGCGTTGGTGGGGCTGTGAATGGGGTTTGCCTGGCTACTTGAAAAGCAGCAAGAGCTTTTGGTCCAAGCCCCTTTGGGTGGGAGGAATCCCTGGACGTTCGCAATTGCTGTGCCTGCCTCCGGCTCTAATCAGGGGCCCGGGCAGACAGTATTGGAGTTTGGGAGGCTCTAGAAAGAGACAGCGCCAGCGTTGGTAGGGCTGTGAATAAGAATGCCTGGCTACTTGAAGAGCAGCAAGAGGTTTTGTCCTGGCCCCTTTGGGGTGGGAGGAATCCCTGGACATTCGCAATTGCTGAGGCTCTCTCCCTCTTTAAAAGGCGGACCTCTGAGATAGTATTGAAGTTTGGGAGGCCCTAGAAAAAGTCAGCGCCAGCGTTGGTGCGGCTGTGAATGGGGTTGCGTGGCTACTTGAAGAGCAGCAAGAGCTTTTGGTCCATGCCCCTTTGGGGTGGGAGGAATCCCTGGACGTTCGCAGTTTCTGAGCCTAGCTCCTGGCGTACTTGGCAGCCCAGTGAGATAGTAGTGGAGTTTGGGAGGCTTGAGAAAGAGACAGCGGCAGCATTTGTGGGGCTGTGAATGGGGTTTGCCTGGCTACCTGAAAAGCAGCAAGAGCTTTTGGTCCTAGCCCCTTTGGGGTGGGAGGAATTCCTGGACGTTCGCAGTTTCTTAGCCTCGATCCCACTTTTCCAGGCGGCCCCTGTGTTACTATTGGAGTTAGGGAGGCTGTAGATAGAGGCAGCGTCAGCGTTGGTGGGCTGTGAATAGGGTTGCCTGGCTCCTTGAAGAGAGGCTAGAGCTTTTGTTCCTGGCCCCTTTGGTTGGGGAGGATTCCCTTGACGTTCGCAATTTCTGAGCTGTGCTACGGCCTAGCTGCCCAGGCAGGTAGTGTAAGAGTTTGGGAGTCTCTAGAAAGAGACAGCGCCATCGTTTCTGAGGCTGTGAATGGGGTTTCGTGCCTTCTTGAAGAGCAGCAAGAGCTTTTGGTCCTGGCCCCTTTGGGGTGGGAGGAATCCATGGACGTTCACAATTGCTGAGCCGAGCTCTGGGTGTACTCGTCAGCCCAGTGAGATAGTAATGGATATTGGGAGGCTCTAGAAAGAGACAGCGCCAGTGTTGGTGGGGCTGTGAATGGGGATGCCTGGCTACTTTAAAAGCAGCAAGGGCTTTTGGTCCTGGCCCCTTTGGGGTGGGAGGAATCCCTGGACGTTCGTAGTTTCTGAGCTGTGCTACGGCCTAGCTGCCCAGGCTGGTAGTATAAGAGTTTGGGAGACTGTAGAAAGAGACAGCGCCATCGTTTGTGAGGCTGTGAATGGGGTTGCGTGCCTTCTTGAAGAGCAGCAAGAGCTTTTGGTCCTGGCCCCTTTGGGATTTGAGGAATCCCTGGACGTTCACAATTGGCTAGCCAGGGTCCCACTTTACAAGACGGCCTTCTGAGAATATATTGGCATCTGGGACGCTCTGGAAAGAGACAGCGCGAGCGTTGGTGGGGCTGTGAATAAGAATGCCTGGCTACTTGAAGAGCAGCAAGAGTTTTTGTGCTGGCCCCTTTGGGGTGGGAGGAATCCCTGGACGTTCGCAATTGCTGAGCCTCGCTCCCACTTTACAAGGCGGACCTCTGAGACAATATTGAAATTTGGGAGGCCCTAAAAAAAGTCAGCGCCAGCGTTGGTGGGGCTGTGAATGGGGTTGCCTGGCTACTTGAAGAGCAGCAAGAGCTTTTGGTCCTGGCCCCTTTGGGGTGGGAGGAATCCCTGGAAGTTCGCAATTGCTGTGCCTGCCTGTGGCTCTATTCAGGGGCCCGGGCAGACAGTATTGGAGTTTGCGAGGCTCTAGAAAGAGACAGCGCCAGCATTGGTGGGGCTGTGAATAAGAATGCCTGGCTACTTGAAGAGCAGCAAGAGCTTTTGTCCTGGCCCCTTTGGGGTGGGAGGAATCCATGGACGTTCACAATTGCTGAGCCGAGCTCTGGGTGTACTCGTCAGCCCAGTGAGATAGTAATGGATATTGGGAGGCTCTAGAAAGAGACAGCGCCAGTGTTGTTGGGGCTGTGAATGGGGTTCCGTGGCTACTTGAAGAGCAGCAAGAGTTTTGGTCCTGGCCCCTTTGGGGTGGGAGGAATCCCTGGACGTTCGCACTTGCTGAGCCTCACTCCCACTTTACAAGGCGGCCCTCTGAGGTAATCTTTGATTTTGGGAGGGTCTGGAAAGAGACAGCGCCAGCGTTGGTGGGCCTGTGAATGGGGTTGCGTGGCTACTTGAAGAGCAGCAAGATCTTTTGGTCCTGGCCCCTTTGGGGTGGGAGGAATCCCTGGACGTTCGCAATTGCTGAGTCTCGCTCCCACTTTACAAGGCGTACCACTGAGATAGTATTGAAGTTTGGGAGGCTCTAGAAAGAGACAGCGCCAGCGTTAGTGGGGCTGTGAATGGGATTGCGTGCTTTCTACAGCCTCCCAAACTCCACTAGTATCTCACTCGTCTGCCAAGTACGCCAGGAGCTATGCTCAGCAAGTGCGAACGTCCAGGGATTCCTTCCACCCCATAGGGGCCAGGACCAAAACACTTGCTTCTCTTCAAGCAACCAAGCAAAGCCCATTCAGAGCCCCACCAACGCTGGTGCTGTTCTTTCTAGAGCCTCCCAAACTTCAATACTATCTCAGAGGTCCGCCTTGTAATGTGGGAGCAAGCCTCAGCAATTGCTAACGTCCAGGGATTCCTGACACCCCAAAGGGGCCAGGACCAAAAGCTCTTGCTGCTCTTCAAGTAGCCAGGCATCCCCATTCACAGCCCCACAAATGCTGGCGCTGTCTCTTTCCAGAGCGTCCCAGATTCCAAAATATTCTAGGAAGGCCGTCTTGTAAAGTGGGACCCTGGCTAGCCAATTGTGAACGTCCAGGGATTCCTCCCACCCCAAAGGGGCCAGGACCAAAAGCTCTTGCTGCTCTTCAAGGAGCCAGGCATTCTTATTCACAGCCCCACAAACGCTGGCGCTGTCTCTTTCTAGAGCCTCCCAAACTTCAATACTATCTCAGAGGTCCGCCTTGTAAAGTGGGAGCAAGGCTGAGCAAGTGCGAACGTCCAGGGATTCCTCCCACCCCAAAGGGGCCAGGACCAAAAGCTCTTGCTGCTCTTCAGGGAGCCAGGCATCCCCATTCACACACAGCCCCACCAACGCTGGCGCTGTCTCTTTCTAGAGCCTCCCAAACTCCACTACTACCTGCATGGGCAGCCGAGTACACCTGGCGCCAGGCTCAGCAAGTGCAAACGTCCAGGGATTCCTCCCACCCCAAAGGGGCCAGGACCAAAAGCCCTTGCTGCTTTCCAAGTAGCCAGGCAAACCCCATTCACAGCCCCACAAACGCTGGCGCTGTCTCTTTCTAAAGCCTCCCAAACTCCACTACTATCTCACTGGCCTGCCGAGTACGCCAGGAGCTAGGCTCAGCAAGTGCGAACGTCCAGGGATTCCTCCCACCCCAAAGGGGCCAGGACGAAAAGCTCTTGCTGCTCTTCAAGTAGCCACGCAACCCCATTCACAGGCCCACCAAAGTTGGCGCTGTCTCTTTCCAGACCCTCCCAAACTCCAAGACTACCTCAGAGGGCCGCCTTGTAAAGTGGGAGCGAGGCTCAGCAATTGCGAACGTCCAGGGATTCCTCCCACCCCAAAGGGGGCAGGACAAAAGCTCTTGCTGCTCTTCAAGTAGCCAGGCATTCTTATTCACAGCCCCACCAATGGTGGCGCTGTCTCTTTCTAAAGCCTCCCAAAATCCAGTACTGTCTGCCCGGGCCCCTGATTAGAGCCAGAGGCAGGCACAGCAATTGCGAACGTCCAGGGATTCCACCCACCCCAAAGGGGCCAGGACCAAAAGCTCTTGCTGCTCTTCAAGAAGGCACGCAACCCCATTCACAGCCTCACAAACGATGGCGCTGTCTCTTTCTAGAGCCTCCCAAACTCCAATACTACCTGCCTGGGCAGCTAGGCCGTAGCACCGCTCAGAAACTACGAACGTCCAGGGATTCCTCCCACCCCAAAGGGGCCAGGACCAAAAGCTCTTGCTGCTCTTCAAGTAGCCACGCAACCCCATTCACAGGCCCACCAACGCTGGCGCTGTCTCTTTCCAGACCCTCCCAAACTCCAAGACTACCTGCATGGGCAGCCGAGTACACCTGGCGCCAGGCTCAGAAAGTGCGAACGTCCAGGGATTCCTCCCACCCCAAAGGGGCCAGGACAAAAGCTCTTCCTGCTCTTCAAGGAGCCAGGCATCCCCATTCACAGCCCCACCAATGCTGCCGCTGTCTCTTTCAAGAACCTCCCAAAATCCAGTAATGTCTGACCGGGCCCCTGATTAGAGCCGGAGGCAGGTACAGCAATTGCGAACGTCCAGTGATTCCTCCCACCCCAAAGGGGCCAGGACCAAAAGCTCTTGCTGCTCTTCAAGTAGCCAGGCAAACCCCATTCACAGCCCCACCAACGCTGGCGCTGTCTCTTTCTAAAGCCTCCCAGACTCCACTACTATCTCACTGGGCTGCCAAGTACGCCAGGAGCTAGGCTCAGCAAGTGCGAACGTCCAGGGATTCCTCCCACCCCAAAGGGGCCAGGACCAAAAGCTCTTGCTGCTCTTCAAGGAGCCAGGCATCCCCATTCACAGCCCCACCAACGCTGGCGCTGTCTCTTTCTAGAGCGTCCCAAACTTCAATACTATCACAGAGGTCCGCCTTGTAAAGTGGGAGCGAGGCTCAGCAATTCCGAACGTCCAGGGATTCCTCCCACCCCAAAGGGGCCAGGACCAAAAGCTCTTGCTGCTCTTCAGGGAGCCAGGCAAACCCCATTCACAGCCCCACAAACGCTGGCGCTGTCTCTTTCTAGAGCCTCCCAAACTCCACTACTATCTCACTGGCCTGCCGAGTACGCCAGGAGCTAGGCTCAGCAAGTGCGAACGTCCAGGGATTCCTCCCACCCCAAAGGGGCCAGGACCAAAAGCTCTTGCTGCTCTTCAAGTAGCCACGCAACCCCATTCACAGGCCCACCAACGCTGGCGCTGTCTCTTTCCAGACCCTCCCAAAATCAAAGATTACCTCAGAGGGCCGCCTTGTAAAGTGGGAGCGAGGCTCAGCAAGTGCGAACGTCCAGGGATTCCTCCCACCCCAAAGGGGCCAGGACCAAAAGCCCTTGATGCTTTTCAATAGCCAGGCAAACCCCATTCACAGCCCCACCAACGCTGGCGCTGTCTCTTTCTAGAGCCTCCCAAATTCCACTACTATCTCACTGGCCTGCCGAGTACGCCAGGAGCTAGGCTCAGCAAGTGCGAACGTCCAGGGATTCCTCCCACCCCAAAGGGCCCAGGACCAAAAGCTCTTGCTGCTCTTCAAGTAGCCAGGCAGCCCGATTCACAGCCCTACCAACGCTGGCGCTGTGTCTTTCTAGGGCCTCCGAAACTTCAATACTATGTCAGAGGTCCGCCTTGTAAAGTGCGAGCGAGGCTCAGCAATTGCGAACGTCCAGGGATTCCTCCCACCCCAAAGGGGGCAGGACAAAAGCTCTTGCTGCTCTTCAAGTAGCCAGGCATTCTTATTCACAGCCCCACCAATGGTGGCGCTGTCTCTTTCTAAAGCCTCCCAAAATCCAGTACTGTCTGCCCGGGCCCCTAATTAGAGCCAGAGGCAGGCACAGCAAGTGCGAACGTCCAGGGATTCCTCCCACCCCATAGGGGCCAGGACCAAAAGCTCTTGCTGCTCTTCAAGAAGGCACGCAACCCCATTCACAGCCTCACAAACGATGGCGCTGTCTCTTTCTAGAGCCTCCCAAACTCCAATACTACCTGCCTGGGCAGCTAGGCCGTAGCACAGCTCAGAAACTACGAACGTCCAGGGATTCCTCCCACCCCAAAGGGGCCAGGACCAAAAGCTCTTGCTGCTCTTCAAGTAGCCACGCAACCCCATTCACAGGCCCACCAACGCTGGCGCTGTCTCTTTCCAGAGCCTCCCAAACTCCAAGAATACCTCAGAGGGCCGCCTTGTAAAGTGGGAGCGAGGCTCAGCAACTGCGAACGTCCAGGGATTCCTCCCACCCCAAAGGGGCCAGGACCAAAAGCCCTTGATGCTTTTCAAGTAGCCAGGCAAACCCCATTCACAGCCCCACCAACGCTGGCGCTGTCTCTTTCTAGAGCCTCCCAAACTTCAATACTATCTCAGAGGTCCGCCTTGTAAAGTGGGAGCAAGGCTCAGCAAGTGCGAACGTCCAGGGATTCCTCCCACCCCAAAGGGGCTTGGACCAAAAGCTCTTGCTGCTCTTCAGGGAGCCAGGCATCCCCATTCACAGCCCCACCAATGCTGGCGCTGTCTCTTTCTAGAGCCTCCCAAACTCCACTACTACCTGCATGGGCAGCCGAGTACACCTGGCGCCAGGCTCAGCAAGTGCGAACGTCCAGGGATTCCTCCCACCCCAAAGGGGCCAGGACCAAAAGCCCTTGCTGCTTTCCAAGTAGCCAGGCAAACCCCATTCACAGCCCCACAAACGCTGGCGCTGTCTCTTTCTAAAGCCTCCCAAACTCCACTACTATCTCACTGGCCTGCCGAGTACGCCAGGAGCTAGGCTCAGCAAGTGCGAACGTCCAGGGATTCCTCCCACCCCAAAGGGGCCAGGACCAAAAGCCCTCGATGCTTTTCAAGTAGCCACGCAACCCCATTCACAGGCCCACCAACGCTGGCACTGTCTCTTTCCAGAGCCTCCCAAACTCCAAGACTACCTCAGAGGGCCGCCTTGTAAAGTGGGAGCGAGGCTCAGCAATTGCGAACGTCCAGGGATTCCTCCCACCCCAAAGGGGGCAGGACAAAAGCTCTTGCTGCTCTTCAAGTAGCCAGGCATTCTTATTCACAGCCGCACCAATGGTGGCGCTGTCTCTTTCTAAAGCCTCCCAAAATCCAGTACTGTCTGCCCGGGCCCCTGATTAGAGCCAGAGGCAGGCACAGCAATTGCGAACGTCCAGGGATTCCACCCACCCCAAAGGGGCCAGGACCAAAAGCTCTTGCTGCTCTTCAAGAAGGCACGCAACCCCATTCACAGCCTCACAAACGATGGCGCTGTCTCTTTCTAGAGCCTCCCAAACTCCAATACTACCTGCCTGGGCAGCCGAGTACACCTGGCGCCAGGCTCAGCAAGTGCGAACGTCCAGGGCTTCCTCCCACCCCAAAGGGGCTTGGACCAAAAGCTCTTGCTGCTCCTCAAGTAGCCAGGCATCCCCATTCACAGCCCCACCAACGCTGGCGCTGTCTCTTTCTAGAGCCTCCCAATATCCTTTACTATCTCACTGGGCTGCCGAGTACACCTGGCGCCAGGCTCAGCAAGTGCGAAAGTCCAGGGATTCCTCCCACCCCAAAGGGGCCATGACCAAAAGCTCTTGCTGCTCTTCAAGTAGCCAGGCATCCCCATTCACAGCCCCACAAACGCTGGTGCTGTCTCTTTCTAGAGCCTCCCAAACTCCTCTACTACCTGCATGGGCAGCCGAGTACACATGGCGCCAGGCTCAGAAAGTGCGAACGTCCATGGATTCCTCCCACCCCAAAGGGGCCAGGACCAAAAGCTCTTGCGTCTTTTCAAGTAGCCAGGCATCCCCATTCACAGCCCCACCAACGCTGGCGCTGACTTCTTCTAGGGCCTCCCAGACTTCAATACTATCTCAGAGGTCCGCCTTGTAAAGTGGGAGCGAGGCTCAGCAATTGCGAACGTCCAGGGATTCCTCCCACCCCAAAGGGGCCAGGACAAAAGCTCTTGCTGCTCTTCAAGTACCCAGGCATTCTTATTCACAGCCCCCACCAACGCTGGCGCTGTCTCTTTCTAGAGCCTCCCAAAGTCTTCTACTACCTGCCTGGGCTCCTGATTAGAGCCGGAGACAGGCACAGCAATTGCGAACGTCCATGGATTCCTCCCACCCCAAAGGGGCCAGGACCAAAAGCTCTTGCCTGTTCTTCAAGTAGCCAGGCATCCCCATTCACAGCCCCACAAACGCTGGCGCTGTCTCTTTCTAGAGCCTCCCAAACTCCAATACTACCTGCATGGGCAGCTGAGTACACCTGGCGCCAGGCTCAGCAAGTGCGAACGTCCAGTGATTCCTCCCACCCCAAAGGGGTCAGGACCAAAAGCCCTTGATGCTCTTCAAGTAGCCAGGCAAACCCCATTCACAACCCCACAAACGCTGGCACTGTCTCTTTCTAAAGCCTCCCAGACTCCACTACTATCTCACTGGGCTGCCAAGTACGCCAGGAGCTAGGCTCAGCAAGTGCGAACGTCCAGGGATTCCTCCCACCCCAAAGGGGCCAGGACCAAAAGCTCTTGCTGCTCTTCAAGTAGCCAGGCAGCCCGATTCACAGCCCTACCAACGCTGGCGCTCTGTCTTTCTAGGGCCTCCCAAACTTCAATACTATCTCAGAGGGCCGCCTTGTAAAGTGGGAGCGAGGCTCAGCAAGTCCGAACGTCCAGGGATTCCTCCCACCCCAAAGGGGGCAGGACAAAAGCTCTTGCTGCTCTTCAAGTAGCCAGGCGTTCTTATTCACAGCCCACCATTGGTGGCGCTGTCACTTTCTAAAGCCTCCCAAAATCCAGTACTGTCTGCCCGGGCCCCTAATTAGAGCCAGAGGCAGGCACAGCAAGTGCGAACGTCCAGGGATTCCTCCCACCCCAAAGGGGCCAGGACCAAAAGCTCTTGCTGCTCTTCAAGAAGGCACGCAACCCCATTCACAGCCTCACAAACGATGGCGCTGTCTCTTTCTAGAGCCTCCCAAACTCTTATACTACCTGCCTGGGCAGCTAGGCCGTAGCACAGCTCAGAAACTACGAACGTCCAGGGATTCCTCCCAGCCCAAAGGGGCCAGGACCAAAAGCTCTTGCTGCTCTTCAAGTAGCCACGCAACCCCATTCACAGGCCCACCAACGCTGGCGCTGTCTCTTTCCAGACCCTCCCAAACTCCAAGACTACCTGCATGGGCAGCCGAGTACACCTGGTGCCAGGCTCAGAAAGTGCGAACGTCCAGGGATTCCTCCCACCCCAAAGGGGCCAGGACAAAAGCTCTTCCTGCTCTTCAAGGAGCCAGGCATCCCCATTCACAGCCCCACCAACGCTGGCGCTGTCTCTTTCAAGAACCTCCCAAAATCCAGTAATGTCTGACCGGGCCCCTGATTAGAGCCGGAGGCAGGTACAGCAATTGCGAACGTCCAGGGATTCCTCCCACCCCAAAGGGGCCAGGACCAAAAGCTCTTGCTGCTCTTCAAGTAGCCACGCAACCCCATTCACAGGCCCACCAACGCTGGCGCTGTCTCTTTCCAGAGCCTCCCAAACTCCAAGACTACCTCAGAGGGCCGCCTTGTAAAGTGGGAGCGAGGCTCAGCAAGTGCGAACGTCCAGGGATTCCTCCCACCCCAAAGGGGCCAGGACCAAAAGCCCTTGATGCTTTTCAATAGCCAGGCAAACCCCATTCACAGCCCCACCAACGCTGGCACTGTCTCTTTCTACAGCCTCCCAAACTCCACTACTATCTCACTGGCCTGCCGAGTACGCCAGGAGCTAGGCTCAGCAAGTGCGAACGTCCAGGGATTCCTCCCACCCCAAAGGGCCCAGGACCAAAAGCTCTTGCTGCTCTTCAAGTAGCCAGGCAGCCCGATTCACAGCCCTACCAACGCTGGCGGTGTGTCTTTCTAGGGCCTCCCAAACTTCAATACTATCTCAGAGGTCCGCCTTGTAAAGTGGGAGCGAGGCTCAGCAATTGCGAACGTCCAGGGATTCCTCCCACCCCAAAGGGGGCAGGACAAAAGCTCTTGCTGCTCTTCAAGTAGCCAGGCATTCTTATTCACAGCCCCACCAATGGTGGCGCTGTCTCTTTCTAAAGCCTCCCAAAATCCAGTACAGTCTGCCCGGGCCCCTAATTAGAGCCAGAGGCAGGCACAGCAAGTGCGAACGTCCAGGGATTCCTCCCACCCCAAAGGGGCCAGGACCAAAAGCTCTTGCTGCTCTTCAAGAAGGCACGCAACCCCATTCACAGCCTCACAAACGATAGCGCTGTCTCTTTCTAGAGCCTCCCAAACTCTTATACTACCTGCCTGGGCAGCTAGGCCGTAGCACAGCTCAGAAACTAAGAACGTCCAGGGATTCCTCCCACCCCAAAGGGGCCAGGACCAAAAGCTCTTGCTGCTCTTCAAGTAGCCAGGCATCCCCATTCACAGGCCCACCAACGCTGGCGCTGTCTCTTTCCAGAGCCTCCCAAACTCCAAGACTACCTCAGAGGGCCGCCTTGTAAAGTGGGAGCGAGGCTCAGCAAGTGCGAACGTCCAGGGATTCCTCCCACCCCAAAGGGGCCAGGACCAAAAGCCCTCGATGCTTTTCAAGTAGCCAGGCAACCCGATTCACAGCCCCACCAACGCTGGCGCTGACTTTTTCTAGGGCCTCCCAGACTTCAATACTATCTCAGAGGTCTGCCTTGTAAAGTGGGAGTGAGGCTCAGCAAGTGCGAACGTCCAGGGATTCCTCCCACCCCAAAGGGGCCAGGACAAAAGCTCTTGCTGCTCTTCAAGTAGCCAGGCATTCTTATTCACAGCCCCACAAACGCTGGCGCTGTCTCTCTCTAGAGCCTCCCAAACTCTAATACTGTCTGCCCGGGCTCCTGATTAGAGCCGGAGACAGGAACATCAATTGCGAACGTCCATGGATTCCTCCCACCCCAAAGGGGCCAGGACCAAAAGCTCTTGCTGCTCTTCAAGAAGGCACGCAACCCCATTCACAGGCCCACCAACGCTGGCGCTGTCTCTCTCCAGAGCCTCCCAAACTCCAATACTACCTCAGAGGGCCGTCTTGTAAAGTGGGAGCGAGGCTAAGGAACTGCGAAAGTCCAGGGATTCCTCCCACCCCAAAGGGGCCAGGACCAAAAGCTCTTGCCTGCTCTTCAAGTAGCCAGGCATCCCCATTCACAGCCCCACCAACGCTGGCGCTGTCTCTTTCTAAAGCCTCCCAAACTCCACTACTATCTCACTGGGCTGCCGAGTATGCCAGGACCTAGGCTCAGCAAGTGCGAACGTCCAGGGATTCCTCCCACACCAAAGGGGCTTGGACCAAAAGCTCTTGCTGCTCTTCAAGTAGCCAGGCAACCCGATACAGCCCCACCAACGCTGGCGCTGACTTTTTCTAGGGCCTCCCAAACTTCAATACTATCTCATTGGTCCGCCTTGTAAAGTGGGAGCGAGGCTCAGCAATTGCGAACGTCCAGGGATTCCTCCCACCCCAAAGGGGCCAGGACAAAAGCTCTTGCTGCTCTTCAAGTAGCCAGGCAACCCCATTCACAGCCCCACCAATGCTGGCGCTGTCTCTTTCTAGAGCCTCCCAAACTCCACTACTGTCTGACCGAGCCCCTAATTTGAGCCGGAGGTAGGTTCAGCAATTGCGAACGTCCAGGGATTCCTCCCACCCCAAAGGGGCCAGGACCAAAAGCTCTTGCTGCTCTTCAAGAAGGCACGCAACCCCATTCACAGCCCCACCAATGCTGGCGCTGTCTCTTTCCAGAGCGTCCCAGATGCCAATATATTCTCAGAAGGCTGTCTTGTAAAGTGGGACCCTGGCTAGCCAATTGTGAACGTCCAGGGATTCCTCCCACCCCAAAGGGGCCAGGACCAAAAGCTCTTGCTGCTCTTCAAGAAGGCACGCAACCCCATTCACAGCCTCACAAACGATGGCGCTGTCTCTTTCTACACTCTCCCAAACTCTTATACTACCAGCCTGGGCAGCTGGGCCGTAGCACAGCTCAGAAACTACGAACGTCCAGGGATTCCTCCCACCCCAAAGGGGCCAGGACCAAAAGCTCTTGCTGCTTTTCAAGTAGCCAGGCAAACACCATTCACAGCCCCAAAAACGCTGGCGCTGTCTCTTTCTAGAGCCTCCCAATATCCATTACTCTCATTGGGTTTCCGATTAAACCAAGAGCTAGGCTCAGCAATTGCGAACGTCCAGGGATTACTCCCACCCCAAAGGGGCCAGGACCAAAAGCTCTTGCTGCTCTTCAAGTAGCCAGGCATCCCCATTCACAGCCCCACCAAAGCTGGCGCTGTCTCTTTCCAGAGCCTCCCAAACTCCAATATTACCTGCATGGGCAGCCGAGTATACCTGGTGCCAGGCTCAGCAATTGCGAACGTCCAGGGATTCCTCCCACCCCAAAGGGGCCAGGACCAAAAGCTCTTGCTGCTTTTCAAGTAGCCAGGCAACCCCATTCACAGCCCCACCAACGCTGGCGCTGTCTCTTTCTAGAGCTTCCCAAACTCCAATACTACCTGCATGGGCAGCCGAGTATAGCTGGCGCCAGGCTCAGCAATTGCGAACGTCCAGGGATTCCTCCCACCCCAAAGGGGCAAGGACCAAAAGCTCTTGCTGCTTTTCAATTAGCCAAGCAAACCCCATTCACAGCCCCACAAACGCTGGCGCTGTCTCTTTCTCAAGCCTCCCAAACTCCACTACTATCTCACTGGGCTGCCAAGTACACCTGGCGCCAGGCTCAGCAAGTGCGAACGTCCAGGGATTCCTCCCACCCCAAAGGGGCCAGGACCAAAAGCTCTTGCTGCTATTCAAGTAGCAACGCAACCCCATTCACAGCCGCACCAACGCTGGCGCTGACTTTTTCTAGGGCCTCCCAAACTTCAATACTATCTCAGACATCCGCCTTGTAAAGTGGGAGCGAGGCTCAGCAATTCGAACGTCCAGGGATTCCTCCCACCCCAAAGGGGCCAGGACAAAAGCTCTTGATGCTTTTCAAGTAGCCAGGCATTCTTATTCACAGCCCCACCAATGCTGGCGCTGTCTCTTTCTAGAGCCTCGCAAACTCCAATACTGTCTGCCCGGGCCCCTGAATAGAGCCGCAGGCAGGCACAGCAATTGCGAACGTCCAGGGATTCCTCCCACCCCAAAGGGGCCAGGACCAAAAGCTCTTGCTGCTCTTCAAGTAGCCAGGCATCCCCATTCACAGCCCCACAAATGCTGGCGCTGTCTCTTTCCAGAGCGTCCCAGATGCCAATATATTCTCAGAAGGCCGTCTTGTAAAGTGGGACCCTGGCTAAGCAACTGTGAACGTCCAGGGATTCCTCCCACCCCAAAGGGGCCAGGACAAAAGCTCTTGCTGCTCTTCAAGTAGCCAGGCATCCCCATTCACAGCCCCACCAACGCTGGCGCTGTCTCTTTCTACAGCCTCCCAAACTCCAATACTACCTGCATGGGCAGCCGAGTACACCTGGCACCAGGCTCAGCAAGTGCGAACGTCCAGGGATTCCTCCCACCCCAAAGGGGCTTGGACCAAAAGCTCTTGCTGCTCTTCAAGTAGCCAGGCATTCTTATTCACAGCCCCACCAATGCTGGCGCTGTCTCTTTCTAGAGCCTCCCTAACTCCAATACTGTCTGCCCGGGGCCCTTATTAGAGCCGCAGGCAGGCACAGCAATTGCGAACGTCCAGGGATTCCTCCCACCCCATAGGGGCCAGGACCAAAAGCTCTTGCTGCTTTTCAAGAAGGCACGCAACCCCATTCACAGCCTCACAAACGATGGCGCTGTCTCTTTCTACAGTCTCCAAAACTCTTATACTACCAGCCTGGGCAGCTAGGCCGTAGCAGAGCTCAGAAACTACGAACGTCCAGGGATTCCTCCCACCCCAAACGGGCCAGGACCAAAAGCTCTTGCTGCTCTTCAAGTAGCCAGGCATCCCCATTTACAGCCCCACCAACGCTGGCGCTGTCTCTTTCTAGAGCCTCCCAAACTCCAATACTGTCTGCCTTGGCCCCTAATTAGAGCCGGAGGCAGGCACAGCAATTGCGAACGTCCAGGGATTCCTCCCACCCCAAAGGGGCCAGGACCAAAAGCTCTTGCTGCTGTTGAAGTAGCTGGGCAACCCCATTCACAGCCCCACAAATACTGGCGCTGTCTCTTTCCAGAGCCTCCGAAGCTCCAATACTACCTCAGAGGGCCGCCTTGTAAAGTGGGAGCGAGGCTCAGCAAGTGCGAACGTCCAGGGATTCCTCCCACCCCAAAGGGGCCAGGACCAAAACTCTTGCTGCTCTTCAAGTAGCCACGCAATCCCATTCACAGCCCCACCAACACTGGTGCTGTCTCTTTCTACAGCCTCCCAAACTCCAATACTGTCTCCCTTGGCCCCTGATTAGAGCCGGAGGCAGGCACAGCAATTGCGAACGTCCAGGGATTCCTCCCACCCCAAAGGGGCCAGGACCAAAAGCTCTTGCTGCTCTTCAAGTAGCTAGGCAACCCCATTCACAGCCCCACAAATGCTGGCACTGTCTCTTTCCAGAGCCTCCGAAGCTCCAATACTACCTCAGAGGGCCGCCTTGTAAAGTGGGAGCGAGGCTCAGAAACTGCGAACTTCCAGGGATTCCTCCCACCCCAAAGAGGCCAGGACCAAAAGCTCTTGCTGCTCTTCAAGTAGCCACGCAATCCCATTCACAGCCCCACCAACGCTGGCGCTGTCTCTTTCTACAGCCTCCCAAACTCCACTACTATCTCACTGGGCTGCCGAGTACGCCAGGAGCTAGGCTCAGCAAGTGCGAACGTCCAGGGATTCCTCCCACCCCAAAGGGGCTTGGACCAAAAGCTCTTGCTGCTCTTCAAGTAGCCAGGCATCCCCATTCACAGCCCCACCAACGCTGGCGCTGACTTTTTCTAGGGCCTCCCAAACTTCAATACTACCTCAGAGGGCCGCCTTGTAAAGTGGGAGCGAGGCTCAGCAATTGCGAACGTCCAGGGATTCCTCCCACCCCAAAGGGGCCAGGACAAAAGCTCTTGCTGCTCTTCAAGTAGCCAGGCATCCCCATTCACAGCCCCACCAACGCTGGCGCTGTCTCTTTCTACAGCCTCCCAAACTCCAATACTACCTGCAGGGGCAGCCGAGTACACCTGGCGCCAGGCTCAGCAATTGCGAACGTCCAGGGATTCCTCCCACCCCAAAGGGGCTTGGACCAAAAGCTCTTGCTGCTTTTCAAGTTGCCAGGCAACCCGATTGACAGCCCCACCAACGCTGGCGCTGACTTTTTCTAGGGCCTCCCAAACTTCAATACTATCTCAGACATCCGCCTTGTAAAGTGGGAGCGAGGCTCAGCAATTGCGAACGTCCAGGGATTCCTCCCACCCCAAAGGGGCCAGGACAAAAGCTCTTGCTGCTCTTCAAGTAGCCAGGCATTCTTATTCACAGCCCCACCAATGCTGGCGCTGTCTCTTTCTAGAGCCTCGCAAACTCCAATACTGTCTGCCCGGGCCCCTGAATAGAGCCGCAGGCAGGCACAGCAATTGCGAACGTCCAGGGATTCCTCCCACCCCAAAGGGGCCAGGACCAAAAGCTCTTGCTGCTCTTCAAGTAGCCAGGCATCCCCATTCACAGCCCCACAAATGCTGGCGCTGTCTCTTTCCAGAGCGTCCCAGATGCTAATATATTCTCAGAAGGCCGTCTTGTAAAGTGGGACCCTGGCTAAGCAATTGTGAACGTCCAGGGATTCCTCCCACCCCAAAGGGGCCAGGACCAAATGCTCTTGCTGCTCTTCAAGTAGCCAGGCATCCCCATTCACAGCCCCACAAATGCTGGCCCTGTCTCTTTCCAGAGCGTCCCAGATGCCAATATATTCTCAGAAGGCCGTCTTGTAAAGTGGGACCCTGGCTAAGCAACTGTGAACGTCCAGGGATTCCTCCCACCCCAAAGGGGCCAGGACAAAAGCTCTTGCTGCTCTTCAAGTAGCCAGGCATTCTTATTCACAGCCCCAACAATGCTGGCGCTTTCTCTTTCTAGAGCCTCGCAAACTCCAATACTGTCTGCCCGGGCCCCTGATTAGAGCCGCAGGCAGGCACAGCAATTGCGAACGTCCAGGGATTCCTCCCACCCCAAAGGGGCCAGGACCAAAAGCTCTTGCTGCTCTTCAAGTAGCCAGGCATCCCCATTCACAGCCCCACAAATGCTGGCGCTGTCTCTTTCCAGAGCGTCCCAGATGCCAATATATTCTCAGAAGGCCGTCTTGTAAAGTGGGACCCTGGCTAAGCAACTGTGAACGTCCAGGGATTCCTCCCACCCCAAAGGGGCCAGGACAAAAGCTCTTGCTGCTCTTCAAGTAGCCAGGCATCCCCATTCACAGCCCCACCAACGCTGGCGCTGTCTCTTTCTACAGCCTCCCAAACTCCAATACTACCTGCATGGGCAGCCGAGTACACCTGGCGCCAGGCTCAGCAATTGCGAACGTCCAGGGATTCCTCCCACCCCAAAGGGGCCAGTACAAAAGCTCTTGCTGCTCTTCAAGTAGCCAGGCATTCTTATTCACAGCCCCACCAATGCTGGCGCTGTCTCTTTCTAGAGCCTCCCTAACTCCAATACTGTCTGCCCGGGGCCCTTATTAGAGCCGCAGGCAGGCACAGCAATTGCGAACGTCCAGGGATTCCTCCCACCCCATAGGGGCCAGGACCAAAAGCTCTTGCTGCTTTTCAAGAAGGCACGCAACCCCATTCACAGCCTCACAAACGATGGCGCTGTCTCTTTCTACAGTCTCCAAAACTCTTATACTACCAGCCTGGGCAGCTAGGCCGTAGCAGAGCTCAGAAACTACGAACGTCCAGGGATTCCTCCCACCCCAAACGGGCCAGGACCAAAAGCTCTTGCTGCTCTTCAAGTAGCTAGGCAACCCCATTCACAGCCCCACAAATGCTGGCACTGTCTCTTTCCAGAGCCTCCGAAGCTCCAATACTACCTCAGAGGGCCGCCTTGTAAAGTGGGAGCGAGGCTCAGAAACTGCGAACTTCCAGGGATTCCTCCCACCCCAAAGAGGCCAGGACCAAAAGCTCTTGCTGCTCTTCAAGTAGCCACGCAATCCCATTCACAGCCCCACCAACGCTGGCGCTGTCTCTTTCTACAGCCTCCCAAACTCCACTACTATCTCACTGGGCTGCCGAGTACGCCAGGAGCTAGGCTCAGCAAGTGCGAACGTCCAGGGATTCCTCCCACCCCAAAGGGGCTTGGACCAAAAGCTCTTGCTGCTCTTCAAGTAGCCAGGCATCCCCATTCACAGCCCCACCAACGCTGGCGCTGACTTTTTCTAGGGCCTCCCAAACTTCAATACTACCTCAGAGGGCCGCCTTGTAAAGTGGGAGCGAGGCTCAGCAATTGCGAACGTCCAGGGATTCCTCCCACCCCAAAGGGGCCAGGACAAAAGCTCTTGCTGCTCTTCAAGTAGCCAGGCATCCCCATTCACAGCCCCACCAACGCTGGCGCTGTCTCTTTCTACAGCCTCCCAAACTCCAATACTACCTGCATGGGCAGCCGAGTACACCTGGCGCCAGGCTCAGCAATTGCGAACGTCCAGGGATTCCTCCCACCCCAAAGGGGCTTGGACCAAAAGCTCTTGCTGCTTTTCAAGTTGTCAGGCAACCCGATTGACAGCCCCACCAACGCTGGCGCTGACTTTTTCTAGGGCCTCCCAAACTTCAATACTATCTCAGACATCCGCCTTGTAAAGTGGGAGCGAGGCTCAGCAATTGCGAACGTCCAGGGATTCCTCCCACCCCAAAGGGGCCAGGACAAAAGCTCTTGCTGCTCTTCAAGTAGCCAGGCAGTCTTATTCACAGCCCCACCAATGCTGGCGCTGTCTCTTTCTAGAGCCTCGCAAACTCCAATACTGTCTGCCCGGGCCCCTGAATAGAGCCGCAGGCAGGCACAGCAATTGCGAACGTCCAGGGATTCCTCCCACCCCAAAGGGGCCAGGACCAAAAGCTCTTGCTGCTCTTCAAGTAGCCAGGCATCCCCATTCACAGCCCCACAAATGCTGGCGCTGTCTCTTTCCAGAGCGTTCCAGATGCCAATATATTCTCAGAAGGCCGTCTTGTAAAGTGGGACCCTGGCTAAGCAATTGTGAACGTCCAGGGATTCCTCCCACCCCAAAGGGGCCAGGACCAAATGCTCTTGCTGCTCTTCAAGTAGCCAGGCATCCCCATTCACAGCCCCACAAATGCTGGCCCTGTCTCTTTCCAGAGCGTCCCAGATGCCAATATATTCTCAGAAGGCCATCTTGTAAAGTGGGACCCTGGCTAAGCAACTGTGAACGTCCAGGGATTCCTCCAACCCCAAAGGGGGTAGGACAAAAGCTCTTGCTGCTCTTCAAGTAGCCAGGCATTCTTATTCACAGCCCCAACAATGCTGGCGCTGTCTCTTTCTAGAGCCTCCCTAACTCCAATACTGTCTGCCCGGGCCCCTTATTAGAGCCGCAGGCAGGCACAGCAATTGCGAACGTCCAGGGATTCCTCCCACCCCATAGGGGCCAGGACCAAAAGCTCTTGCTGCTCTTCAAGAAGGCACGCAACCCCATTCACAGCCTCACAAACGATGGCGCTGTCTCTTTCTACAGTCTCCCAAGCTCTTATACTACCTGCCTGGGCAGCTAGGCCGTAGCAGAGCTCAGAAACTACGAACGTCCAGGGATTCTTCCGACCCCAAAGGGGCCAGGACAAAAGCTCTTGCTGCTCTTCAAGTAGCCAGGCATTCTTATTCACAGGCACACCAATGCTGGCGCTGTTTCTTTCTAGAGCCTCCCAAACTCCAATACTGTCTGCCTTGGCCCCTGATTAGAGCCGGAGGCAGGCACAGCAATTGCGAACGTCCAGGGATTCCTCCCACCCCAAAGGGGCCAGGACCAAAAGCTCTTTCTGCTCTTCAAGTAGCTGGGCATCCCCATTCACAGCCCCACAAATACTGGCGCTGTCTCTTTCCAGAGCCTCCGAAGCTCCAATACTACCTCAGAGGGCCGCCTTGTAAAGTGGGAGCGAGGCTCAGCAAGTGCGAACGTCCAGGGATTCCTCCCACCCCAAAGGGGCCAGGACCAAAACTCTTGCTGCTCTTCAAGTAGCCACGCAATCCCATTCACAGCCCCACCAACGATGGTGCTGTCTCTTTCTACAGCCTCCCAAACTCCAATACTGTCTCCCTTGGCCCCTGATTAGAGCCGGAGGCAGGCACAGCAATTGCGAACGTCCAGGGATTCCTCCCACCCCAAAGGGGCCAGGACCAAAAGCTCTTGCTGCTGTTCAAGTAGCTGGGAAACCCCTTTCACAGGCCCTCAAATGCTGGCGCTGTCTCTTTCCAGAGCCTCCGAAGCTCCAATACTACCTCAGAGGGCCGCCTTCTAAAGTGGGAGCGAGGCTAAGAAACTGTGAACTTCCAGGGATTCCTCCCACCCCAAAGAGGCCAGGACCAAAACTCTTGCTGCTCTTCAAGTAGCCACGCAATCCCATTCACAGCCCCACCAACGCTGGTGCTGTCTGTTTCTACAGCCTCCCAAACTCCACTACTATCTCACTGGCCTGCCGAGTAGGCCAGGAGCTAGGCTCAGCAAGTGCGAACGTCAAGGGATTCCTCCCACCCCAAAGGGGCTTGGACCAAAAGCTCTTGCTGCTCTTCAAGTAGCCAGGCATCCCCATTCACAGCCCCACCAACGCTGGCGCTGTCTCTTTCTAGAGCCTCCCAAACTCCAATACTGTCTCCCTTGGCCCCTGATTAGAGCCGGAGGCAGGCACAGCAATTGCGAACGTCCAGGGATTCCTCCCACCCCAAAGGGGCCAGGACCAAAAGCTCTTGCTGCTCTTCAAGTAGCCAGGCATTCTTATTCACAGCCCCACCAATGCTGGCGCTGTCTCTTTCTAGAGCCTCCCTAACTCCAATACTGTCTGCCCGGGCCCCTGAATAGAGCCGCAGGCAGGCACAGCAATTGCGAACGTCCAGGGATTCCTCCCACCCCAAAGGGGCCAGGACCAAAAGCTCTTGCTGCTTTTCAAGAAGGCACGCAACCCCATTCACAGCCTCACAAACGATGGCGCGGTCTCTTTCTACAGTCTCCAAAACTCTTATACTACCAGCCTGGGCAGCTAGGCCGTAGCAGAGCTCAGAAAGTACGAACGTCCAGGGATTCCTCCCACCCCAAAGGGGCCAGGACCAAAAGCTCTTGCTGCTCTTCAAGTAGCCAGGCATCCCCATTTACAGCCCCACCAACGCTGGCGCTGTCTCTTTCTAGAGCCTCCCAAACTCCAATACTGTCTGCCTTGGCCCCTGATTAGAGCCGGAGGCAGGCACAGCAATTGCGAACGTCCAGGGATTCCTCCCACCCCAAAGGGGCCAGGACCAAAAGCTCTTGCTGCTGTTCAAGTAGCTGGGCAACCCCTTTCACAGCCCCACAAATGCTGGCACTGTCTCTTTCCAGAGCCTCCGAAGCTCCAATACTACCTCAGAGGGCCGCTTTGTAAAGTGGGAGCGAGGCTAAGAAACTGTGAACTTCCAGGGATTCCTCCCACCCCAAAGAGGCCAGGACCAAAACTCTTGCTGCTCTTCAAGTAGCCACGCAATCCCATTCACAGCCCCACCAACGCTGGTGCTGTCGCTTTCTACAGCCTCCCAAACTCCACTACTATCTCACTGGCCTGCCGAGTAGGCCAGGAGCTAGGCTCAGCAACTGCGAACGTCAAGGGATTCCTCCCACCCCAAAGGGGCTTGGACCAAAAGCTCTTGCTGCTCTTCAAGTAGCCAGGCATCCCCATTTACAGCCCCACCAACGCTGGCGCTGTCTCTTTCTAGAGCCTCCCTAACTCCAATACTGTCTGCCCGGGCCCCTGATTAGAGCCGGAGGCAGGCACAGCAATTGCGAACGTCCAGGGATTCCTCCCACCCCAAAGGGGCCAGGACCAAAAGCTCTTGCTGCTCTTCAAGTAGCCAGGCATCCCCATTCACAGCCCCACAAATGCTGGTGCTGTCTCTTTCCAGAGCGTCCCAGATGCCAATATATTCTTAGAAGGCCGTCTTGTAAAGTGGGACCCTGGCTAAGCAACTGTGAACGTCCAGGGATTCCTCCCACCCCAAAGGGGCCAGGACAAAAGCTCTTGCTGCTCTTCAAGTAGCCAGGCATCCCCATTCACAGCCCCACCAACGCTGGCGCTGTCTCTTTCTACA
Source organism: Platalea minor (assembly GCA_037975005.1). Taxonomy (NCBI): domain Eukaryota; kingdom Metazoa; phylum Chordata; class Aves; order Pelecaniformes; family Threskiornithidae; genus Platalea; species Platalea minor. Next base: position 154,721 of record JBBPFK010000074.1, read on the forward strand.
GCCTCCCAAACTCCAATACTACCTGCATGGGCAGCCGAGTACACCTGGCGCCAGGCTCAGCAATTGCGAACGTCCAGGGATTCCTCCCACCCCAAAGGGGCTTGGACCAAAAGCTCTTGCTGCTCTTCAAGTAGCCAGGCATCCCCATTTACAGCCCCACCAACGCTGGCGCTGTCTCTTTCTAGAGCCTCCCAAACTCCAATACTGTCTGCCTTGGCCCCTGATTAGAGCCGGAGGCAGGCACAGCAATTGCGAACGTCCAGGGATTCCTCCCACCCCAAAGGGGCCAGGACCAAAAGCTCTTGCTGCTGTTCAAGTAGCTGGGCAACCCCATTCACAGCCCCACAAATGCTGGCGCTGTCTCTTTCCAGAGCCTCCGAAGCTCCAATACTACCTCAGAGGGCCGCCTTGTAAAGTGGGAGCGAGGCTAAGAAACTGTGAACTTCCAGGGATTCCTCCCACCCCAAAGAGGCCAGGACCAAAACTCTTGCTGCTCTTCAAGTAGCCACGCAATCCCATTCACAGCCCCACCAACGCTGGTGCTGTCGCTTTCTACAGCCTCCCAAACTCCACTACTATCTCACTGGCCTGCCGAGTACGCCAGGAGCTAGGCTCAGCAAGTGCGAACGTCAAGGGATTCCTCCCACCCCAAAGGGGCTTGGACCAAAAGCTCTTGCTGCTCTTCAAGTAGCCAGGCATCCCCATTCACAGCCCCACCAACGCTGGCGCTGACTTTTTCTAGGGCCTCCCAAACTTCAATACTATCTCAGAGGTCCGCCTTGTAAAGTGGGAGCGAGGCTCAGCAATTGCGAACGTCCAGGGATTCCTCCCACCCCAAAGGGGCCAGGACAAAACCTCTTGCTGCTCTTCAAGTAGCCAGGCATTCTTGTTCACAGCCCCACCAATGCTGGCGCTGTCTCTTTCTAGAGCCTCCCTAACTCCAATACTGTCTGCCCGGGCCCCTGATTAGAGCCGGAGGCAGGCACAGCAATTGCGAACGTCCAGGGATTCCTCCCACCCCAAAGGGGCCAGGACCAAAAGCTCTTGCTGCTCTTCAAGTAGCCAGGCATCCCCATTCACAGCCCCACAAATGCTGGCGCTGTCTCTTTCCAGAGCGTCCCAGATGCCAATATATTCTCAGAAGGCCGTCTTGTAAAGTGGGACCCTGGCTAAGCAACTGTGAACGTCCAGGGATTCCTCCCACCCCAAAGGGGCCAGGACAAAAGCTCTTGCTGCTCTTCAAGTAGCCAGGCATTCTTATTCACAGTCCCACCAATGCTGGCGCTGTCTCTTTCTAGAGCCTCCCTAACTCCAATACTGTCTGCCCGGGCCCCTGATTAGAGCCGCAGGCAGGCACAGCAATTGCGAACGTCCAGGGATTCTTCGCACCCCATAGGGGCCAGGACCAAAAGCTCTTGCTGCTCTTCAAGAAGGCACGCAACCCCATTCACAGCCTCACAAACGATGGCGCTGTCTCTTTCTACAGTCTCCCAATCTCTTATACTACCTGCCTGGGCAGCTAGGCCGTAGCAGAGCTCAGAAACTACGAACGTCCAGGGATTCCTCCCACCCCAAAGGGGCCAGGACCAAAAGCTCTTGCTGCTCTTCAAGTAGCCAGGCATCCCCATTTACAGCCCCACCAACGCTGGTGCTGTCTCTTTCTAGAGCCTCCCTAACTCCAATACTGTCTGCCTTGGCCCCTGATTAGAGCCGGAGGCAGGCACAGCAATTGCGAACGTCCAGGGATTCCTCCCACCCCAAAGGGGCCAGGACCAAAAGCCCTTGCTGCTTTTCAAGTAGCTAGGCAACCCCATTCACAGCCCCACAAACGCTGGCACTGTCTCTTTCCAGAGCCTCCGAAGCTCCAATACTACCTCAGAGGGCCGCCTTGTAAAGTGGGAGCGAGGCTCAGCAAGTGCGAACGTCGAGGGATTCCTCCCACCCGAAAGAGGCCAGGACCAAAAGCTCTTGCTGCTCTTCAAGAAGGCACGCAACCCCATTCACAGCCCCACAAACGCTGGCGCTGTCTCTTTCTACAGCCTCCCAAACTCCACTACTATCTCACTGGCCTGCCGAGTACGCCAGGAGCTAGGCTCAGCAAGTGCGAACGTCCAGGGATTCCTCCCACCCCAAAGGGGCTTGGACCAAAAGCTCTTGCTGCTCTTCAAGTAGCCAGGCATCCCCATTCACAGCCCCACCAACGCTGGCGCTGACTTTTTCTACGGCCTCCCAAACTTCAATACTATCTCAGAGGTCCGCCTTGTAAAGTGGGAGCGAGGCTCAGCAATTGTGAACGTCCAGGGATTCCTCCCACCCCAAAGGGGCTTGGACCAAAAGATCTTGCTGCTCTTCAAGTAGCCAGACAACCCCATTCACAGCCCCACCAACGCTGGCGCTGACTTCTTCTAGGGCCTCCCAAACTTCAATACTATCTCAGACGTCCGCCTTGTAAAGTGGGAGAGAGGCTCAGCAATTGCGAACGTCCAGGGATTCCTCCCACCCCAAAGGGGCCAGGACAAAAGCTCTTGCTGCTCTTCAAGTAGCCAGGCATTCTTATTCACAGCCCCACCAATGCTGGCGCTGTCTCTTTCTAGAGCCTCGCAAACTCCAATACTGTCTGCCCGGGCCCCTGAATAGAGCCGCAGGCAGGCACAGCAATTGCGAACGTCCAGGGATTCCTCCCACCCCAAAGGGGCCAGGACCAAAAGCTCTTGCTGCTCTTCAAGTAGCCAGGCATCCCCATTCACAGCCCCACCAATGCTGGCGCTGTCTCTTTCCAGAGCGTCCCAGATGCCAATATATTCTCAGAAGGCCGTCTTGTAAAGTGGGACCCTGGCTAAGCAATTGTGAACGTCCAGGGATTCCTCCCACCCCAAAGGGGCCAGGACAAAAGCTCTTGCTGCTCTTCAAGTAGCCAGGCATCCCCATTTACAGCCCCACCAACGCTGGCGCTGTCTCTTTCTAGAGCCTCCCAAACTCCAATACTGTCTGCCTTGGCCCCTGATTAGAGCCGGAGGCAGGCACAGCAATTGCGAACGTCCAGGGATTCCTCCCACCCCAAAGGGGCCAGGACCAAAAGCTCTTGCTGCTCTTCAAGTAGCCAGGCAAACCCCATTCACAGCCCCACAAACGCTGGCGCTGTCTCTTTCTACAGCCTCCCAAACTCCACTACTATCTCACTGGGCTGCCGAGTACGCCAGGAGCTAGGCTCAGCAAGTGCGAACGTCCAGGGATTCCTCCCACCCCAAAGGGGCCAGGACCAAAAGCCCTTGCTGCTTTTCAAGTAGCCAGGCAAACCCCATTCACAGCCCCACAAACGCTGGCGCTGTCTCTTTCTACAGCCTCCCAAACTCCACTACTATCTCACTGGGCTGACGAGTACGCCAGGAGCTAGGCTCAGCAAGTGCGAACGTCCAGGGATTCCTCCCACCCGAAAGGGGCTTGGACCAAAAGCTCTTGCTGCTCTTCAAGTAGCCACGCAACCCCATTCACAGCCCCACCAACGCTGGCGCTGACTTTTTCTAGGGCCTCCCAAACTTCAATACTATCTCAGAGGTCCGCCTTGTAAAGTGGGAGCGAGGCTCAGCAATTGCGAACGTCCAGGGATTCCTCCCACCCCAAAGGGGCCAGGACAAAAGCTCTTGCTGCTCTTCAAGTAGCCAGGCATCCCCATTCACAGCCCCACCAATGCTGGCGCTGTCTCTTTCTAGAGCCTCCCAAACTCCAATAATACCTGCATGGGCAGCCGAGTACACCTGGCGCCAGGCTCAGCAATTGCGAACGTCCAGGGATTCCTCCCACCCCAAAGGGGCTTGGACCAAAAGCTCTTGCTGCTCTTCAAGTAGCCACGCAACCCCATTCACAGCGGCACCAACGCTGGCGCTGACTTTTTCTAGGGCCTCCCAAACTTCAATACTATCTCAGACATCCGCCTTGTAAAGTGGGAGCGAGGCTCAGCAATTGTGAACGTCCAGGGATTCCTCCCACCCCAAAGGGGCCAGGACAAAAGCTCTTGCTGCTCTTCAAGTAGCCAGGCATTCTTATTTACAGCCCCACCAACACTGGCGCTGTCTCTTTCTAGAGCCTCCCAAACTCCAATACTACCTGCATGGGCAGCCGAGTACACCTGGCGCCAGGCTCAGCAATTGCGAATGTCCAGGGATTCCTCCCACCCCAAAGGGGCTTTGTAGAGAACCGGTACCAAATGCGGTTTTGTCTCGACATTGCCGCTGTAGCGCCATCCAGCGTAGCGCTTCGAGAAGACCGTCTTCTCCACAGCTTTAAGAAAAAGCAACCTCGTGCGCCTGCGCAGGGACTAAAGGTGCGAAAAGAGCAGAGGCGGGGGCAGCACGGCCGTGGCGAACTGCACGTACACATTTGTGATCTGCGCATGCGTGGGAGCCCCTATATAAGGAGCGCACGTGCCTCTCAGCGGGGGCGGCAGCGGCGCGCGCGAGACCACTCCTTCTGTTCCTGCACCCTCCGGGCTCACACCCCCCCCCCGCTTCGATCCCCGCCGGAACCCGAGGCCACCGAAGACCCTGCAGAAGATCACCGGACTCGAAGTGGTGGTGACAAACTCCTCCTTCTCCTTCTCTTTCTCTCTCTCTCTCTCCAATTCTTTTCCTCTCCTCCCTTGCCCTCCCTCCTCCCTCCGTTCTCTTCTCCCCTCTAATAAAAGTAAAAGGTTGTACGGCATTTGACCTCGTTTGCGTCTTAATCTCGTCCTTGGGATCGTATCGAAACCTCTCCCGATATTGGATTGGGACATTTTAATTGGCGTCACGGACAGGATCCCTTGAGACGAGAGTGTCATACAACCTTACAGTGTGCTGAGCGAGTGTGTGTGCACGAGACGTACAAATAAGTACGAAGCGAGTGCGGAGTTCCGATCCGCGGTTCTGCTCTGCCGCGAGGGAAGCAGCCGGAGACGAACGAAGCGCAAGGACGGAGTGGGTGTTGAGAGCTTTGTACTGAAACGCGCGTAGCAGTTTGTGATTTGAGCTCCTGAGGGCGTATAGGGGAGACTTGAATTTTATAGTGTGACCCCCTCAGGATGATATCCCCTTTGTAGGCTCTGCTCTGTCTTACAGTAGTTTATGGTCTGGCCTCCTGGGGGAGTATAGGGGAAGTTTGGATTGTACGGTGTGACCCCCTCAGGACGATATCCCCTTTGTAGGCTCGTATTTGTCTTGTAGTAGTGTGTGGATTGGCCTCCTGGGAGCGTATAGGGGAAACGTGGTTTTTTTTTTTAAGGTTTAACCCTCCCGGGACGAACTCCCCTTTGTAGGATATGGCCGCCCAAAAGGCAGGCGATTTTTGTGAAGAGACAGAGAAATTATATGAGTTTTTAGAAACGTACCGCTCTCGCCCCTCGCCCCCGGGACGAGATTGGGCACGGGACCACTGGTTCCAACTGCAAAGTGTTATGGACCGAATAGCGGTTTTGCATAAAGAAGCTAGGGTGAAGAAGGGAAAAGGGAAGGCTGTTGTTTGTGCTGTGTTAGGAGCGTGTCTGGCAGCGGCGGTGGAGGACAAGAAACGAGCGCCCTGCCAATCGGAGGCTGTGGCCGCTGCGTTGCAAGCGGCGATAGCGCCGCTGCGAGAGCAACTACTAGAGACCAAACGGGCGCTAGAGGAGGAGAAGCGCCAAAATATGATTTTGAAGGAGGAGCTGAGGGTTCAGCTCCTGAGGGAGGCAGACGCCCTCACTGAGGCGGAGGTAATGTTGGAGGAGAAAGGGGTACGCCAAATCTACCCCCAAAAAGACCTAAAGCAATTAAGGGAGACGGTGGATAACCCCCCCCATATGTGCCCGCTGGTAAAAACGGAGTATATATATGAGGACGATAGCGACAACCGTCCCCAAGTTGTAACGAAAGAAATCCCTTTTACTGCCACGGAACTGGCTAAACTCCGAAAGGATTTTGCTAGGACGGCAAGGGAGTCCGAAACCGAATATGTGTGGAGGGTATCCCTGTCGGGGGGGGACGGGATCATGCTATCAGAAAAAGAAGCAGAGGGGTATTGGGGCCCCGGCGTCTTCCTCACCACGGGCGATCGCCGGGCCCCATGGTCTCTGACCCAGAGGGCAGCATATTGGGCGGGGGGGCTGAACCCATTAGAAAGGGGGGATCCCCTAGCTATAACTGGTTCGGTTGAGCAACTACTAGAAAACGTACAAAAGGCAGCATGCCTGCAAATGATGTATGACCGGGAACTTAAACCAAACTTAAGCTCTCCGATGTTGTTACCAGTAGACCCCGAGCGGCTGACACCGCTAATAAGAGGACTCCCCGACTCGTTAAAACCTATCGGGATCCAATTACAGGGGAGAATCCAAAATGTGCCTCATGAAGAGCGAATTGCATCTGCCCTGGAGGGAACAGTAACACCGCAACAGCGACAGCGGGGGAGGAAGGTGTGGACTTGGGGGGAGATAGCTCAGGAACTGATAAACTATGGAAGGAAATACGGGCCAGTAGGCAGAACTTACCACAAGGTGGAAACTAGGGCCGTGCGGGCAGCGGAGCCGGCAAATAAACCGCTGGCTTTTTCGGGGACAAGCCCCGGCCCAACAAAAAGGGAAAAACCCCTGCTCCGACAAGAATTGTGGCAGAAGGGACTGCAAAAGGGTGTGCCCCGAGACCTAATGGATGGGCTCCCCACCAAAAAATTAGAGCTCCTTGTGCGGAGGTGGTCCGGGCAAGGACCCTCTCCCAAACCAAACGCGCCCTCCGTGCCAGCACTGCATAAGAAGGAGGGGTTCAAGGGGGATGAAAGGGTGGCGGAAAACTAAGACCTCCGCCCCCTCAGGGTGAGGGGGGAGGCGGAGGGTGGATGTTTATTAGACAACTCACCTGCAACAATAAAGGGGACCTCCTCATTACTGTCGCAGTAGGGCCGAGGAAGAGGCCCATGACCTTTTTAATTGATACGGGGGCCCAAATTACAGCAATAAAACAAAGCGAGGCAGAACGGTGCGGCATCTCAACTCCTTCTAAGTGCCTGATAGTATTAAACGCCCTAGGGAAAACCCAATCTGTGCCCATGACCCCGGTAACCTTATGGCTACCAGGAGATGAGAGTCCGGTGAACACCATGGCAGCCATAGGACCCTTTCAAATGAACCTCTTGGGCATAGACGTTTTAAAGGGCAGACAGTGGCGTGACACCCAGGGAAATTCGTGGTCTTTCGGCGTCCCGCAGATCAGGCGGCTGGCCGAAGCCCCCGGCGTGGGGGTGCGCCTTTTGCAAGCGGCGCCTGCCCTCCCCCCTTCCAAACTGACAAACGTGAAACCCTACCCGCTACCGATGGGAGCAAGAGATGGAATCGTGCCAGTGCTGGAGGACCTAAAGGGGAGGGGGATTATAGTTCCCACCCACTCCCCCTTTAACTCCCGGGTATGGCCTGTCCGAAAACCAAACGGCAAGTGGAGGTTGACAGTAGATTACCGGAGGCTGAATGCCAACACAGGCCCATTAACAGCTGCCGTACCGAACATTGCCGAGCTTATAGCCGCCATTCAAGAGCAATCACACCCTATTATGGCGACTATTGACGTTAAAGACATGTTCTTTATGGTCCCCCTGCAGCCGCAGGACCAGGACCGCTTTGCTTTTACCTGGGCGGGGCAACAGTACACCTTTACACGGCTCCCTCAGGGATACAAGCACTCCCCCACCTTAGCCCACCATGCTCTAGCACAGGAGCTGGAAGCAATTCCCATAAGGGCGGGGGTGAAAGTTTACCAATATATAGACGATGTACTCATAGGGGGAAATCAGGTGGAAGAGGTTGGGGAAGTCCAGAAGGACATCATCACCCATCTAGAGAGTATAGGATTGACAATCCCACCTGAGAAAATGCAAACCCCTTCAAGTGAGGTGAAATTTTTAGGAATTTGGTGGAAGGGAGGGATGACATGTATCCCACCAGACACCCTTTCCTCCCTCGACCAAATTAAGATACCAGAATCGAAAAAAGACTTACAGCATGCGTTAGGGCTGCTTGTGTTCTGGAGAAAGCATATCCCCGATTTCTCAATTATCGCGAGACCCCTATATGATTTGCTACGGAAAAGGGCGCAATGGGAGTGGACCCCGGTCCACGATGAGGCGCTACGGCTATTGGTGTTCGAGGCAAATGCATACCAAGCCCTGGGGCCTATCCACCCGACAGACCCGGTGCAGATCGAATGGGGGTTTGCCGCAACCGGGCTATCGATTCATTTGTGGCAACGGGGGCCGGTAGGGCCCATCCGGCCCATTGGCTTTTATTCTCGGAGTTTCAAGGATGCAGAAAAACGGTACACTACGTGGGAAAAGGGGCTGTTTGTAGTCAGCCTAGCTTTACGAGAAGCAGAGCGCACCATTCGCCAGCAACCAACAGTGCTCAGAGGTCCTTTCAAAGTGATTAAGCCAGTTTTAACTGGGACACCTCCCCCTGACGGGGTGGCACAAAGAGCTTCAGTGCGGAAATGGTACGCGCAAATAGAACATTATTGTGGTATTTTTGAAGTTTCTGAGGGCGCTGCCAAAAATTTAGTTATCCAAGAGGGAGTGGCCCCAGACCGGGAAGATGACGTGCCCCCTTCTGCTGTGCAGGTAGCCCCCCCATTTTCAGAACAATTACAGAACGCTTGGTTCACTGATGCCTCTGCTAAACGAGAGGGCAGAACTTGGAAATACCGTGCAGTCGCCCTACAGATAAGGACCGACCAAAAAATAATTACCGAAGGAGAAGGCAGCGCTCAAGTAGGGGAATTAGTGGCCGTATGGAGTGTCTTTCAACATGAAGCCCAATCTGCCTCTCCAATCTATATCTACACTGACTCCTTTGCTGTCTTCAAGGGGTGTACAGAGTGGCTCCCCTTTTGGGAACAAAATGGGTGGGAAGTTAACAGAATACCTGTATGGCAAAAGGAAAAGTGGCAAGATATTTTAACCATTGCCAGACAGGGGAACTTTGCGGTAGGATGGGTAGCCTCCCATCAGACGGGAGAAGATTCGTCCGGTCATTGGAACAATAGGGTTGATGAGCTGGCCTGCCTCGCCCCCTTGCAAAGTGATCCAGTAGCGGAGGATTGGGAGCGACTCCTGGAATGGTTGCACCTTAAGAGAGGGCACACTGGAGCCCAAGACCTCTACCGAGAGGCTCAGGCCAGAGGCTGGCCGGTTACCCGAGAAAATTGCAAAACTTGCATTTCGGCCTGTGAGCAATGTCGTATCCGCTTAGACAGGCACCCCCTGGAAGACAGTCCCCTACATTTGAGAGAGGGAAAAGGTTTGTGGGAGGCCTGGCAGGTTGATTACATTGGTCCGTTCCGTAAATCAGAAGGGAAGTGCTATGTATTAGTGGGTGTTGAAATAGTATCTGGCCTAGCACAGGCTAAAGCCTGCGCTAAGGCAACAGGGGAGAATACGGTGAAGGCCCTGAAAGAATGGTTTGGGACCTTCCCTAAACCGCAGTTGATACAATCTGATAATGGCACACACTTCACAGCCAAGATGGTCCAGGAATGGGTGGCTCGGGAGGGGATTTCATGGGTATTCCACACTCCATACTACCCCCAAGCAAATGGGATTGTGGAGAGAACAAACGGCTTGCTGAAGCGCTTCCTGAAACCACATGAACCGGGGTGGGCTGAGCGGGTAGGGGAGGCAGTGGCCAATGTCAGTAATCACTGGGGCACAAATGGGTGCCCGAAAATTGCGGCATTTTGTCCACAGGGGCCAACCATGGTACCCGTCTCTCGAAACCCCACTTGCCCTGGTGCATCATCTTACTCTCCCAGCCAGCCGGTTCTGGTCGAGCTTCCCACCGTGGGAGCTGTGCCTCTCATATTAGATACCCCTGCTAAACAAATATACATGAAAAGCAAAAGATACCAGTGGGAGAACCGACAAAATCTACACCAAATGGATTATTTCCTCCTCCTAACCCAAAGAGCAAGTGTTGTTCCTATTTGTTTTTTAAGGGTGGTGATATGACCACAATGCACCTGCTGCTTTGGATCATTTTAACTCAGAGACACTAATCCATTAGAATATTCCACTGTGTATATCAGTTTTTATAATTGGTGGTACATATGTGTGCATACATGTTTGTACTTCATTGCAGCTCTATGAATAATTTGAGATTTAATATCTATGTCAAACAGGCTAAATATTAGATGTTTCAGTGCACTACAGTCTTTATGCAATAGTACAAAGACACCTAATTGTCTGGTGCATGTTTAAGCATATATATGTGTGTGTGCTTATTTAAGAAAAAATACCCAATAACTTTCCAATGATACCTATTTATGTGGGACATCTCAAGGATTTCAACCTATGATTTACTATATATATAATTCTTACTTTTTTTGATCTTCCTCTATTTTCATCATTAAATAGTCCTGTATATGGGAAAACTTAATAGCCAAGTAACATGAAATGTTATACTTGCTTAGAAAATGTAATTGTTTGTTTAGTTTTCTTTGCAAAAAGTAAATATTGAATGTTCGGTACTTATGGGGCTTGGTATTGTACCGGCCGAATAAGGGATGGGGCAATGACCTTTTTCAGCCCTCTGGGTGACAAAGACACAACTTACTTTCAATTTCCACCAGGGAAAGATGGGCCATTTTCTCAAGGAAATAAAGCCAGAAAAGGGCATTATTGGATTTGTGGAAACACGGCATACAAATTCTTACCCGCGGGGTGGTCGGGAGTTTGTTACATAGGAATCATAAGGCCCCTATTCTTCCTCCTGCCAGAAACTGGTGGACCCCAATTAGGCGTAAAAGTGTATGATAACCTTGGACATAGAAGTATTGCCCGTAAGACGCGATCTACCAAGGTAAATTTAGGTGGGACACAAAAATGGGGGAATGATGAATGGCCCCCTGAGCGAATAATTGAACACTATGGACCAGCAACCTGGAATCCGAACGAGCCCATTGCAGGGGCAAGAGAACCAATCTATAATCTAAACCGAATAATCAGACTACAAGCGGCCCTAGAAATTATCACCAACAAAACCGCTGACGCCATAGACCTATTAACTCGGCAGTCTCAACAAATGCACACGGCAATCCTTCAACACCGCATGGTTTTAGATTATTTACTGGTTGAGGAGGGAGGGGTATGTGGAAAATTAAATATCTCTAACTGCTGCCTAGAAATAGATGATGTGGGAGAAGTGGTTCTCCAACTGACCCAAGATATCAGGAAAATAGCCCATGTCCCTGTTCAAACCTGGAGTGGTTGGAATGGTGATTTGTGGTCCTGGTTACCAGGGGCACCGTGGGTCAAACAATTAATATTGTACTTGCTATGTGCAACTGCTACCTTACTGTTCCTACCCTGTATAATTCCATGTTTTATTCAATTAATTCGACACGTTGTGTCAAATATGCAATTTGTTCCTAACACCTCACCTGCTGGTGTAATGAAAATCTGTACCATCCATCAGCCACAACCAACCTCAGTATCCATCATTTAAACCCATCCCCAATTACTTCTAAAGGAAGAAACCGCGTATTGCCAGTTACTGTTAACCCTATTTCTAATGTTTACTGTTGCCAGTTATTGTCAACCCTATTTCTAATGTTTACCCTTCAAAGTTGAAGAATTGTTAAAGTCGTTCAAGAATAGTTTGCATTGAGCAATACCTCAGTTAATCTGTGTTAAGACATTCCTTCACCTGAAACAATGTTATTCCTGTTTCCCTTCCCACAACTTTCCTCCACCCTTATCTCCAACCCTTTCAACTCTGCATTTCCTTTCTTTCTCCTTTGTTTTCTCTTTCTCTCTCTGTCTTATACCACCAAGCTGCAATGTCGAGCCACGGGGTGGTGTAGAGAACCGGTACCAAATGCGGTTTTGTCTCGACATTGCCGCTGTAGCGCCATCCAGCGTAGCGCTTCGAGAAGACCGTCTTCTCCACAGCTTTAAGAAAAAGCAACCTCGTGCGCCTGCGCAGGGACTAAAGGTGCGAAAAGAGCAGAGGCGGGGGCAGCACGGCCGTGGCGAACTGCACGTACACATTTGTGATCTGCGCATGCGTGGGAGCCCCTATATAAGGAGCGCACGTGCCTCTCGGCGGGGGCGGCAGCGGCGCGCGCGAGACTACTCCTTCTGTTCCTGCACCCTCCAGGCTCACACCCCCCCCCCCGCTTCGATCCCCGCCGGAACCCGAGGCCACCGAAGACCCTGCAGAAGATCACCGGACTCGAAGTGGTGGTGACAAACTCCTCCTTCTCCTTCTCTTTCTCTCTCTCTCTCTCTCCAATTCTTTTCCTCTCCTCCCTTGCCCTCCCTCCTCCCTCCGTTCTCTTCTCCCCTCTAATAAAAGTAAAAGGCTGTACGGCATTTGACCTCGTTTGCGTCTTAATCTCGTCCTTGGGATCGTATCGAAACCTCTCCCGATATTGGATCGGGACACGCTTGGACCAAAAGATCTTGCTGCTCTTCAAGTAGCCAGGCAACCCCATTCACAGCCCCACCAACGCTGGCACTGACTTTTTCTAGGGCCTCCCAAACTTCAATACTATCTCAGACGTCCGCCTTGTAAAGTGGGAGCGAGGCTCAGCAATTGCGAACGTCCAGGGATTCCTCCCACCCCAAAGGGGCCAGGACCAAAAGCCCTTGCAGCTTTTCAAGTAGCCAGGCAAACCCCATTCACAGCCCCACAAACGCTGGCGCTGTCCCTCTCCAGAGCCTCCCAAACTCCACTTCTATGTCACTGGGCTGCCGAGTACACCTGGCGCCAGGCTCAGCAATTGCGAACATCCAGGGATTCCTCCCACCCCAAAGGGGCCAGGACCAAAAGCTTTTGCTGCTTTTCAAGTAGCCAGGCAAACCCCATTCACAGCCCCACCAACGCTGCCGCTGACTTTTTCTAGGGCCTCCCAAACTTCAATACTATCTCAGAGGTCCGCCTTGTAAAGTGGGAGCGAGGCTCAGGAATTGCGAACGTCCAGGGATTCCTCCCACCCCAAAGGGGCCAGGACCAAAACCTCTTGCTGCTCTTCAAGTAGCCAGGCATTCTTATTCACAGCCCCACCAATGCTGGCGCTGTCTCTTTCTAGAGCCTCCCAAACTCAAATACTGTCTGCCCGGGCCCCTGATTAGAGCCGGAGGCAGGCAGAGCAATTGCGAACGTCCAGGGATTCCTCCCACCCCAAAGGGGCCAGGACCAAAAGCCCTTGCTGCTTTTCAAGTGGCCAGGCAAACCCCATTCACAGCCCCACAAACGCTGGCGCTGTCTCTTTCTACAGCCTCCCAAACTCCACTTCTTTGTCACTGGGCTGCCGAGTACGCCAGGAGCTAGGCTCAGCAAGTGCGAACGTCCAGGGATTCCTCCCACCCCAAAGGGGCTTGGACCAAAAGCTCTCTCTGCCCTTCAAGTAGCCAGGCAACCCTATTCACAGCCCTACCAACGCTGGCGCTGTCTCTTTCTAGGGCCTCCCAAACTTCAATACTATCTCAGACGTCCGCCTTGTAAAGTGGGAGCGAGGCTCAGCAATTGCGAACGTCCAGGGATTCCTCCCACCCCAAAGGGGCCAGGACAAAAGCTCTTGCTGCTTTTCAAGTAGCCAGGCTTTCTTATTCAGAGCCCCACCAATGCTGGCGCTGTCTCTTTCTAGAGCCTCCCTAACTCCAATACTGTCTGCCCGGGCCCATGAATAGAGCCGGAGGCAGGCACAGCAATTGTGAACGTCCAGGGATTCCTCCCACCCCAAAGGGGCCAGGACCAAAAGCTCTTGCTGCTCTTCAAGTAGCCAGGCAACCCCATTCACAGCCTCACAAACGATGGCGCTGTCTATTTCTACAGTCTCCCAAACTCTTATACTACCTGCCTCGGCAGCTAGGCCGTAGCACAGCTCAGAAACTACGAACATCCAGGGATTCCTCCCACCCCAAAGGGGCCAGGACCAAAAGCCCTTGATGCTTTTCAAGTAGCCAGGCAAACCCCATGCACAGCCCCACAAACGCTGGCGCTGTCCCTCTCCAGAGCCTCCCAAACTCCACTTCTATGTCACTGGGCTGCCGAGTACACCTGGCGCCAGGCTCAGCAATTGCGAACATCCAGGGATTCCTCCCACCCCAAAGGGGCCAGGACCAAAAGCTTTTGCTGCTTTTCAAGTAGCCAGGCAAACACCATTCACAGCCCCACCAACGCTGGCGCTGACTTTTTCTAGAGCCTCCCAAACTTCAATACTATCTCAGAGGTCCGCCTTGTAAAGTGGGAGCGAGGCTCAGCAATTGCGAACGTCCAGGGATTCCTCCCACCCCAAAGGGGCCAGGACCAAAAGCTCTTGCTGCTCTTCAAGTAGCCAGGCATTCTTATTCACAGCCCCACCAATGCTGGCGCTGTCTCTTTCTAGAGCCTCCCAAACTCAAATACTGTCTGCCCGGGCCTCTGATTAGAGCTGGAGGCAGGCAGAGCAATTCCGAACGTCCAGGGATTCCTCCCACCCCAAAGGGGCCAGGACCAAAAGCTCTTGCTGCTCTTCAAGTAGCCAGGCAACCCCATTCACAGCCTCACAAACGATGGCGCTGTCTTTTTCTACAGTCTCCCAAACTCTTATACTACCTGCCTCGGCAGCTAGGCCGTAGCACAGCTCAGAAACTACGAACGTCCAGGGATTCCTCCAACCCCAAAGGGGCCAGGACCAAAAGCCCTTGCTGCTTTTCAAGTAGCCAGGCAAACCCCGTTCACAGCCCCACAAACGCTGGCGCTGTCTCTTTCTACAGCCTCCCAAATTCCACTTCTTTGTCACTGGGCTGCCGAGTACGCCAGGAGCTAGGCTCAGCAAGTGCGAACGTCCAGGGATTCCTCCCACCCCAAAGGGGCTTGGACCAAAAGCTCTCTCTGCCCTTCAGTAGCCAGGCAACCCTATTCACAGCCCTACCAACGCTGGCGCTGTCTCTTTCTAGGGCCTCCCAAACTTCAATACTATCTCAGAGGTCTGCCTTGTAAAGTGGGAGCGAGGCTCAGCAATTGCGAACGTCCAGGGATTCCTCCCCCCCAAAGGGGCCAGGACAAAAGCTCTTGCTGCTTTTCAAGTAGCCAGGCATTCTTATTCAGAGCCCCACCAATGCTGGCGCTGTCTCTTTCTAGAGCCTCCCAAAATCCAATACTATCTGCCCGGGCCCATGAATAGAGCCGGAGGCAGGCACAGCAATTGTGAACGTCCAGGGATTCCTCCCACCCCAAAGGGGCCAGGACAAAAACTCTTGCTGCTCTTCAAGTAGACAGGCATTCTTATTCACAGCCCCACCAATGCTGGCGCTGTCTCTTTCCAGAGTGTCCCAGATGCCAATATATTCTCAGAAGGCCGTCTTGTAAAGTGGGACCCTGGCTAAGCAATTGTGAACGTCCAGGGATTCCTCCCACCCCAAAGGGGCCAGGACCAAAAGCTCTTGCTGCTCTTCAAGTAGCCAAGCAACCCCATTCACAGCCCCACAAACGCTGCCGCTGTCTCTTTGTACAGCCTCCCATACTCCCATAATATCTGCCTGGGTCCCTGAGTAGAGCCGGATACCAGCTCAGAATTGTGAACGTCCAGGGATTCCTCCCACCCCAAAGGGGCCAGGACCAAAAGCTCTTGCTGCTCTTCAAGTAGCCAGGCAACCCCATTCACAGCCTCACAAAGGATGGCGCTGTCTTTTTCTACAGTCTCCCAAACTCTTATACTACCTGCCTCGGCAGCTAGGCCGTAGCACAGCTCAGAAACTACTAACGTCCAGGGATTCCTCCCAACCCAAAAGGGCCAGGACCAAAAGCTCTTGCTGCTCTTCAAGTAGCCAGGCATCCCCATTCACAGCCCGACCAACGCTCCCGCTGTCTCTTTCTAAAGCCTCCCAAACTCCACTTCTATGTCACTGGGCTGCCGAGTACGCCAGGAGCTAGGCTCAGCAAGTGCGAATGCCCAGGGATTCCTCCCACCCCAAAGGGGCCAGGACCAAAAGCTCTTGCTGCTCTTCAAGTAGCCAGGCATTCTTATTCACAGCCCCACAAACGTTGGCGCTGTCTCTTTCTAGAGCCTCCCAAACTCCAATACTGTCTGCCCGGGCCCCTGATTAGAGCCGGAGGCAGGCTCAGAAACTGCGAACGTCCAGGGATTCCTCCCACCCCAAAGGGGCCAGGACCAAAAGCTCTTGCTGCTCTTCAAGTAGCCAGGCATTCTTGTTCACAGCCCCACCAACGCTGGCGCTGTCTCTTTCTACAGCCTCCCAAACTCCAATACTACCTGCATGGGCAGCCGAGTACGCCAGGAGCTAGGCTCAGCAAGTGTGAACGTCCAGGGATTCCTCCCACCCCAAAGGGGCCAGGACCAAAAGCTCTCTCTGCCCTTCAAGTAGCCAGGCAACCCTATTCACAGCCCTACCAACGCTGGCGCTGTCTCTTTCTAGGGCCTCCCAAACTTCAATACTATCTCAGAGGTCTGCCTTGTAAAGTGGGAGCGAGGCTCAGCAATTGCAAACGTCCAGGGATTCCTCCCACCCCAAAGGGGCCAGGACAAAAGCTCTTGCTGCTTTTCAAGTAGCCAGGCTTTCTTATTCAGAGCCCCACCAATGCTGGCGCTGTGTCTTTCTAGAGCCTCCCTAACTCCAATACTGTCTGCCCGGGCCCATGAATAGAGCCGGAGGCAGGCACAGCAATTGTGAACGTCCAGGGATTCCTCCCACCCCAAAGGGGCCAGGACAAAAACTCTTGCTGCTCTTCAAGTAGACAGGCATTCTTATTCACAGCCCCACCAATGCTGGCGCTGTCTCTTTCCAGAGTGTCCCAGATGCCAATATATTCTCAGAAGGCCGTCTTGTAAAGTGGGACCCTGGCTAAGCAATTGTGAACGTCCAGGGATTCCTCCCACCCCAAAGGGGCCAGGACCAAAAGCTCTTGCTGCTCTTCAAGTAGCCAAGCAACCCCATTCACAGCCCCACAAACGCTGCCGCTGTCTCTTTGTACAGCCACCCATACGCCCATAATATCTGCCTGGGTCCCTGAGTAGAGCCGGATACCAGCTCAGAATTGTGAACGTCCAGGGATTCCTCCCACCCCAAAGGGGCCAGGACCAAAAGCTCTTGCTGCTCTTCAAGTAGCCAGGCAACCCCATTCACAGCCTCATAAAGGATGGCGCTGTCTTTTTCTACAGTCTCCCAAACTCTCATAATACCTGCCTGGGCAGCTAGGCCGTAGTACAGCTCAGCAAGTGCGAACGTCCAGGGATTCCTCCCACCCCAAAGGGGCCAGGACCAAAAGCTCTTGCTGCTTTTCAAGTAGCCAGGCATCCCCATTCACAGCCCCACAAACGCTGGCGCTGTCTCTTTCTAAGGCCTCCCAAACTCCAATACTACCTGCATGGGCAACCGAGTACGCCAGGAGCTAGGCTCAGCAAGTGCGAACGTCCAGGGATTCCTCCCACCCCAAAGGGGCTTGGACCAAAAGCTCTTGCTGCTTTTCAAGTTGCCAGGCAACCCGATTGACAGCCCCACCAACGCTGGCGCTGACTTTTTCTAGGGCCTCCCAAACTTCAATACTATGTCAGAGGTCCGCCTTGTAAAGTGGGAGCGAGGCTCAGCAATTGCGAACGTCCAGGGATTCCTCCCACCCCAAAGGGCCCAGGACCAAAAGCTCTTGCTGCTCTTCAAGTAGCCAGGCATTCTTATTCACAGCCCCACGAATGCTGGCGCTGTCTCTTTCTAGAGCCTCCCAAACTCAAATACTGTCTGCCCGGGCCCCTGATTAGAGCCGGAGGCAGGCAGAGCAATTCCGAACGTCCAGGGATTCCTCCCACCCCAAAGGGGCCAGGACCAAAAGCTCTTGCTGCTCTTCAAGTAGCCAGGCAACCCCATTCACAGCCTCACAAACGATGGCGCTGTCTTTTTCTACAGTCTCCCAAACTCTTATACTACCTGCCTCGGCAGCTAGGCCGTAGCACAGCTCAGAAACTACGAACGTCCAGGGATTCCTCCAACCCCAAAGGGGCCAGGACCAAAAGCCCTTGCTGCTTTTCAAGTAGCCAGGCAAACCCCATTCACAGCCCCACAAACGCTGGCGCTGTCTCTTTCTACAGCCTCCCAAACTCCACTTCTTTGTCACTGGGCTGCCGAGTACGCCAGGAGCTAGGCTCAGCAAGTGCGAACGTCCAGGGATTCCTCCCACCCCAAAGGGGCTTGGACCAAAAGCTCTCTCTGCCCTTCAAGTAGCCAGGCAACCCTATTCACAGCCCTACCAACGCTGGCGCTGTCTCTTTCTAGGGCCTCCCAAACTTCAATACTATCTCAGAGGTCCGCCTTGTAAAGTGGGAGCGAGGCTCAGCAATTGCG
The DNA here is from genome assembly GCA_037975005.1 of Platalea minor. Classification (NCBI taxonomy): domain Eukaryota; kingdom Metazoa; phylum Chordata; class Aves; order Pelecaniformes; family Threskiornithidae; genus Platalea; species Platalea minor. Next base: position 173,045 of record JBBPFK010000074.1, read on the forward strand.
AACGTCCAGGGATTCCTCCCACCCCAAAGGGGCCAGGACAAAAGCTCTTGCTGCTTTTCAAGTAGCCAGGCTTTCTTATTCAGAGCCCCACCAATGCTGGCGCTGTCTCTTTCTAGAGCCTCCCTAACTCCAATACTGTCTGCCCGGGCCCATGAATAGAGCCGGAGGCAGGCACAACAATTGTGAACGTCCAGGGATTCCTCCCACCCCAAAGGGGCCAGGACCAAAAGCTCTTGCTGCTCTTCAAGTAGACAGGCATTCTTATTCACAGCCTCACAAACGATGGCGCTGTCTTTTTCTACAGTCTCCCAAACTCTTATACTACCTGCCTCGGCAGCTAGGCCGTAGCACAGCTCAGAAACTACGAACGTCCAGGGATTCCTCCCACCCCAAAGGGGCCAGGACCAAAAGCCCTTGATGCTTTTCAAGTAGCCAGGCAAACCCCATGCGCAGCCCCACAAACGCTGGCGCTGTCCCTCTCCAGAGCCTCCCAAACTCCACTTCTATGTCACTGGGCTGCCGAGTACACCTGGCGCCAGGCTCAGCAATTGCGAACATCCAGGGATTCCTCCCACCCCAAAGGGGCCAGGACCAAAAGCCCTCGATGCTTTTCAAGTAGCCAGGCAAACCCCATTCACAGCCCCACCAACGCTGGCGCTGACTTTTTCTAGGGTCTCCCAAACTTCAATACTATCTCAGAGGTCCGCCTTGTAAAGTGGGAGCGAGGCTCAGCAATTGCGAACGTCCAGGGATTCCTCCCACCCCAAAGGGGCCAGGACCAAAAGCTCTTGCTGCTCTTCAAGTAGCCAGGCATTCTTATTCACAGCCCCACCAATGCTGGCGCTGTGTCTTTCTAGAGCCTCCCAAACTCAAATACTGTCTGCCCGGGCCCCTGATTAGAGCCGGAGGCAGGCAGAGCAATTCCGAACGTCCAGGGATTCCTCCCACCCCAAAGGGGCCAGGACCAAAAGCTCTTGCTGCTCTTCAAGTAGCCAGGCAACCCCATTCACAGCCTCACAAACGATGGCGCTGTCTTTTTCTACAGTCTCCCAAACTCTTATACTACCTGCCTCGGCAGCTAGGCCGTAGCACAGCTCAGAAACTACGAACGTCCAGGGATTCCTCCCACCCCAAAGGGGCCAGGACCAAAAGCCCTTGATGCTTTTCAAGTAGCCAGGCAAACTCCATGCACAGCCCCACCAACGCTGGCGCTGTCTCTTTCTACAGCCTCCCAAACTCCACTTCTATGTCACTGGGCTGCCGAGTACACCTGGCGCCAGGCTCAGCAATTGCGAACATCCAGGGATTCCTCCCACCCCAAAGGGGCCAGGACCAAAAGCTTTTGCTGCTTTTCAAGTAGCCAGGCAAACCCCATTCACAGCCCCACCAACGCTGGCGCTGACTTTTTCTAGGGCCTCCCAAACTTCAATACTATCTCAGAGGTCCGCCTTGTAAAGTGGGAGCGAGGCTCAGCAATTGCGAACGTCCAGGGATTCCTCCCACCCCAAAGGGGCCAGGACCAAAAGCTCTTGCTGCTCTTCAAGTAGCCAGGCATTCTTATTCACAGCCCCACCAATGCTGGCGCTGTCTCTTTCTAGAGCCTCCCAAACTCAAATACTGTCTGCCCGGGCCCCTGATTAGAGCCGGAGGCAGGCAGAGCAATTCCGAACGTCCAGGGATTCCTCCCACCCCAAAGGGGCCAGGACCAAAAGCTCTTGCTGCTCTTCAAGTAGCCAGGCAACCCCATTCACAGCCTCACAAACGATGGCGCTGTCTTTTTCTACAGTCTCCCAAACTCTTATACTACCTGCCTCGGCAGCTAGGCCGTAGCACAGCTCAGAAACTACGAACGTCCAGGGATTCCTCCAACCCCAAAGGGGCCAGGACCAAAAGCCCTTGCTGCTTTTCAAGTAGCCAGGCATTCTTATTCAGAGCCCCACCAATTCTGGCGCTGTCTCTTTCTAGAGCCTCCCAAAATCCAATACTGTCTGCCCGGGCCCATGAATAGAGCCGGAGGCAGGCACAGCAATTGTGAACGTCCAGGGATTCCTCCCACCCCAAAGGGGCCAGGACAAAAACTCTTGCTGCTCTTCAAGTAGACAGGCATTCTTATTCACAGCCCCACCAATGCTGGCGCTGTCTCTTTCCAGAGTGTCCCAGATGCCAATATATTCTCAGAAGGCCGTCTTGTAAAGTGGGACCCTGGCTAAGCAATTGTGAACGTCCAGGGATTCCTCCCACCCCAAAGGGGCCAGGACCAAAAGCTCTTGCTGCTCTTCAAGTAGCCAAGCAACCCCATTCACAGCCCCACAAACGCTGCCGCTGTCTCTTTGTACAGCCTCCCATACTCCCATAATATCTGCCTGGGTCCCTGAGTAGAGCCGGATACCAGCTCAGAATTGTGAACGTCCAGGGATTCCTCCCAACCCAAAAGGGCCAGGACCAAAAGCTCTTGCTGCTCTTCAAGTAGCCAGGCATCCCCATTCACAGCCCGACCAACGCTCCCGCTGTCTCTTTCTACAGCCTCCCAAACTCCACTTCTATGTCACTGGGCTGCCGAGTACGCCAGGAGCTAGGCTCAGCAAGTGCGAATGCCCAGGGATTCCTCCCACCCCAAAGGGGCCAGGACCAAAAGCTCTTGCTGCTCTTCAAGTAGCCAGGCATTCTTATTCACAGCCCCACAAACGTTGGCGCTGTCTCTTTCTAGAGCCTCCCAAACTCCAATACTGTCTGCCCGGGCCCCTGATTAGAGCCGGAGGCAGGCTCAGAAACTGCGAACGTCCAGGGATTCCTCCCACCCCAAAGGGGCCAGGACCAAAAGCTCTTGCTGCTCTTCAAGTAGCCAGGCATTCTTGTTCACAGCCCCACCAACGCTGGCGCTGTCTCTTTCTACAGCCTCCCAAACTCCAATACTACCTGCATGGGCAGCCGAGTACACCTGGCGCCAGGCTCAGCAATTGCGAACGTCCAGGGATTCCTCCCACCCCAAAGGGGCTTGGACCAAAAAATCTTGCTGCTTTTCAAGTTGCCAGGCAACCCCATTGACAGTCCCACCAACGCTGGCGGTGATTTTTCTAGGGCCTCCCAAACTTCAGTACTATCTCAGAGATCCGCCTTGTAAAGTGGGAGCGAAGCTCAGCAAGTGCGAACGTCCAGGGATTCCTCCCACCCCAAAGGGGCCAGGACCAAAAGCTCTTGCTGCTCTTCAAGAAGGCACGCAACCCCATTCACAGCCTCACAAACGATGGCGCTGTCTCTTTCTACACTCTCCCAAACTCTTATACTACCAGCCTGGGAAGCTGGGCCGTAGCACAGCTCAGAAAGTACGAACGTCCAGGGATTCCTCCCACCCCAAAGGGGCCAGGACCAAAAGCTATTGCTGCTTATCAAGTAGCCAGGCAAACCCCATTCACAGCCCCAAAAACGCTGGCGCTGTCTCTTTCTAAAGCCTCCCAAACCCCACTACTATCTCACTGGGCTGCCGAGTACGCCAGGAGCTAGGCTCAGCAAGTGCGAACGTCCAGGGATTCCTCCCACCCCAAAGGGGCTTGGACCAAAAGCTCTTGCTGCTTTTCAAGTAGCCAGGCAACCCCATTCACAGCCGCACCAACGCTGGCGCTGACTTCTTCTAGGGCCTCCCAAACTTCAATACTATCTCAGACGTCCGCCTTGTAAAGTGGGAGCGAGGCTCAGCAATTGCGAACGTCCAGGGATTCCTCCCACCCCAAAGGGGCCAGGACCAAAAGCTCTTGCTGCTCTTCAAGTACCCAGGCATTCTTATTCACAGCCCCACCAATGCTGGCGCTGTGTCTTTCTAGAGCCTCCCAAACTCAAATACTGTCTGCCCGGGCCCCTGATTAGAGCCGGAGGCAGGCAGAGCAATTCCGAACGTCCAGGGATTCCTCCCACCCCAAAGAGGCCAGGACCAAAAGCTCTTGCTGCTCTTCAAGAAGGCACGCAACCCCATTCACAGCCTCACAAACGATGGCGCCGTCTCTTTCTACAGTCTCCCAAACTCTTATACTACCTGCCTGAGCAGCTAGGCCGTAGCACAACTCAGAAACTACGAACGTCCAGGGATTCCTCCCACCCCAAAGGGGCCAGGACCAAAAGCCCTTGCTGCTTTTCAAGTAGCCAGGCAAACCCCATTCACAGCCCCACAAACGCTGGCGCTGTCCCTCTCCAGAGCCTCCCAAACTCCACTTCTATGTCACTGGGCTGCCGAGTACACCTGGCGCCAGGCTCAGCAATTGCGAACATCCAGGGATTCCTCCCACCCCAAAGGGGCCAGGACCAAAAGCTCTTGCTGCTTTTCAAGTAGCCAGGCAAACCCCATTCACAGCCCCACCAACGCTTCCGCTGTCTCTTTCTAGAGCCTCCCAAATTCCAATACTATCTCACTGGGCTGCCGAGTACGCCAGGAGCTAGGCTCAGCAAGTGCGAACGTCCAGGGATTCCTCCCACCCCAAAGGGGCCAGGGCCAAAAGCCCTCGATGCTCTTCAAGTAGCCAGGCAAACCCCATTCACAGCCCCACCAACGCTGGCGCTGTCTCTTTCTAGAGCCTCCAAAACTCCAATACTACCTGCACGGGCAGCCGAGTATACCTGGCGCCAGGCTCAGCAATTGCGAACGTCCAGGGATTCCTCCCACCCCAAAGGGGCCAGGACCAAAAGCTCTTGCTGCTCTTCAAGTACCCAGGCATTCTTATTCACAGCCGCACCAACGCTGGCGCTGACTTTTTCTAGGGCCTCCCAAACTCCAATAATAACTCAGAGGTCCGCCTTTTAACGTGGGAGCAAGGCTCAGCAATTGCAAACGTCCAGGGATTCCTCCCACCCCAAAGGGGCCAGGACAAAAGCTCTTGCTGCTCTTCAAGTAGCCAGGCATTCTTGTTCACAGCCCCACCAACGCTGGCGCTGTCTCTTTCTAGAGCCTCCCTAACTCCAATACTGTCTGCCCAGGCCCCTAATTAGAACCGGAGGCAGGCACAGCAATTGCGAACGTCCAGGGATTCCTCCCACCCCAAAGGGGCCAGGACCAAAAGCTCTTGCTGCTCTTCAAGTAGCCAGGCAAACCCCATTCACAGGCCCACTAACGCTGGCGCTGTCTCTTTCTAGAGCCTCCCATACTCCCATAATATCTGCCTGGGTCCCTGAGTAGAGCTGGATCCCAGCTCAGAAACTGCGAATGTCCAGGGATTCCTCCCACCCCAAAGGGGCCAGGACAAAAGCTCTTGCTGCTCTTCAAGTAGCCAGGCATTCTTATTCACAGCCCCTCAAACGTTGGCGCTGTCTCTTTCTAGAGCCTCCCAAACTCCAATACTGTCTGCCCGGGCCCCTGATTAGAGCTGGAGGCAGGCTCAGAAACTGCGAACGTCCAGGGATTCCTCCCACCCCAAAGGGGCCAGGACCAAAAGCTCTTGCTGCTTTTCAAGTAGCCAGGCATCCCCATTCACAGCCCCACAAACGCTGGCGCTGTCTCTTTCTAGGGCCTCCCAAACTCCAATACTACCTGCATGGGCAACCGAGTACACCTGGCGCCAGGCTCAGCAATTGCGAACGTCCAGGGATTCCTCCCACCCCAAAGGGGCTAGGACCAAAAGCTCTTGCTGCTCTTCAAGAAGGCACGCAACCCCATTCACAGCCTCACAAACGATGGCGCTGTGTCTTTCTACAGTCTCCCAAACTCTCATAATACCTGCCTGGGCAGCTAGGCCGTAGTACAGCTCAGAAACTGAGATCATCCAGGGATTCCTCCCACCCCAAAGGGGCCAGGACCAAAAGCTCTTGCTGCTTTTCAAGTAGCCAGGCATACCCATTCACAGCCCCACAAACGCTGGCGCTGTCTCTTTCTAGGGCCTCCCAAACTCCAATACTACCTGCTTGGGCAACCGAGTACACCTGGCGCCAGGCTCAGCAATTGCGAACGTCCAGGGATTCCTCCCACCCCAAAAGGGCCAGGACCAAAAGCCCTTGCTGCTTTTCAAGTGGCCAGGCAAACCCCATTCACAGCCCCACCAACGCTTCCGCTGTCTCTTTCTAAAGCCTCCCAAACTCCACTACTATCTCACTGGGCTGCCGAGTACGCCAGGAGCTAGGCTCAGCAAGTGCGAACGTCCAGGGATTCCTCCCACCCCAAAGGGGCTTGGACCAAAAGCTCTTGCTGCTTTTCAAGTTGCCAGGCAACCCCATTGACAGCCCCACCAACGCTGGCGCTGACTTTTTCTAGGGCCTCCCAAACTTCAATACTATCTCAGAGGTCCGCCTTGTAAAGTGGGAGCGAGGCTCAGCAATTGCGAACGTCCAGGGATTCCTCCCACCCCAAAGGGCCCAGGACCAAAAGCTCTTGCTGCTTTTCAAGTGGCCAGGCAAACCCCATTCACAGCCCCACCAATGCTGGCGCTGTCTCTTTCTAGAGCCTCCCAAACTCAAATACTGTCTGCCCGGGCCCCTGATTAGAGCCGGAGGCAGGCAGAGCAATTCCGAACGTCCAGGGATTCCTCCCACCCCAAAGGGGCCAGGACCAAAAGCTCTTGCTGCTCTTCAAGTAGCCAGGCATTCTTGTTCACAGCCCCACCAACGCTGGCGCTGTCTTTTTCTACAGTCTCCCAAACTCTTATACTACCTGCCTCGGCAGCTAGGCCGTAGCACAGCTCAGAAACTACGAACGTCCAGGGATTCCTCCAACCCCAAAGGGGCCAGGACCAAAAGCCCTTGCTGCTTTTCAAGTAGCCAGGCAAACCCCATTCCAAGCCCCACAAACGCTGGCGCTGTCTCTTTCTACAGCCTCCCAAACTCCACTTCTTTGTCACTGGGCTGCCGAGTACGCCAGGAGCTAGGCTCAGCAATTGCGAACGTCCAGGGATTCCTCCAACCCCAAAGGGGCTTGGACCAAAAGCTCTCTCTGCCCTTCAAGTAGCCAGGCAACCCTATTCACAGCCCTACCAACGCTGGCGCTGTCTCTTTCTAGGGCCTCCCAAACTTCAATACTATCTCAGAGGTCTGCCTTGTAAAGTGGGAGCGAGGCTCAGCAATTGCGAACGTCCAGGGATTCCTCCCACCCCAAAGGGGCCAGGACAAAAGCTCTTGCTGCTTTTCAAGTAGCCAGGCTTTCTTATTCAGAGCCCCACCAATGCTGGCGCTGTCTCTTTCTAGAGCCTCCCAAACTCCAATACTGTCTGCCCGGGCCCATGAATAGAGCCGGAGGCAGGCACAGCAATTGTGAACGTCCAGGGATTCCTCCCACCCCAAAGGGGCCAGGACAAAAACTCTTGCTGCTCTTCAAGTAGACAGGCATTCTTATTCACAGCCCCACCAATGCTGGCGCTGTCTCTTTCCAGAGTGTCCCAGATGCCACTATATTCTCAGAAGGCCGTCTTGTAAAGTGGGACCCTGGCTAAGCAATTGTGAACGTCCAGGGATTCCTCCCACCCCAAAGGGGCCAGGACCAAAAGCTCTTGCTGCTCTTCAAGTAGCCAAGCAACCCCATTCACAGCCCCACAGACGCTGCCGCTGTCTCTTTCTACAGCCTCCCATACTCCCATAATATCTGCCTGGGTCCCTGAGTAGAGCCGGATACCAGCTCAGAATTGTGAACGTCCAGGGATTCCTCCCACCCCAAAGGGGCCAGGACCAAAAGCTCTTGCTGCTCTTCAAGTAGCCAGGCAACCCCATTCACAGCCTCACAAAGGATGGCGCTGTCTTTTTCTACAGTCTCCCAAACTCTCATAATACCTGCCTGGGCAGCTAGGCCGTAGTACAGCTCAGCAAGTGCGAACGTCCAGGGATTCCTCCCACCCCAAAGGGGCCAGGACCAAAAGCTCTTGCTGCTTTTCAAGTAGCCAGGCATCCCCATTCACAGCCCCACAAACGCTGGCGCTGTCTCTTTCTACAGCCTCCCAAACTCCAATACTACCTGCATGGGCAACCGAGTACGCCAGGAGCTAGGCTCAGCAAGTGCGAACGTCCAGGGATTCCTCCCACCCCAAAGGGCCAGGACCAAAAGCCCTTGCTGCTTTTCAAGTGGCCAGGCAAACCCCATTCACAGCCCCACCAACGCTTCCGCTGTCTCTTTCTAAAGCCTCCCAAACTCCACTACTATCTCACTGGGCTGCCGAGTACGCCAGGAGCTAGGCTCAGCAAGTGCGAACGTCCAGGGATTCCTCCCACCCCAAAGGGGCTTGGACCAAAAGCTCTTGCTGCTCTTCAAGTTGCCAGGCAACCCGATTGACAGCCCCACCAACGCTGGCGCTGACTTTTTCTAGGGCCTCCCAAACTTCAATACTATCTCAGAGGTCCGCCTTGTAAAGTGGGAGTGAGGCTCAGCAATTGCGAACGTCCAGGGATTCCTCCCACCCCAAAGGGGCCAGGACCAAAAGCTCTTGCTGCTCTTCAAGTAGCCAGGCATTCTTATTCACAGCCCCACCAATGCTGGCGCTGTCTCTTTCTAGAGCCTCCCAAACTCAAATACTGTCTGCCCGGGCCCCTGATTAGAGCCGGAGGCAGGCAGAGCAATTCCGAACGTCCAGGGATTCCTCCCACCCCAAAGGGGCCAGGACCAAAAGCTCTTGCTGCTCTTCAAGTAGCCAGGCAACCCCATTCACAGCCTCACAAACGATGGCGCTGTCTTTTTCTACAGTCTCCCAAACTCTTATACTACCTGCCTCGGCAGCTAGGCCGTAGCACAGCTCAGAAACTACTAACGTCCAGGGATTCCTCCCAACCCAAAAGGGCCAGGACCAAAAGCTCTTGCTGCTCTTCAAGTAGCCAGGCATCCCCATTCACAGCCCGACCAACGCTCCCGCTGTCTCTTTCTACAGCCTCCCAAACTCCACTTCTATGTCACTGGGCTGCCGAGTACGCCAGGAGCTAGGCTCAGCAAGTGCGAATGCCCAGGGATTCCTCCCACCCCAAAGGGGCCAGGACCAAAAGCTCTTGCTGCTCTTCAAGTAGCCAGGCATTCTTATTCACAGCCCCACAAACGTTGGCGCTGTCTCTTTCTAGAGCCTCCCAAACTCCAATACTGTCTGCCCGGGCCCCTGATTAGAGCCGGAGGCAGGCTCAGAAACTGCGAACGTCCAGGGATTCCTCCCACCCCAAAGGGGCCAGGACCAAAAGCTCTTGCTGCTCTTCAAGTAGCCAGGCATTCTTGTTCACAGCCCCACCAACGCTGGCGCTGTCTCTTTCTACAGCCTCCCAAACTCCAATACTACCTGCATGGGCAGCCGAGTACACCTGGCGCCAGGCTCAGCAATTGCGAACGTCCAGGGATTCCTCCCACCCCAAAGGGGCTTGGACCAAAAGCTCTTGCTGCTCTTCAAGAAGGCACGCAACCCCATTCACAGCCTCACAAACGATGGCGCTGTCTCTTTCTACACTCTCCCAAACTCTTATACTACCAGCCTGGGCAGCTGGGCCGTAGCACAGCTCAGAAAGTACGAACGTCCAGGGATTCCTCCCACCCCAAAGGGGCCAGGACCAAAAGCTATTGCTGCTTTTCAAGTAGCCAGGCAAACCCCATTCACAGCCCCAAAAACGCTGGCGCTGTCTCTTTCTAAAGCCTCCCAAACCCCACTACTATCTCACTGGGCTGCCGAGTACGCCAGGAGCTAGGCTCAGCAAGTGCGAACGTCCAGGGATTCCTCCCACCCCAAAGGGGCTTGGACCAAAAGCTCTTGCTGCTTTTCAAGTAGCCAGGCAACCCCATTCACAGCCGCACCAACGCTGGCGCTGACTTCTTCTAGGGCCTCCCAAACTTCAATACTATCTCAGACGTCCGCCTTGTAAAGTGGGAGCGAGTCTCAGCAATTGCGAACGTCCAGGGATTCCTCCCACCCCAAAGGGGCCAGGACCAAAAGCTCTTGCTGCTCTTCAAGTAGCCAGGCATTCTTGTTCACAGCCCCACCAATGCTGGCGCTGTGTCTTTCTAGAGCCTCCCAAACTCAAATACTGTCTGCCCGGGCCCCTGATTAGAGCCGGAGGCAGGCAGAGCAATTCCGAACGTCCAGGGATTCCTCCCACCCCAAAGGGGCCAGGACCAAAAGCTCTTGCTGCTCTTCAAGAAGGCACGCAACCCCATTCACAGCCTCACAAACGATGGCGCCGTCTCTTTCTACAGTCTCCCAAACTCTTATACTACCTGCCTGAGCAGCTAGGCCGTAGCACAACTCAGAAACTACGAACGTCCAGGGATTCCTCCCACCCCAAAGGGGCCAGGACCAAAAGCCCTTGCTGCTTTTCAAGTAGCCAGGCAAACCCCATTCACAGCCCCACCAACGCTGGCGCTGTCCCTCTCCAGAGCCTCCCAAACTCCACTTCTATGTCACTGGGCTGCCGAGTACACCTGGCGCCAGGCTCAGCAATTGCGAATATCCAGGGATTCCTCCCACCCCAAAGGGGCCAGGACCAAAAGCTCTTGCTGCTTTTCAAGTAGCCAGGCAAACCCCATTCACAGCCCCACCAACGCTTCCGCTGTCTCTTTCTAGAGCCTCCCAAATTCCAATACTATCTCACTGGGCTGCCGAGTACGCCAGGAGCTAGGCTCAGCAAGTGCGAACGTCCAGGGATTCCTCCCACCCCAAAGGGGCCAGGGCCAAAAGCCCTCGATGCTCTTCAAGTAGCCAGGCAAACCCCATTCACAGCCCCACCAACGCTGGCGCTGTCTCTTTCTACAGCCTCCCAAACTCCACTTCTATGTCACTGGGCTGCCGAGTACGCCAGGAGCTAGGCTCAGCAAGTGCGAATGCCCAGGGATTCCTCCCACCCCAAAGGGGCCAGGACCAAAAGCTCTTGCTGCTCTTCAAGTAGCCAGGCATTCTTATTCACAGCCCCACAAACGTTGGCGCTGTCTCTTTCTAGAGCCTCCCAAACTCCAATACTGTCTGCCCGGGCCCCTGATTAGAGCCGGAGGCAGGCTCAGAAACTGCGAACGTCCAGGGATTCCTCCCACCCCAAAGGGGCCAGGACCAAAAGCTCTTGCTGCTCTTCAAGTAGCCAGGCATTCTTGTTCACAGCCCCACCAACGCTGGCGCTGTCTCTTTCTACAGCCTCCCAAACTCCAATACTACCTGCATGGGCAGCCGAGTACACCTGGCGCCAGGCTCAGCAATTGCGAACGTCCAGGGATTCCTCCCACCCCAAAGGGGCTTGGACCAAAAGCTCTTGCTGCTCTTCAAGAAGGCACGCAACCCCATTCACAGCCTCACAAACGATGGCGCTGTCTCTTTCTACACTCTCCCAAACTCTTATACTACCAGCCTGGGAAGCTGGGCCGTAGCACAGCTCAGAAAGTACGAACGTCCAGGGATTCCTCCCACCCCAAAGGGGCCAGGACCAAAAGCTATTGCTGCTTTTCAAGTAGCCAGGCAAACCCCATTCACAGCCCCAAAAACGCTGGCGCTGTCTCTTTCTAAAGCCTCCCAAACCCCACTACTATCTCACTGGGCTGCCGAGTACGCCAGGAGCTAGGCTCAGCAAGTGCGAACGTCCAGGGATTCCTCCCACCCCAAAGGGGCTTGGACCAAAAGCTCTTGCTGCTCTTCAAGTAGCCAGGCAACCCCATTCACAGCCGCACCAACGCTGGCGCTGACTTCTTCTAGGGCCTCCCAAACTTCAATACTATCTCAGAGGTCCGCCTTGTAAAGTGGGAGCGAGGCTCAGCAATTGCGAACGTCCAGGGATTCCTCCCACCCCAAAGGGGCCAGGACCAAAAGCTCTTGCTGCTCTTCAAGTAGCCAGGCATTCTTATTCACAGCCCCACCAATGCTGGCGCTGTGTCTTTCTAGAGCCTCCCAAACTCAAATACTGTCTGCCCGGGCCCCTGATTAGAGCCGGAGGCAGGCAGAGCAATTCCGAACGTCCAGGGATTCCTCCCACCCCAAAGGGGCCAGGACCAAAAGCTCTTGCTGCTCTTCAAGAAGGCACGCAACCCCATTCACAGCCTCACAAACGATGGCGCCGTCTCTTTCTACAGTCTCCCAAACTCTTATACTACCTGCCTGAGCAGCTAGGCCGTAGCACAACTCAGAAACTACGAACGTCCAGGGATTCCTCCCACCCCAAAGGGGCCAGGACCAAAAGCCCTTGCTGCTTTTCAAGTAGCCAGGCAAACCCCATTCACAGCCCCACCAACGCTGGCGCTGTCCCTCTCCAGAGCCTCCCAAACTCCACTTCTATGTCACTGGGCTGCCGAGTACACCTGGCGCCAGGCTCAGCAATTGCGAATATCCAGGGATTCCTCCCACCCCAAAGGGGCCAGGACCAAAAGCTCTTGCTGCTTTTCAAGTAGCCAGGCAAACCCCATTCACAGCCCCACCAACGCTGGCGCTGTCTCTTTCTAGAGCCTCCCAAATTCCAATACTATCTCACTGGGCTGCCGAGTACGCCAGGAGCTAGGCTCAGCAAGTGCGAACGTCCAGGGATTCCTCCCACCCCAAAGGGGCCAGGGCCAAAAGCCCTCGATGCTCTTCAAGTAGCCAGGCAAACCCCATTCACAGCCCCACAAACGCTGGCGCTGTCTCTTTCTAGAGCCTCCAAAACTCCAATACTACCTGCGCGGGCAGCCGAGTACACCTGGCGCCAGGCTCAGCAATTGCGAACGTCCAGGGATTCCTCCCACCCCAAAGGCGCCAGGACCAAAAGCTCTTGCTGCTCTTCAAGTACCCAGGCATTCTTATTCACAGCCGCACCAACGCTGGCGCTGACTTTTTCTAGGGCCTCCCAAACTCCAATAATAACTCAGAGGTCCGCCTTGTAACGTGGGAGCAAGGCTCAGCAATTGCAAACGTCCAGGGATTCCTCCCACCCCAAAGGGGCCAGGACAAAAGCTCTTGCTGCTCTTCAAGTAGCCAGGCATTCTTGTTCACAACCCCACCAACGCTGGCGCTGTCTCTTTCTAGGGCCTCCCAAACTCCAATACTACCTGCATGGGCAACCGAGTACACCTGGCGCCAGGCTCAGCAATTGCGAACGTCCAGGGATTCCTCCCACCCCAAAGGGGCTTGGACCAAAAAATCTTGCTGCTCTTCAAGTTGCCAGGTAACCCCATTGACAGTCCCACCAACGCTGGCGCTGACTTTTTCTAGGGCCTCCCAAACTTCAGTACTATCTCAGAGGTCCGCCTTGTAAAGCGGGAGCGAGGCTCAGCAATTGCGAACGTCCAGGGATTCCTCCCACCCCAAAGGGGCTAGGACCAAAAGCTCTTGCTGCTCTTCAAGAAGGCACGCAACCCCATTCACAGCCTCACAAACGATGGCGCTGTGTCTTTCTACAGTCTCCCAAACTCTCATAATACCTGCCTGGGCAGCTAGGCCGTAGTACAGCTCAGAAACTGAGATCATCCAGGGATTCCTCCCACCCCAAAGGGGCCAGGACCAAAAGCTCTTGCTGCTTTTCAAGTAGCCAGGCATCCCCATTCACAGCCCCACAAACGCTGGCGCTGTCTCTTTCTAGGGCCTCCCAAACTCCAATACTACCTGCTTGGGCAACCGAGTACACCTGGCGCCAGGCTCAGCAAGTGCGAACGTCCAGGGATTCCTCCCACCCCAAAAGGGCCAGGACCAAAAGCCCTTGCTGCTTTTCAAGTGGCCAGGCAAACCCCATTCACAGCCCCACCAACGCTGGCGCTGTCTCTTTCTAAAGCCTCCCAAACTCCACTACTATCTCACTGGGCTGCCGAGTACGCCAGGAGCTAGGCTCAGCAAGTGCGAACGTCCAGGGATTCCTCCCACCCCAAAAGGGCCAGGACCAAAAGCCCTTGCTGCTTTTCAAGTGGCCAGGCAAACCCCATTCACAGCCCCACCAACGCTTCCGCTGTCTCTTTCTAAAGCCTCCCAAACTCCACTACTATCTCACTGGGCTGCCGAGTACGCCAGGAGCTAGGCTCAGCAAGTGCGAACGTCCAGGGATTCCTCCCACCCCAAAGGGGCTTGGACCAAAAGCTCTTGCTGCTTTTCAAGTTGCCAGGCAACCCCATTGACAGCCCCACCAACGCTGGCGCTGACTTTTTCTAGGGCCTCCCAAACTTCAATACTATCTCAGAGGTCCGCCTTGTAAAGTGGGAGCGAGGCTCAGCAATTGCGAACGTCCAGGGATTCCTCCCACCCCAAAGGGGCCAGGACCAAAAGCTCTTGCTGCTCTTCAAGTAGCCAGGCATTCTTATTCACAGCCCCACCAATGCTGGCGCTGTCTCTTTCTAGAGCCTCCCAAACTCAAATACTGTCTGCCCGGGCCCCTGATTAGAGCCGGAGGCAGGCAGAGCAATTCCGAACGTCCAGGGATTCCTCCCACCCCAAAGGGGCCAGGACCAAAAGCTCTTGCTGCTCTTCAAGTAGCCAGGCATTCTTGTTCACAGCCCCACCAACGCTGGCGCTGTCTTTTTCTACAGTCTCCCAAACTCTTATACTACCTGCCTCGGCAGCTAGGCCGTAGCACAGCTCAGAAACTACGAACGTCCAGGGATTCCTCCAACCCCAAAGGGGCCAGGACCAAAAGCCCTTGCTGCTTTTCAAGTAGCCAGGCAAACCCCATTCCAAGCCCCACAAACGCTGGCGCTGTCTCTTTCTACAGCCTCCCAAACTCCACTTCTTTGTCACTGGGCTGCCGAGTACGCCAGGAGCTAGGCTCAGCAATTGCGAACGTCCAGGGATTCCTCCAACCCCAAAGGGGCTTGGACCAAAAGCTCTCTCTGCCCTTCAAGTAGCCAGGCATTCTTATTCACAGCCCTACCAACGCTGGCGCTGTCTCTTTCTAGGGCCTCCCAAACTTCAGTACTATCTCAGAGGTCCGCCTTGTAAAGCGGGAGCGAGGCTCAGCAATTGCGAACGTCCAGGGATTCCTCCCACCCCAAAGGGGCCAGGACCAAAAGCTCTTGCTGCTCTTCAAGTAGCCAGGCAACCCCATTCACAGCCTCACAAAGGATGGCGCTGTCTTTTTCTACAGTCTCCCAAACTCTCATAATACCTGCCTGGGCAGCTAGGCCGTAGTACAGCTCAGCAAGTGCGAACGTCCAGGGATTCCTCCCACCCCAAAGGGGCCAGGACCAAAAGCTCTTGCTGCTTTTCAAGTAGCCAGGCATCCCCATTCACAGCCCCACAAACGCTGGCGCTGTCTCTTTCTACAGCCTCCCAAACTCCAATACTACCTGCATGGGCAACCGAGTACGCCAGGAGCTAGGCTCAGCAAGTGCGAACGTCCAGGGATTCCTCCCACCCCAAAGGGCCAGGACCAAAAGCCCTTGCTGCTTTTCAAGTGGCCAGGCAAACCCCATTCACAGCCCCACCAACGCTTCCGCTGTCTCTTTCTAAAGCCTCCCAAACTCCACTACTATCTCACTGGGCTGCCGAGTACGCCAGGAGCTAGGCTCAGCAAGTGCGAACGTCCAGGGATTCCTCCCACCCCAAAGGGGCTTGGACCAAAAGCTCTTGCTGCTCTTCAAGTTGCCAGGCAACCCGATTGACAGCCCCACCAACGCTGGCGCTGACTTTTTCTAGGGCCTCCCAAACTTCAAGAATAACTCAGAGGTCCGCCTTGTAAAGTGGGAGCGAGGCTCAGGAATTACGAACGTCCAGGGATTCCTCCCACCCCAAAGGGGCCAGGACCAAAACCTCTTGCTGCTCTTCAAGTAGCCAGGCATTCTTATTCACAGCCCCACCAATGCTGGCGCTGTGTCTTTCTAGAGCCTCCCAAACTCAAATACTGTCTGCCCGGGCCCCTGATTAGAGCCGGAGGCAGGCAGAGCAATTCCGAACGTCCAGGGATTCCTCCCACCCCAAAGGGGCCAGGACCAAAAGCTCTTGCTGCTCTTCAAGTAGCCAGGCAACCCCATTCACAGCCTCACAAACGATGGCGCTGTCTTTTTCTACAGTCTCCCAAACTCTTATACTACCTGCCTCGGCAGCTAGGCCGTAGCACAGCTCAGAAACTACGAACGTCCAGGGATTCCTCCAACCCCAAAGGGGCCAGGACCAAAATCCCTTGATGCTTTTCAAGTAGCCAGGCAAACTCCATGCACAGCCCCACCAACGCTGGCGCTGTCTCTTTCTACAGCCTCCCAAACTCCACTTCTATGTCACTGGGCTGCCGAGTACACCTGGCGCCAGGCTCAGCAATTGCGAACATCCAGGGATTCCTCCCACCCCAAAGGGGCCAGGACCAAAAGCTTTTGCTGCTTTTCAAGTAGCCAGGCAAACCCCATTCACAGCCCCACCAACGCTGGCGCTGACTTTTTCTAGGGCCTCCCAAACTTCAATACTATCTCAGAGGTCCGCCTTGTAAAGTGGGAGCGAGGCTCAGCAATTGCGAACGTCCAGGGATTCCTCCCACCCCAAAGGGGCCAGGACCAAAAGCTCTTGCTGCTCTTCAAGTAGCCAGGCATTCTTATTCACAGCCCCACCAATGCTGGCGCTGTCTCTTTCTAGAGCCTCCCAAACTCAAATACTGTCTGCCCGGGCCCCTGATTAGAGCCGGAGGCAGGCAGAGCAATTCCGAACGTCCAGGGATTCCTCCCACCCCAAAGGGGCCAGGACCAAAAGCTCTTGCTGCTCTTCAAGTAGCCAGGCAACCCCATTCACAGCCTCACAAACGATGGCGCTGTCTTTTTCTACAGTCTCCCAAACTCTTATACTACCTGCCTCGGCAGCTAGGCCGTAGCACAGCTCAGAAACTACGAACGTCCAGGGATTCCTCCAACCCCAAAGGGGCCAGGACCAAAAGCCCTTGCTGCTTTTCAAGTAGCCAGGCAAACCCCGTTCACAGCCCCACAAACGCTGGCGCTGTCTCTTTCTACAGCCTCCCAAATTCCACTTCTTTGTCACTGGGCTGCCGAGTACGCCAGGAGCTAGGCTCAGCAAGTGCGAACGTCCAGGGATTCCTCCCACCCCAAAGGGGCTTGGACCAAAAGCTCTCTCTGCCCTTCAGTAGCCAGGCAACCCTATTCACAGCCCTACCAACGCTGGCGCTGTCTCTTTCTAGGGCCTCCCAAACTTCAATACTATCTCAGAGGTCTGCCTTGTAAAGTGGGAGCGAGGCTCAGCAATTGCGAACGTCCAGGGATTCCTCCCCCCCAAAGGGGCCAGGACAAAAGCTCTTGCTGCTTTTCAAGTAGCCAGGCATTCTTATTCAGAGCCCCACCAATGCTGGCGCTGTCTCTTTCTAGAGCCTCCCAAAATCCAATACTGTCTGCCCGGGCCCATGAATAGAGCCGGAGGCAGGCACAGCAATTGTGAACGTCCAGGGATTCCTCCCACCCCAAAGGGGCCAGGACAAAAACTCTTGCTGCTCTTCAAGTAGACAGGCATTCTTATTCACAGCCCTACCAACGCTGGCGCTGTCTCTTTCTAGGGCCTCCCAAACTTCAGTACTATCTCAGAGGTCCGCCTTGTAAAGCGGGAGCGAGGCTCAGCAATTGCGAACGTCCAGGGATTCCTCCCACCCCAAAGGGGCCAGGACCAAAAGCTCTTGCTGCTCTTCAAGTAGCCAGGCAACCCCATTCACAGCCTCACAAAGGATGGCGCTGTCTTTTTCTACAGTCTCCCAAACTCTCATAATACCTGCCTGGGCAGCTAGGCCGTAGTACAGCTCAGCAAGTGCGAACGTCCAGGGATTCCTCCCACCCCAAAGGGGCCAGGACCAAAAGCTCTTGCTGCTTTTCAAGTAGCCAGGCATCCCCATTCACAGCCCCACAAACGCTGGCGCTGTCTCTTTCTACAGCCTCCCAAACTCCAATACTACCTGCATGGGCAACCGAGTACGCCAGGAGCTAGGCTCAGCAAGTGCGAACGTCCAGGGATTCCTCCCACCCCAAAGGGCCAGGACCAAAAGCCCTTGCTGCTTTTCAAGTGGCCAGGCAAACCCCATTCACAGCCCCACCAACGCTTCCGCTGTCTCTTTCTAAAGCCTCCCAAACTCCACTACTATCTCACTGGGCTGCCGAGTACGCCAGGAGCTAGGCTCAGCAAGTGCGAACGTCCAGGGATTCCTCCCACCCCAAAGGGGCTTGGACCAAAAGCTCTTGCTGCTCTTCAAGTTGCCAGGCAACCCGATTGACAGCCCCACCAACGCTGGCGCTGACTTTTTCTAGGGCCTCCCAAACTTCAAGAATAACTCAGAGGTCCGCCTTGTAAAGTGGGAGCGAGGCTCAGGAATTACGAACGTCCAGGGATTCCTCCCACCCCAAAGGGGCCAGGACCAAAACCTCTTGCTGCTCTTCAAGTAGCCAGGCATTCTTATTCACAGCCCCACCAATGCTGGCGCTGTGTCTTTCTAGAGCCTCCCAAACTCAAATACTGTCTGCCCGGGCCCCTGATTAGAGCCGGAGGCAGGCAGAGCAATTCCGAACGTCCAGGGATTCCTCCCACCCCAAAGGGGCCAGGACCAAAAGCTCTTGCTGCTCTTCAAGTAGCCAGGCAACCCCATTCACAGCCTCACAAACGATGGCGCTGTCTTTTTCTACAGTCTCCCAAACTCTTATACTACCTGCCTCGGCAGCTAGGCCGTAGCACAGCTCAGAAACTACGAACGTCCAGGGATTCCTCCAACCCCAAAGGGGCCAGGACCAAAATCCCTTGATGCTTTTCAAGTAGCCAGGCAAACTCCATGCACAGCCCCACCAACGCTGGCGCTGTCTCTTTCTACAGCCTCCCAAACTCCACTTCTATGTCACTGGGCTGCCGAGTACACCTGGCGCCAGGCTCAGCAATTGCGAACATCCAGGGATTCCTCCCACCCCAAAGGGGCCAGGACCAAAAGCTTTTGCTGCTTTTCAAGTAGCCAGGCAAACCCCATTCACAGCCCCACCAACGCTGGCGCTGACTTTTTCTAGGGCCTCCCAAACTTCAATACTATCTCAGAGGTCCGCCTTGTAAAGTGGGAGCGAGGCTCAGCAATTGCGAACGTCCAGGGATTCCTCCCACCCCAAAGGGGCCAGGACCAAAAGCTCTTGCTGCTCTTCAAGTAGCCAGGCATTCTTATTCACAGCCCCACCAATGCTGGCGCTGTCTCTTTCTAGAGCCTCCCAAACTCAAATACTGTCTGCCCGGGCCCCTGATTAGAGCCGGAGGCAGGCAGAGCAATTCCGAACGTCCAGGGATTCCTCCCACCCCAAAGGGGCCAGGACCAAAAGCTCTTGCTGCTCTTCAAGTAGCCAGGCAACCCCATTCACAGCCTCACAAACGATGGCGCTGTCTTTTTCTACAGTCTCCCAAACTCTTATACTACCTGCCTCGGCAGCTAGGCCGTAGCACAGCTCAGAAACTACGAACGTCCAGGGATTCCTCCAACCCCAAAGGGGCCAGGACCAAAAGCCCTTGCTGCTTTTCAAGTAGCCAGGCAAACCCCGTTCACAGCCCCACAAACGCTGGCGCTGTCTCTTTCTACAGCCTCCCAAATTCCACTTCTTTGTCACTGGGCTGCCGAGTACGCCAGGAGCTAGGCTCAGCAAGTGCGAACGTCCAGGGATTCCTCCCACCCCAAAGGGGCTTGGACCAAAAGCTCTCTCTGCCCTTCAGTAGCCAGGCAACCCTATTCACAGCCCTACCAACGCTGGCGCTGTCTCTTTCTAGGGCCTCCCAAACTTCAATACTATCTCAGAGGTCTGCCTTGTAAAGTGGGAGCGAGGCTCAGCAATTGCGAACGTCCAGGGATTCCTCCCCCCCAAAGGGGCCAGGACAAAAGCTCTTGCTGCTTTTCAAGTAGCCAGGCATTCTTATTCAGAGCCCCACCAATGCTGGCGCTGTCTCTTTCTAGAGCCTCCCAAAATCCAATACTGTCTGCCCGGGCCCATGAATAGAGCCGGAGGCAGGCACAGCAATTGTGAACGTCCAGGGATTCCTCCCACCCCAAAGGGGCCAGGACAAAAACTCTTGCTGCTCTTCAAGTAACCAGGCATTCTTATTCACAGCCCCACCAATGCTGGCGCTGTCTCTTTCCAGAGTGTCCCAGATGCCAATATATTCTCAGAAGGCCGTCTTGTAAAGTGGGACCCTGGCTAAGCAATTGTGAACGTCCAGGGATTCCTCCCACCCCAAAGGGGCCAGGACCAAAAGCTCTTGCTGCTCTTCAAGTAGCCAAGCAACCCCATTCACAGCCCCACAAACGCTGCCGCTGTCTCTTTGTACAGCCTCCCATACTCCCATAATATCTGCCTGGGTCCCTGAGTAGAGCCGGATACCAGCTCAGAATTGTGAACGTCCAGGGATTCCTCCCACCCCAAAGGGGCCAGGACCAAAAGCTCTTGCTGCTCTTCAAGTAGCCAGGCAACCCCATTCACAGCCTCACAAAGGATGGCGCTGTCTTTTTCTACAGTCTCCCAAACTCTTATACTACCTGCCTCGGCAGCTAGGCCGTAGCACAGCTCAGAAACTACTAACGTCCAGGGATTCCTCCCAACCCAAAAGGGCCAGGACCAAAAGCTCTTGCTGCTCTTCAAGTAGCCAGGCATCCCCATTCACAGCCCGACCAACGCTCCCGCTGTCTCTTTCTACAGCCTCCCAAACTCCACTTCTATGTCACTGGGCTGCCGAGTACGCCAGGAGCCAGGCTCAGCAAGTGCGAATGCCCAGGGATTCCTCCCACCCCAAAGGGGCCAGGACCAAAAGCTCTTGCTGCTCTTCAAGTAGCCAGGCATTCTTATTCACAGCCCCACAAACGTTGGCGCTGTCTCTTTCTAGAGCCTCCCAAACTCCAATACTGTCTGCCCGGGCCCCTGATTAGAGCCGGAGGCAGGCAGAGCAATTCCGAACGTCCAGGGATTCCTCCCACCCCAAAGGGGCCAGGACCAAAAGCTCTTGCTGCTCTTCAAGTAGCCAGGCATTCTTGTTCACAGCCCCACCAACGCTGGCGCTGTCTCTTTCTACAGCCTCCCAAACTCCAATACTACCTGCATGGGCAGCCGAGTACACCTGGCGCCAGGCTCAGCAATTGCGAACGTCCAGGGATTCCTCCCACCCCAAAGGGGCTTGGACCAAAAAATCTTGCTGCTTTTCAAGTTGCCAGGCAACCCCATTGACAGTCCCACCAACGCTGGCGCTGATTTTTCTAGGGCCTCCCAAACTTCAGTACTATCTCAGAGATCCGCCTTGTAAAGTGGGAGCGAAGCTCAGCAAGTGCGAACGTCCAGGGATTCCTCCCACCCCAAAGGGGCCAGGACCAAAAGCTCTTGCTGCTCTTCAAGAAGGCACGCAACCCCATTCACAGCCTCACAAACGATGGCGCTGTCTCTTTCTACACTCTCCCAAAGTCTTATACTACCAGCCTGGGCAGCTGGGCCGTAGCACAGCTCAGAAAGTACGAACGTCCAGGGATTCCTCCCACCCCAAAGGGGCCAGGACCAAAAGCTATTGCTGCTTTTCAAGTAGCCAGGCAAACCCCATTCACAGCCCCAAAAACGCTGGCGCTGTCTCTTTCTAAAGCCTCCCAAACCCCACTACTATCTCACTGGGCTGCCGAGTACGCCAGGAGCTAGGCTCAGCAAGTGCGAACGTCCAGGGATTCCTCCCACCCCAAAGGGGCTTGGACCAAAAGCTCTTGCTGCTCTTCAAGTAGCCAAGCAACCCCATTCACAGCCCCACAGACGCTGCCGCTGTCTCTTTGTACAGCCTCCCATACTCCCATAATATCTGCCTGGGTCCCTGAGTAGAGCCGGATACCAGCTCAGAATTGTGAACGTCCAGGGATTCCTCCCACCCCAAAGGGGCCAGGACCAAAAGCTCTTGCTGCTCTTCAAGTAGCCAGGCAACCCCATTCACAGCCTCACAAAGGATGGCGCTGTCTTTTTCTACAGTCTCCCAAACTCTCATAATACCTGCCTGGGCAGCTAGGCCGTAGTACAGCTCAGCAAGTGCGAACGTCCAGGGATTCCTCCCACCCCAAAGGGGCCAGGACCAAAAGCTCTTGCTGCTTTTCAAGTAGCCAGGCATCCCCATTCACAGCCCCACAAACGCTGGCGCTGTCTCTTTCTACAGCCTCCCAAACTCCAATACTACCTGCATGGGCAACCGAGTACGCCAGGAGCTAGGCTCAGCAAGTGCGAACGTCCAGGGATTCCTCCCACCCCAAAGGGCCAGGACCAAAAGCCCTTGCTGCTTTTCAAGTGGCCAGGCAAACCCCATTCACAGCCCCACCAACGCTTCCGCTGTCTCTTTCTAAAGCCTCCCAAACTCCACTACTATCTCACTGGGCTGCCGAGTACGCCAGGAGCTAGGCTCAGCAAGTGCGAACGTCCAGGGATTCCTCCCACCCCAAAGGGGCTTGGACCAAAAGCTCTTGCTGCTCTTCAAGTTGCCAGGCAACCCGATTGACAGCCCCACCAACGCTGGCGCTGACTTTTTCTAGGGCCTCCCAAACTTCAATACTATCTCAGAGGTCCGCCTTGTAAAGTGGGAGTGAGGCTCAGCAATTGCGAACGTCCAGGGATTCCTCCCACCCCAAAGGGGCCAGGACCAAAAGCTCTTGCTGCTCTTCAAGTAGCCAGGCATTCTTATTCACAGCCCCACCAATGCTGGCGCTGTCTCTTTCTAGAGCCTCCCAAACTCAAATACTGTCTGCCCGGGCCCCTGATTAGAGCCGGAGGCAGGCAGAGCAATTCCGAACGTCCAGGGATTCCTCCCACCCCAAAGGGGCCAGGACCAAAAGCTCTTGCTGCTCTTCAAGTAGCCAGGCAACCCCATTCACAGCCTCACAAACGATGGCGCTGTCTTTTTCTACAGTCTCCCAAACTCTTATACTACCTGCCTCGGCAGCTAGGCCGTAGCACAGCTCAGAAACTACTAACGTCCAGGGATTCCTCCCAACCCAAAAGGGCCAGGACCAAAAGCTCTTGCTGCTCTTCAAGTAGCCAGGCATCCCCATTCACAGCCCGACCAACGCTCCCGCTGTCTCTTTCTACAGCCTCCCAAACTCCACTTCTATGTCACTGGGCTGCCGAGTACGCCAGGAGCTAGGCTCAGCAAGTGCGAATGCCCAGGGATTCCTCCCACCCCAAAGGGGCCAGGACCAAAAGCTCTTGCTGCTCTTCAAGTAGCCAGGCATTCTTATTCACAGCCCCACAAACGTTGGCGCTGTCTCTTTCTAGAGCCTCCCAAACTCCAATACTGTCTGCCCGGGCCCCTGATTAGAGCCGGAGGCAGGCTCAGAAACTGCGAACGTCCAGGGATTCCTCCCACCCCAAAGGGGCCAGGACCAAAAGCTCTTGCTGCTCTTCAAGTAGCCAGGCATTCTTGTTCACAGCCCCACCAACGCTGGCGCTGTCTCTTTCTACAGCCTCCCAAACTCCAATACTACCTGCATGGGCAGCCGAGTACACCTGGCGCCAGGCTCAGCAATTGCGAACGTCCAGGGATTCCTCCCACCCCAAAGGGGCTTGGACCAAAAGCTCTTGCTGCTCTTCAAGAAGGCACGCAACCCCATTCACAGCCTCACAAACGATGGCGCTGTCTCTTTCTACACTCTCCCAAACTCTTATACTACCAGCCTGGGCAGCTGGGCCGTAGCACAGCTCAGAAAGTACGAACGTCCAGGGATTCCTCCCACCCCAAAGGGGCCAGGACCAAAAGCCCTTGCTGCTTTTCAAGTAGCCAGGCAAACCCCATTCACAGCCCCACCAACGCTGGCGCTGTCCCTCTCCAGAGCCTCCCAAACTCCACTTATATGTCACTGGGCTGCCGAGTACACCTGGTGCCAGGCTCAGCAATTGCGAATATCCAGGGATTCCTCCCACCCCAAAGGGGCCAGGACCAAAAGCTCTTGCTGCTTTTCAAGTAGCCAGGCAAACCCCATTCACAGCCCCACCAACGCTTCCGCTGTCTCTTTCTAGAGCCTCCCAAATTCCAATACTATCTCACTGGGCTGCCGAGTACGCCAGGAGCTAGGCTCAGCAAGTGCGAACGTCCAGGGATTCCTCCCACCCCAAAGGGGCCAGGGCCAAAAGCCCTCGATGCTCTTCAAGTAGCCAGGCAAACCCCATTCACAGCCCCACAAACGCTGGCGCTGTCTCTTTCTAGAGCCTCCAAAACTCCAATACTACCTGCGCGGGCAGCCGAGTACACCTGGCGCCAGGCTCAGCAATTGCGAACGTCCAGGGATTCCTCCCACCCCAAAGGGGCCAGGACCAAAAGCTCTTGCTGCTCTTCAAGTACCCAGGCATTCTTATTCACAGCCGCACCAACGCTGGCGCTGACTTTTTCTAGGGCCTCCCAAACTCCAATAATAACTCAGAGGTCCGCCTTGTAACGTGGGAGCAAGGCTCAGCAATTGCAAACGTCCAGGGATTCCTCCCACCCCAAAGGGGCCAGGACAAAAGCTCTTGCTGCTCTTCAAGTAGCCAGGCATTCTTGTTCACAGCCCCACCAACGCTGGCGCTGTCTCTTTCTAGGGCCTCCCAAACTCCAATACTACCTGCATGGGCAACCGAGTACACCTGGCGCCAGGCTCAGCAATTGCGAACGTCCAGGGATTCCTCCCACCCCAAAGGGGCTAGGACCAAAAGCTCTTGCTGCTCTTCAAGAAGGCACGCAACCCCATTCACAGCCTCACAAACGATGGCGCTGTGTCTTTCTACAGTCTCCCAAACTCTCATAATACCTGCCTGGGCAGCTAGGCCGTAGTACAGCTCAGAAACTGAGATCATCCAGGGATTCCTCCCACCCCAAAGGGGCCAGGACCAAAAGCTCTTGCTGCTTTTCAAGTAGCCAGGCATCCCCATTCACAGCCCCACAAACGCTGGCGCTGTCTCTTTCTAGGGCCTCCCAAACTCCAATACTACCTGCTTGGGCAACCGAGTACACCTGGCGCCAGGCTCAGCAAGTGCGAACGTCCAGGGATTCCTCCCACCCCAAAAGGGCCAGGACCAAAAGCTCTTGCTGCTTTTCAAGTGGCCAGGCAAACCCCATTCACAGCCCCACCAACGCTGGCGCTGTCTCTTTCTAAAGCCTCCCAAACTCCACTACTATCTCACTGGGCTGCCGAGTACGCCAGGAGCTAGGCTCAGCAAGTGCGAACGTCCAGGGATTCCTCCCACCCCAAAGGGGCTTGGACCAAAAGCTCTTGCTGCTTTTCAAGTTGCCAGGCAACCCCATTGACAGCCCCACCAACGCTGGCGCTGACTTTTTCTAGGGCCTCCCAAACTTCAATACTATCTCAGAGGTCCGCCTTGTAAAGTGGGAGCGAGGCTCAGCAATTGCGAACGTCCAGGGATTCCTCCCACCCCAAAGGGCCCAGGACCAAAAGCTCTTGCTGCTCTTCAAGTAGCCAGGCATTCTTATTCACAGCCCCACCAATGCTGGCGCTGTCTCTTTCTAGAGCCTCCCAAACTCAAATACTGTCTGCCCGGGCCCCTGATTAGAGCCGGAGGCAGGCAGAGCAATTCCGAACGTCCAGGGATTCCTCCCACCCCAAAGGGGCCAGGACCAAAAGCTCTTGCTGCTCTTCAAGTAGCCAGGCATTCTTGTTCACAGCCCCACCAACGCTGGCGCTGTCTTTTTCTACAGTCTCCCAAACTCTTATACTACCTGCCTCGGCAGCTAGGCCGTAGCACAGCTCAGAAACTACGAACGTCCAGGGATTCCTCCAACCCCAAAGGGGCCAGGACCAAAAGCCCTTGCTGCTTTTCAAGTAGCCAGGCAAACCCCATTCCAAGCCCCACAAACGCTGGCGCTGTCTCTTTCTACAGCCTCCCAAACTCCACTTCTTTGTCACTGGGCTGCCGAGTACGCCAGGAGCTAGGCTCAGCAATTGCGAACGTCCAGGGATTCCTCCAACCCCAAAGGGGCTTGGACCAAAAGCTCTCTCTGCCCTTCAAGTAGCCAGGCAACCCTATTCACAGCCCTACCAACGCTGGCGCTGTCTCTTTCTAGGGCCTCCCAAACTTCAATACTATCTCAGAGGTCTGCCTTGTAAAGTGGGAGCGAGGCTCAGCAATTGCGAACGTCCAGGGATTCCTCCCACCCCAAAGGGGCCAGGACAAAAGCTCTTGCTGCTTTTCAAGTAGCCAGGCTTTCTTATTCAGAGCCCCACCAATGCTGGCGCTGTCTCTTTCTAGAGCCTCCCAAACTCCAATACTGTCTGCCCGGGCCCATGAATAGAGCCGGAGGCAGGCACAGCAATTGTGAAAGTCCAGGGATTCCTCCCACCCCAAAGGGGCCAGGACAAAAACTCTTGCTGATCTTCAAGTAGACAGGCATTCTTATTCACAGCCCCACCAATGCTGGCGCTGTCTCTTTCCAGAGTGTCCCAGATGCCACTATATTCTCAGAAGGCCGTCTTGTAAAGTGGGACCCTGGCTAAGCAATTGAGAACGTCCAGGGATTCCTCCCACCCCAAAGGGGCCAGGACCAAAAGCTCTTGCTGCTCTTCAAGTAGCCAAGCAACCCCATTCACAGCCCCACAGACGCTGCCGCTGTCTCTTTCTACAGCCTCCCATACTCCCATAATATCTGCCTGGGTCCCTGAGTAGAGCCGGATACCAGCTCAGAATTGTGAACGTCCAGGGATTCCTCCCACCCCAAAGGGGCCAGGACCAAAAGCTCTTGCTGCTCTTCAAGTAGCCAGGCAACCCCATTCACAGCCTCACAATGGATGGCGCTGTCTTTTTCTACAGTCTCCCAAAATCTCATAATACCTGCCTGGGCAGCTAGGCCGTAGTACAGCTCAGCAAGTGCGAACGTCCAGGGATTCCTCCCACCCCAAAGGGGCCAGGACCAAAAGCTCTTGCTGCTTTTCAAGTAGCCAGGCATCCCCATTCACAGCCCCACAAACGCTGGCGCTGTCTCTTTCTACAGCCTCCCAAACTCCAATACTACCTGCATGGGCAACCGAGTACGCCAGGAGCTAGGCTCAGCAAGTGCGAACGTCCAGGGATTACTCCCACCCCAAAGGGCCAGGACCAAAAGCCCTTGCTGCTTTTCAAGTGGCCAGGCAAACCCCATTCACAGCCCCACCAACGCTTCCGCTGTCTCTTTCTAAAGCCTCCCAAACTCCACTACTATCTCACTGGGCTGCCGAGTACGCCAGGAGCTAGGCTCAGCAAGTGCGAACGTCCAGGGATTCCTCCCACCCCAAAGGGGCTTGGACCAAAAGCTCTTGCTGCTCTTCAAGTTGCCAGGCAACCCGATTGACAGCCCCACCAACGCTGGCGCTGACTTTTTCTAGGGCCTCCCAAACTTCAATACTATCTCAGAGGTCCGCCTTGTAAAGTGGGAGTGAGGCTCAGCAATTGCGAACGTCCAGGGATTCCTCCCACCCCAAAGGGGCCAGGACCAAAAGCTCTTGCTGCTCTTCAAGTAGCCAGGCATTCTTATTCACAGCCCCACCAATGCTGGCGCTGTCTCTTTCTAGAGCCTCCCAAACTCAAATACTGTCTGCCCGGGCCCCTGATTAGAGCCGGAGGCAGGCAGAGCAATTCCGAACGTCCAGGGATTCCTCCCACCCCAAAGGGGCCAGGACCAAAAGCTCTTGCTGCTCTTCAAGTAGCCAGGCAACCCCATTCACAGCCTCACAAACGATGGCGCTGTCTTTTTCTACAGTCTCCCAAACTCTTATACTACCTGCCTCGGCAGCTAGGCCGTAGCACAGCTCAGAAACTACTAACGTCCAGGGATTCCTCCCAACCCAAAAGGGCCAGGACCAAAAGCTCTTGCTGCTCTTCAAGTAGCCAGGCATCCCCATTCACAGCCCGACCAACGCTCCCGCTGTCTCTTTCTACAGCCTCCCAAACTCCACTTCTATGTCACTGGGCTGCCGAGTACGCCAGGAGCTAGGCTCAGCAAGTGCGAATGCCCAGGGATTCCTCCCACCCCAAAGGGGCCAGGACCAAAAGCTCTTGCTGCTCTTCAAGTAGCCAGGCATTCTTATTCACAGCCCCACAAACGTTGGCGCTGTCTCTTTCTAGAGCCTCCCAAACTCCAATACTGTCTGCCCGGGCCCCTGATTAGAGCCGGTGGCAGGCTCAGAAACTGCGAACGTCCAGGGATTCCTCCCACCCCAAAGGGGCCAGGACCAAAAGCTCTTGCTGCTCTTCAAGTAGCCAGGCATTCTTGTTCACAGCCCCACCAACGCTGGCGCTGTCTCTTTCTACAGCCTCCCAAACTCCAATACTACCTGCATGGGCAGCCGAGTACACCTGGCGCCAGGCTCAGCAATTGCGAACGTCCAGGGATTCCTCCCACCCCAAAGGGGCTTGGACCAAAAGCTCTTGCTGCTCTTCAAGAAGGCACGCAACCCCATTCACAGCCTCACAAACGATGGCGCTGTCTCTTTCTACACTCTCCCAAACTCTTATACTACCAGCCTGGGCAGCTGGGCCGTAGCACAGCTCAGAAAGTACGAACGTCCAGGGATTCCTCCCACCCCAAAGGGGCCAGGACCAAAAGCCCTTGCTGCTTTTCAAGTAGCCAGGCAAACCCCATTCACAGCCCCACCAACGCTGGCGCTGTCCCTCTCCAGAGCCTCCCAAACTCCACTTCTATGTCACTGGGCTGCCGAGTACACCTGGCGCCAGGCTCAGCAATTGCGAATATCCAGGGATTCCTCCCACCCCAAAGGGGCCAGGACCAAAAGCTCTTGCTGCTTTTCAAGTAGCCAGGCAAACCCCATTCACAGCCCCACCAACGCTTCCGCTGTCTCTTTCTAGAGCCTCCCAAATTCCAATACTATCTCACTGGGCTGCCGAGTACGCCAGGAGCTAGGCTCAGCAAGTGCGAACGTCCAGGGATTCCTCCCACCCCAAAGGGGCCAGGGCCAAAAGCCCTCGATGCTCTTCAAGTAGCCAGGCAAACCCCATTCACAGCCCCACAAACGCTGGCGCTGTCTCTTTCTAGAGCCTCCAAAACTCCAATACTACCTGCGCGGGCAGCCGAGTACACCTGGCGCCAGGCTCAGCAATTGCGAACGTCCAGGGATTCCTCCCACCCCAAAGGGGCCAGGACCAAAAGCTCTTGCTGCTCTTCAAGTACCCAGGCATTCTTATTCACAGCCGCACCAACGCTGGCGCTGACTTTTTCTAGGGCCTCCCAAACTCCAATAATAACTCAGAGGTCCGCCTTGTAACGTGGGAGCAAGGCTCAGCAATTGCAAACGTCCAGGGATTCCTCCCACCCCAAAGGGGCCAGGACAAAAGCTCTTGCTGCTCTTCAAGTAGCCAGGCATTCTTGTTCACAGCCCCACCAATGCTGGCGCTGTCTCTTTCTAGAGCCTCCCTAACTCCAATACTGTCTGCCCAGGCCCCTAATTAGAACCGGAGGCAGGCACAGCAATTGCGAACGTCCAGGGATTCCTCCCACCCCAAAGGGGCCAGGACCAAAAGCTCTTGCTGCTCTTCAAGTAGCCAGGCAAACCCCATTCACAGGCCCACTAACGCTGGCGCTGTCTCTTTCTAGAGCCTCCCATACTCCCATAATATCTGCCTGGGTCCCTGAGTAGAGCTGGATCCCAGCTCAGAAACTGCGAATGTCCAGGGATTCCTCCCACCCCAAAGGGGCCAGGACAAAAGCTCTTGCTGCTCTTCAAGTAGCCAGGCATCCCCATTCACAGCCCCACAAACGCTGGCGCTGTCTCTTTCTAGAGCCTCCCAAACTCCACTACTATCTCACTGGGCTGCCGAGTACGCCAGGAGCTAGGCTCAGCAAGTGCGAATGCCCAGCTATTCCTCCCACCCCAAAGGGGCCAGGACCAAAAGCTCTTGCTGCTCTTCAAGTAGCCAGGCATTCTTATTCACAGCCCCACAAACGTTTGCGCTGTCTCTTTCTAGAGCCTCCCAAACTCCAATACTGTCTGCCCGGGCCCCTGATTAGAGCCGGAGGCAGGCTCAGAAACTGCGAACGTCCAGGGATTCCTCCCACCCCAAAGGGGCCAGGACCAAAAGCTCTTGCTGCTTTTCAAGTAGCCAGGCATCCCCATTCACAGCCCCACAAACGCTGGCGCTGTCTCTTTCTAGGGCCTCCCAAACTCCAATACTACCTGCATGGGCAACCGAGTACACCTGGCGCCAGGCTCAGCAATTGCGAACGTCCAGGGATTCCTCCCACCCCAAAGGGGCTTGGACCAAAAAATCTTGCTGCTCTTCAAGTTGCCAGGTAACCCCATTGACAGTCCCACCAACGCTGGCGCTGACTTTTTCTAGGGCCTCCCAAACTTCAGTACTATCTCAGAGGTCCGCCTTGTAAAGCGGGAGCGAGGCTCAGCAATTGCGAACGTCCAGGGATTCCTCCCACCCCAAAGGGGCTAGGACCAAAAGCTCTTGCTGCTCTTCAAGAAGGCACGCAACCCCATTCACAGCCTCACAAACGATGGCGCTGTGTCTTTCTACAGTCTCCCAAACTCTCATAATACCTGCCTGGGCAGCTAGGCCGTAGTACAGCTCAGAAACTGAGATCATCCAGGGATTCCTCCCACCCCAAAGGGGCCAGGACCAAAAGCTCTTGCTGCTTTTCAAGTAGCCAGGCATCCCCATTCACAGCCCCACAAACGCTGGCGCTGTCTCTTTCTAGGGCCTCCCAAACTCCAATACTACCTGCTTGGGCAACCGAGTACACCTGGCGCCAGGCTCAGCAAGTGCGAACGTCCAGGGATTCCTCCCACCCCAAAAGGGCCAGGACCAAAAGCCCTTGCTGCTTTTCAAGTGGCCAGGCAAACCCCATTCACAGCCCCACCAACGCTTCCGCTGTCTCTTTCTAAAGCCTCCCAAACTCCACTACTATCTCACTGGGCTGCCGAGTACGCCAGGAGCTAGGCTCAGCAAGTGCGAACGTCCAGGGATTCCTCCCACCCCAAAGGGGCTTGGACCAAAAGCTCTTGCTGCTTTTCAAGTTGCCAGGCAACCCCATTGACAGCCCCACCAACGCTGGCGCTGACTTTTTCTAGGGCCTCCCAAACTTCAATACTATCTCAGAGGTCCGCCTTGTAAAGTGGGAGCGAGGCTCAGCAATTGCGAACGTCCAGGGATTCCTCCCACCCCAAAGGGGCCAGGACCAAAAGCTCTTGCTGCTCTTCAAGTAGCCAGGCATTCTTATTCACAGCCCCACCAATGCTGGCGCTGTCTCTTTCTAGAGCCTCCCAAACTCAAATACTGTCTGCCCGGGCCCCTGATTAGAGCCGGAGGCAGGCAGAGCAATTCCGAACGTCCAGGGATTCCTCCCACCCCAAAGGGGCCAGGACCAAAAGCTCTTGCTGCTCTTCAAGTAGCCAGGCAACCCCATTCACAGCCTCACAAACGATGGCGCTGTCTTTTTCTACAGTCTCCCAAACTCTTATACTACCTGCCTCGGCAGCTAGGCCGTAGCACAGCTCAGAAACTACGAACGTCCAGGGATTCCTCCCACCCCAAAGGGGCCAGGACCAAAAGCCCTTGCTGCTTTTCAAGTAGCCAGGCAAACCCCATTCCAAGCCCCACAAACGCTGGCGCTGTCTCTTTCTACAGCCTCCCAAACTCCACTTCTTTGTCACTGGGCTGCCGAGTACGCCAGGAGCTAGGCTCAGCAAGTGCGAACGTCCAGGGATTCCTCCAACCCCAAAGGGGCTTGGACCAAAAGCTCTCTCTGCCCTTCAAGTAGCCAGGCATTCTTATTCACAGCCCTACCAACGCTGGCGCTCTCTCTTTCTAGGGCCTCCCAAACTTCAATACTATCTCAGAGGTCCGCCTTGTAAAGCGGGAGCGAGGCTCAGCAATTGCGAACGTCCAGGGATTCCTCCCACCCCAAAGGGGCCAGGACCAAAAGCTCTTGCTGCTCTTCAAGTAGCCAGGCAACCCCATTCACAGCCTCACAAAGGATGGCGCTGTCTTTTTCTACAGTCTCCCAAACTCTCATAATACCTGCCTGGGCAGCTAGGCCGTAGTACAGCTCAGCAAGTGCGAACGTCCAGGGATTCCTCCCACCCCAAAGGGGCCAGGACCAAAAGCTCTTGCTGCTTTTCAAGTAGCCAGGCATCCCCATTCACAGCCCCACAAACGCTGGCGCTGTCTCTTTCTACAGCCTCCCAAACTCCAATACTACCTGCATGGGCAACCGAGTACGCCAGGAGCTAGGCTCAGCAAGTGCGAACGTCCAGGGATTCCTCCCACCCCAAAGGGCCAGGACCAAAAGCCCTTGCTGCTTTTCAAGTGGCCAGGCAAACCCCATTCACAGCCCCACCAACGCTTCCGCTGTCTCTTTCTAAAGCCTCCCAAACTCCACTACTATCTCACTGGGCTGCCGAGTACGCCAGGAGCTAGGCTCAGCAAGTGCGAACGTCCAGGGATTCCTCCCACCCCAAAGGGGCTTGGACCAAAAGCTCTTGCTGCTCTTCAAGTTGCCAGGCAACCCGATTGACAGCCCCACCAACGCTGGCGCTGACTTTTTCTAGGGCCTCCCAAACTTCAACACTATCTCAGAGGTCCGCCTTGTAAAGTGGGAGCGAGTCTCAGCAATTGCGAACGTCCAGGGATTCCTCCCACCCCAAAGGGGCCAGGACCAAAACCTCTTGCTGCTCTTCA
The DNA here is from genome assembly GCA_037975005.1 of Platalea minor. Lineage (NCBI taxonomy): Eukaryota > Metazoa > Chordata > Aves > Pelecaniformes > Threskiornithidae > Platalea > Platalea minor. The sequence continues at coordinate 205,500 of JBBPFK010000074.1, forward strand.
AGTAGCCAGGCATTCTTATTCACAGCCCCACCAATGCTGGCGCTGTGTCTTTCTAGAGCCTCCCAAACTCAAATACTGTCTGCCCGGGCCCCTGATTAGAGCCGGAGGCAGGCAGAGCAATTCCGAACGTCCAGGGATTCCTCCCACCCCAAAGGGGCCAGGACCAAAAGCTCTTGCTGCTCTTCAAGTAGCCAGGCATTCTTGTTCACAGCCCCACCAACGCTGGCGCTGTCTTTTTCTACAGTCTCCCAAACTCTTATACTACCTGCCTCGGCAGCTAGGCCGTAGCACAGCTCAGAAACTACGAACGTCCAGGGATTCCTCCAACCCCAAAGGGGCCAGGACCAAAAGCCCTTGCTGCTTTTCAAGTAGCCAGGCAAACCCCATTCCAAGCCCCACAAACGCTGGCGCTGTCTCTTTCTACAGCCTCCCAAACTCCACTTCTTTGTCACTGGGCTGCCGAGTACGCCAGGAGCTAGGCTCAGCAAGTGCGAACGTCCAGGGATTCCTCCCACCCCAAAGGGGCTTGGACCAAAAGCTCTCTCTGCCCTTCAAGTAGCCAGGCAACCCTATTCACAGCCCTACCAACGCTGGCGCTGTCTCTTTCTAGGGCCTCCCAAACTTCAATACTATCTCAGAGGTCTGCCTTGTAAAGTGGGAGCGAGGCTCAGCAATTGCGAACGTCCAGGGATTCCTCCCACCCCAAAGGGGCCAGGACAAAAGCTCTTGCTGCTTTTCAAGTAGCCAGGCATTCTTATTCAGAGCCCCACCAATGCTGGCGCTGTGTCTTTCTAGAGCCTCCCTGTAGAGAACCGGTACCAAATGCGGTTTTGTCTCGACATTGCTGCTGTAGCGCCATCCAGCGCAGCGCTTCGAGAAGACCATCTTCTCCACAGCCTTGAGAAAAAAACAACCTCGTGCGCCTGCGCAGGGACTAAAGGCGCGAAAAGAGCTGAGGCGGGGACAAAAAGGCGCGAAAAGAGCAGAGGCGGGGGCAGCACGGCCGTGGCGAGCTGCACGTACACACTCGTGATCTGCGCATGCGTGGGAGCCCCTATATAAGGAGCGCACGTGCCCCTCGGCGGGCGGCGGCAGCGGCGCGCGCGAGACCACTCCTTCCGTTCCTGCACCCTCCAGGCTCACACCCCACCCGCTTCGATCCCCGCCGGAACCCGAGGCCACCGAAGACCCTGCGGAAGATCACCGGACTCGAAGTGGTGGTGACAAACTCCTCCTTCTCCTTCTCTTTCTCCCTCTCTCTCTCTCCAATTCTTTTCCTCTCCTCCCTTGCCCTCCCTCCTCCCTCCGTTCTCTTCTCCCCTCTAATAAAAGTAAAAGGTTGTACGGCATTTGACCTCGTTTGCGTCTTAATCTCGTCCCTGGGATCGTATCGAAACCTCTCCCGATATTGGATCGGGACATTTTAATTGGCGTCACGGACAGGATCCCTTGAGACGAGAGTGTCATACAACCTTACGGTGTGCTGAGCGAGTGTGTGTGAACGAGACGTACGAGCAAGTACGAAGCGAGTGCGGAGTTCCGATCCGCGGTTCTGCTCTCCCGCGAGGGAAGCAGCCGGAGACGAACGAAGCGCAAGGACGGAGTGGGTGTTGAGAGCTTTGTACTGAAACGCGCGTAGCAGTTTGTGATTTGAGCTCCTGAGGGCGTATAGGGGAGACTTGAATTTTATAGTGTGACCCCCTCAGGATGATATCCCCTTTGTAGGCTCTGCTCTGTCTTACAGTAGTTTATGGTCTGGCCTCCTGGGGGAGTATAGGGGAAGTTTGGATTGTACGGTGTGACCCCCTCAGGACGATATCCCCTTTGTAGGCTCGTATTTGTCTTGTAGTAGTGTGCGGATTGGCCTCCTGGGAGCGTATAGGGGAAACGTGGTTTTTTTAAGGTTTAACCCTCCCGGGACGAACTCCCCTTTGTAGGATATGGCCGCCCAAAAGGCAGGCGATTTTTGTGAAGAGACAGAGAAATTATATGAGTTTTTAGAAACGTACCGCTCTCGCCCCTCGCCCCCGGGACGAGATTGGGCACGGGACCACTGGTTCCAACTGCAAAGTGTTATGGACCGAATAGCGGTTTTGCATAAAGAAGCTAGGGTGAAGAAGGGAAAAGGGAAGGCTGTTGTTTGTGCTGTGTTAGGAGCGTGTCTGGCAGCGGCGGTGGAGGACAAGAAACGAGCGCCCTGCCAATCGGAGGCTGTGGCCGCTGCGTTGCAAGCAGCGATAGCGCCGCTGCGAGAGCAACTACTAGAGACCAAACGGGCGCTAGAGGAGGAGAAGCGCCAAAATATGATTTTGAAGGAGGAGCTGAGGGTTCAGCTCCTGAGGGAGGCAGACACCCTCGCTGAGGCAGAGGTAGTGTTGGAGGAGAAAGGCGTACGCCAAATCTACCCCCAGAAAGACCTAAAGCAATTAAGGGAGACGGTGGATAACCCCCCCCATATGTGCCCGCTGGTAAAAACGGAGTATATATATGAGGACGATAGCGACAACCGTCCCCAAGTTGTAATGAAAGAAATCCCTTTTACTGCCACGGAACTGGCTAAACTCCGAAAGGATTTTGCTAGGACGGCAAGGGAGTCCGAAACCGAATATGTGTGGAGGGTATCCCTGTCGGGGGGGGACGGGATCATGCTATCAGAAAAAGAAGCAGAGGGGTATTGGGGCCCCGGCGTCTTCCTCACCACGGGCGATCGCCGGGCCCCATGGTCTCTGACCCAGAGGGCAGCATATTGGGCGGGGGGGCTGAACCCATTAGAAAGGGGGGATCCCCTAGCTATAACTGGTTCGGTTGAGCAACTACTAGAAAACGTACAAAAGGCAGCATGCCTGCAAATGATGTATGACCGGGAACTTAAACCAAACTTAAGCTCTCCGATGTTGTTAGCAGTAGACCCCGAGCGGCTGACACCGCTAATAAGAGGACTCCCCGACTCGTTAAAACCTATCGGGATCCAATTACAGGGGAGAATCCAAAATGTGCCTCACGAAGAGCGAATTGCATCTGCCCTGGAGGGAACAGTAACACCACAACAGCGACAGCGGGGGAGGAAGGTGTGGACTTGGGGGGAGATAGCTCAGGAACTCATAAACTATGGAAGGAAATACGGGCCAGTAGGCAGAACTTACCACAAGGTGGAAACTAGGGCCGTGCGGGCAGCGGAGCCAGCAAATAAACCGCTGGCTTTTTCGGGGACAAGCCCCGGCCCAACAAAAAGGGAAAAACCCCTGCTCCGACAAGAATTGTGGCAGAAGGGACTGCAAAAGGGTGTGCCCCGAGACCTAATGGATGGGCTCCCCACCAAAAAATTAGAGCTCCTTGTGCGGAGGTGGTCCGGGCAAGGACCCTCTCCCAAACCAAACGCGCCCTCCGTGTCGGCACTGGATAAGAAGGAGGGGTTCAAGGGGGATGAAAGGGTGGCGGAAAACTAAGACCTCCGCCCCCTCAGGGTGAGGGGGGAGGCGGAGGGTGGATGTTTATTAGACAACTCACCTGCAACAATAAAGGGGACCTCCTCATTACTGTCGCAGTAGGGCCGAGGAAGAGGCCCCTGACCTTTTTAATTGATACGGGGGCCCAAATCACAGCAATAAAACAAAGCGAGGCAGAACGGTGCGGCGTCTCAACTCCTTCTAAGCGCCTGATAGTATTAAACGCCCTAGGGAAAACCCAATCTGTGCCCATGACCCCGGTAACCTTATGGCTACCAGGAGATGATAGTCCGGTGAACACCATGGCAGCCATAGGACCCTTTCAAATGAATCTCTTGGGCATAGACGTTTTAAAGGGCAGACAGTGGCGCGACACCCAGGGAAATTCGTGGTCTTTCGGCGTCCCGCAGATCAGGCGGCTGGCCGAAGCCCCCGGCGGGGGGGTGCGCCTGTTGCAAGCGGCGCCTGCCCTCCCCCCTTCCAAACTGACAAACGTGAAACCCTACCCGCTACCGATAGGAGCAAGAGATGGAATCGTGCCAGTGCTGGAGGACCTAAAGGGGAGGGGGATTATAGTTCCCACCCACTCCCCCTTTAACTCCCCGGTATGGCCTGTCCGAAAACCAAACGGCAAGTGGAGGTTGACAGTAGATTACCGGAGGCTGAATGCCAACACAGGCCCATTAACAGCTGCCGTACCAAACATTGCCGAGCTTATAGCCGCCATTCAAGAGCAATCACACCCTATTATGGCGACTATTGACGTTAAAGACATGTTCTTTATGGTCCCCCTGCAGCCGCAGGACCAGGACCGCTTTGCTTTTACCTGGGAGGGGCAACAGTACACCTTTACACGGCTCCCTCAGGGATACAAGCACTCCCCCACCTTAGCCCACCATGCTCTAGCACAGGAGCTGGAAGCAATTCCCATAAGGGCGGGGGTGAAAGTTTACCAATATATAGATGACATACTCATAGGGGGAAATCAGGTGGAAGAGGTTGGGGAAGTCCAGAAGGACATCATCACCCATCTAGAGAGTATAGGATTGACAATCCCACCTGAGAAAATGCAAACCCCTTCAAGTGAGGTGAAATTTTTAGGAATTTGGTGGAAGGGAGGGATGACATGTATCCCACCAGACACCCTTTCCTCCCTCGACCAAATTAAGATACCAGAATCAAAAAAAGACTTACAGCATGCGTTAGGGCTGCTTGTGTTCTGGAGAAAGCATATCCCCGATTTCTCAATTATCGCGAGACCCCTATATGATTTGCTATGGAAAAGGGCGCAATGGGAGTGGACCCCGGTCCACGATGAGGCGCTACGGCTGTTGGTGTTCGAGGCAAATGCATACCAAGCCCTGGGGCCTATCCACCCGACAGACCCGGTGCAGATCGAATGGGGGTTTGCCGCAACCGGGCTATCGATTCATTTGTGGCAACGGGGGCCGGCAGGGCCCATCCGGCCCATTGGCTTTTATTCTCGGAGTTTCAAGGATGCAGAAAAACGGTACACTACGTGGGAAAAGGGGCTGTTTGTAGTCAGCCTAGCTTTACGAGAAGCAGAGCGCACCATTCGCCAGCAACCAATAGTGCTTAGAGGTCCTTTCAAAGTGATTAAGCCAGTTTTAACTGGGACACCTCCCCCTGACGGGGTGGCACAAAGAGCTTCAGTGCGGAAATGGTACGCGCAAATAGAACATTATTGTGGTATTTTTGAAGTTTCTGAGGGCGCTGCCAAAAATTTAGTTATCCAAGAGGGAGTGGCCCCAGACCGGGAAGATGACGTGCCCCCTTCTGCTGTGCAGGTAGCCCCCCCATTTTCCGAACAATTACAGAACGCTTGGTTCACTGATGCCTCTGCTGAACGAGAGGGCAGAACTTGGAAATACCGTGCAGTCGCCCTACAGATAAGGACCGACCAAAAAATAATTACCGAAGGAGAAGGCAGCGCTCAAGTAGGGGAATTAGTGGCCGTATGGAGTGTCTTTCAACATGAAGCCCAATCTGCCTCTCCAATCTATATCTACACTGACTCCTTTGCTGTCTTCAAGGGGTGTACAGAGTGGCTCCCCTTTTGGGAACAAAATGGGTGGGAAGTTAACAGAATACCTGTATGGCAAAAGGAAAAGTGGCAAGATATTTTAACCATTGCCAGACAGGGGAACTTTGCGGTAGGATGGGTAGCCTCCCATCAGACGGGAGAAGATCCGTCCGGTCATTGGCACAATAGGGTTGATGAGCTGGCCCGCCTCGCCCCCTTGCAGAGTGATCCAGTAGCAGAGGATTGGGAGCGACTCCTGGAATGGTTGCACCTTAAGAGAGGGCACACTGGAGCCCAAGACCTGTACCGAGAGGCTCAGGCCAGAGGCTGGCCAGTTACCCGAGAAAATTGCAAAACTTGCATTTCGGCCTGTGAGCAATGTCGTATCCGCTTAGACAGGCACCCCCTGGAAGACAGTCCCCTACATTTGAGAGAGGGAAAAGGTTTGTGGGAGGCCTGGCAGGTTGATTACATTGGTCCGTTCCGTAAATCAGAAGGGAAGTGCTATGTATTAGTGGGTGTTGAAATAGTATCTGGCCTAGCACAGGCTAAAGCCTGCACTAAGGCAACAGGGGAGAATACGGTGAAGGCCCTGAAAGAATGGTTTGGGACCTTCCCTAAACCGCAGTTGATACAATCTGATAATGGCACACACTTCACAGCCAAGATGGTCCAGGAATGGGTGGCTCGGGAGGGGATTTCATGGGTATTCCACACTCCATACTACCCCCAAGCAAATGGGATTGTGGAGAGAACAAACGGCTTGCTGAAGCGCTTCCTGAAACCACATGAACCGGGGTGGGCTGAGCGGGTAGGAGAGGCGGTGACCAACGTCAATAATCGCTGGGGTGCAAACGGGTGCCCGAAAATTGCAGCATTTTGTCCACAAGCCCCAACCATGGTACCTGTCTCTCGAAACCCCAACTCCCCCAGGACACCATGTTATTCTCCTGGTCAACCGGTTCTGGTTGAGCTTCCCACTGTGGGAGCTGTGCCTCTTGTACTAGATACCCCCCTAAATAAACACATGTGGAAAGCGAAAGATACCAGTGGGAGAACCCACAAAATACACACCAAATGGATTATTCCCTCCTTCTAACCCAAGGAGCGAGTTTTGTTCCTGTTTCTGTTTCTAAAGGCAGCGATATGACCATGACGCACCTGCTGCTTTGGATCATTTTAACTCAGAGACACTAATCCATTAGAATATTCCACTGTGTATATCAGTTTTTATAATTGGTGGTACATATGTGTGCGTACATGTTTGTACTTCATTGCAGCTCTATGAATAATTCGAGATCTAATATCTATGTCAAACAGGCTAAATATTAGATGTTTCAGTGCACTACAGTCTTTATGCAATAGTACAAAGACATCTAATTGTCTGGTGCGTGTCTAAGCACGTATATGTGTGTGTGCTTATTTAAGAAAAAATACCCAATAACTTTCCAATGATACCTATTTATGTTGGACATCTCAAGGATTTCAACCTATGATTTACCGTATATATAATTCTTTCTTTTTTTGATCTTCCTCTATTTTCATCATTAAATAGTCCTGTATATGGGAAAACTTAATAGTCAAGTAACATGAAATGTTGTACTTGCTTAGAAAATGTAATTGTCTAGTTTTCTTTGCAAAAAGTAAATATTGAATGTTCAGTACTTATGGGGCTTGGTATTGTACCGGCCGAATAAGGGATGGGGCAATGACCTTTTTCAGCCCTCTGGGTGACAAAGACACAACTTACTTTCAATTTCCACCAGGGAAAGATGGGCCATTTTCTCAAGGAAATAAAGCCAGAAAAGGGCATTATTGGATTTGTGGAAACACGGCATACAAATTCTTACCCGCGGGGTGGTCGGGAGTTTGTTACATAGGAATCATAAGGCCCCTATTCTTCCTCCTGCCAGAAACTGGTGGACCCCAATTAGGCGTAAAAGTGTATGATAACCTCGGACATAGAAGTATTGCCCGTAAGACGCGATCTACCAAGGTAAATTTAGGTGGGACACAAAAATGGGGGAATGACGAATGGCCCCCTGAGCGAATAATTGAACATTATGGACCAGCAGCCTGGAATCCGAACGAGCCCATTGCAGGGGCAAGAGAACCAGTCTATGATCTAAACCGAATAATCAGACTACAAGTGGCCCTAGAAATTATCACCAACAAAACCGCTGACGCCATAGACCTATTAACTCGGCAGTCTCAACAAATGCGCACGGCAATCCTTCAACACCGCATGGTTTTAGATTATTTACTGGCTGAGGAGGGAGGGGTATGTGGAAAATTAAATATCTCTAACTGCTGCCTAGAAATAGATGATGTGGGAGAAGTGGTTCTCCAACTGACCCAAGATATCAGGAAAATAGCCCATGTCCCTGTTCAAACCTGGAGTGGTTGGAATGGTGATTTGTGGTCCTGGTTACCAGGGGCACCGTGGGTCAAACAATTAATATTGTACTTGCTATGTGCAACTGCTACCTTACTGTTCCTACCCTGTATAATTCCATGTTTTATTCAATTAATTCGACACGTTGTGTCAAATATGCAATTTGTTCCTAACACCTCACCTGATGGTGTAACGAAAATCTGTACCATCCGTCAGCCACAACCAACCTCAGTACCCATCATTTAAACCCATCCCCAATTACTTCTAAAGGAAGAAACCGTGTACTGCCAGTTACTGTTAACCCTATTTCTAATGTTTGCTCTTGCCAGTTATTGTCAACCCTATTTCTAATGTTTACCCTTCAAAGTTGAAGAATTGTTAAAGTCGTTCAAGAACAGCTTGCATTGAGCAATACCTCAGTTAATCTGTGTTAAGACATTCCCTCACCTAAAACAATGTTATTCCCGTTTCCCTTCCCACAACTTTCCTCCACCCTTATCTCCAACCCTTTCAACTCTGCATTTCCTTTCTTTCTCCTTTGTTTTCTCTTTCTCTGTCTTATACCACCAAGCTGCAATGTCGAGCCACGGGGTGGTGTAGAGAACCGGTACCAAATGCGGTTTTGTCTCGACATTGCTGCTGTAGCGCCATCCAGCGCAGCGCTTCGAGAAGACCATCTTCTCCACAGCCTTGAGAAAAAAACAACCTCGTGCGCCTGCGCAGGGACTAAAGGCGCGAAAAGAGCTGAGGCGGGGACAAAAAGGCGCGAAAAGAGCAGAGGCGGGGGCAGCACGGCCGTGGCGAGCTGCACGTACACACTCGTGATCTGCGCATGCGTGGGAGCCCCTATATAAGGAGCGCACGTGCCCCTCGGCGGGCGGCGGCAGCGGCGCGCGCGAGACCACTCCTTCCGTTTCTGCACCCTCCAGGCTCACACCCCACCCGCTTCGATCCCCGCCGGAACCCGAGGCCACCGAAGACCCTGCGGAAGATCACCGGACTCGAAGTGGTGGTGACAAACTCCTCCTTCTCCTTCTCTTTCTCCCTCTCTCTCTCTCCAATTCTTTTCCTCTCCTCCCTTGCCCTCCCTCCTCCCTCCGTTCTCTTCTCCCCTCTAATAAAAGTAAAAGGTTGTACGGCATTTGACCTCGTTTGCGTCTTAATCTCGTCCCTGGGATCGTATCGAAACCTCTCCCGATATTGGATCGGGACACTCCCTAACTCCAATACTGTCTGCCCGGGCCCATGAATAGAGCCGGAGGCAGGCACAGCAATTGTGAACGTCCAGGGATTCCTCCCACCCCAAAGGGGCCAGGACAAAAACTCTTGCTGCTCTTCAAGTAGACAGGCATTCTTATTCACAGCCCCACCAATGTTGGCGCTGTCTCTTTCCAGAGTGTCCCAGATGCCAATATATTCTCAGAAGGCCGTCTTGTAAAGTGGGACCCTGGCTAAGCAATTGTGAACGTCCAGGGATTCCTCCCACCCCAAAGGGGCCAGGACCAAAAGCTCTTGCTGCTCTTCAAGTAGCCAAGCAACCCCATTCACAGCCCAACAAAGGCTGCCGCTGTCTCTTTGTACAGCCACCCATACTCCCATAATATCTGCCTGGGTCCCTGAGTAGAGCCGGATACCAGCTCAGAATTGTGAACGTCCAGGGATTCCTCCCACCCCAAAGGGGCCAGGACCTAAAGCTCTTGCTGTTCTTCAAGTAGCCAGGCAACCCCATTCACAGCCTCACAAAGGATGGCGCTGTCTTTTTCTACAGTCTCCCAAACTCTTATACTACCTGCCTCGGCAGCTAGGCCGTAGCACAGCTCAGAAACTACTAACGTCCAGGGATTCCTCCCAACCCAAAAGGGCCAGGACCAAAAGCTCTTGCTGCTCTTCAAGTAGCCAGGCATCCCCATTCACAGCCCGACCAACGCTCCCGCTGTCTCTTTCTACAGCCTCCCAAACTCCACTTCTATGTCACTGGGCTGCCGAGTACGCCAGGAGCTAGGCTCAGCAAGTGCGAATGCCCAGGGATTCCTCCCACCCCAAAGGGGCCAGGACCAAAAGCTCTTGCTGCTCTTCAAGTAGGCAGGCATTCTTATTCACAGCCCCACCAACGCTGGCGCTGTCTCTTTCTAGGGCCTCCCAAACTCCAATACTACCTGCATGGGCAGCCGAGCACTCCTGGCGCCAGGCTCAGCAATTGCGAACGTCCAGGGATTCCTCCCACCCCAAAGGGGCTTGGACCAAAAAATCTTGCTGCTCTTCAAGTTGCCAGGCAACCCCATTGACAGCCCCACCAACGCTGGCGCTGACTTTTTCTAGGGCCTCCCAAACTTCAGTACTATCTCAGAGGTCCGCCTTGTAAAGTGGGAGCGAAGCTCAGCAATTGCGAACGTCCAGGGATTCCTCCCACCCCAAAGGGGCCAGGACCAAAACCTCTTGCTGCTCTTCAAGTACCCAGGCATTCTTGTTCACAGCCCCAACAATGCTGGCGCTGTGTCTTTCTAGAGCCTCCCAAACTCAAATACTGTCTGCCCGGGCCCCTGATTAGAGCCGGAGGCAGGCACAGCAATTCCGAACGTCCAGGGATTCCTCCCACCCCAAAGGGGCCAGGACCAAAAGCTCTTGCTGCTCTTCAAGAAGGCACGCAACCCCATTCACAGCCTCACAAACGATGGCGCCGTCTCTTTCTACAGTCTCCCAAACTCTTATACTCCCTGCCTGGGCAGCTAGGCCGTAGCACAGCTCAGAAACTACGAACGTCCAGGGATTCCTCCCACCCCAAAGGGGCCAGGACCAAAAGCCCTTGCTGCTTTTTAAGTAGCCAGGCAAACCCCATTCACAGCCCCACCAACGCTGGCGCTGTCCCTCTCCAGAGCCTCCCAAACTCCACTTCTATGTCACTGGGCTGCCGAATACACCTGGCGCCAGGCTCAGCAATTGCGAACGTCCAGGAATTCCTCCCACCCCAAAGGGCCCAGGACCAAAAGCTCTTGCTGCTCTTCAAGTACCCAGGCATTCTTATTCACAGCCGCACCAAAGCTGGCGCTGACTTTTTCTAGGGCCTCCCAAACTCCAATAATAACTCAGAGGTCCGCCTTTTAACGTGAGAGCGAGGCTCAGCAAGTGCGAACGTCCAGGGATTCCTCCCACCCCAAAGGGGCCAGGACCAAAAGCCCTCGATGCTCTTCAAGTAGACAGGCATTCTTATTCACAGCCCCACCAACGCTGGCGCTGTCTCTTTCTAGAGCCTCCCTAACTCCAATACTGTCTGCCCAGGCCCCTAATTAGAACCGGAGGCAGGCACAGCAATTGTGAACGTCCAGGGATTCCTCCCACCGCAAAGGGGCCAGGACCAAAAGCTCCTGCTGCTCTTCAAGTAGCCACGCAACCCCATTCACAGGTCCACCAACGCTGGCGCTGTCTCTTTCTAGAGCCTCCCAAACTCCAATACTACCTCAGAGGGCCGCCTTGCAAAGTGGGAGCGAGGCTCAGAAACTGCGAACGTCCAGGGATTCCTCCCACCGCAAAGGGGCCAGGACAAAAGCTCTTGCTGCTCTTCAAGTAGCCAGGCATCCCCATTCACAGCCCCACCAACGCTGGCGCTGTCTCTTTCTAGAGCCTCCCAAACTCCACTAATATCTCACTGGGCTGCCGAGTACGCCAGGAGCTAGGCTCAGCAAGTGCGAATGCCCAGGGATTCCTCCCACCCCAAAGGGGCTTGGACCAAAAGCTTTTGCTGCTCTTCAAGTAGCCAGGCATCCCCATTCACAGCCCCACCAACGCTGGCGCTGTCTCTTTCTACAGCCTCCCAAACTCCACTACTACCTGCATGGGCAGCCGAGTACACCCGGCGCCAGGCTCAGCAATTGCGAACGTCCAGGGATTCCTCCCACCCCAAAGGGGCTTGGACCAAAAAATCTTGCTGCTCTTCAAGTTGCCAGGCAACCCCATTGACAGTCCCACCAACGCTGGCGCTGACTTTTTCTAGGGCCTCCCAAACTTCAGTACTATCTCAGAGGTCCGCCTTGTAAAGTGGGAGCGAAGCTCAGGAATTGCGAACGTCCAGGGATTCCTCCCACCCCAAAGGGGCCAGGACCAAAAGCTCTTGCTGCTCTTCAAGAAGGCACGCAACCCCATTCACAGCCTCACAAACGATGGCGCTGTCTCTTTCTACAGTCTCCCAAACTCTCATAATACCTGCCTGGGCAGCTAGGCCGTAGTACAGCTCAGAAACTGCGAACGTCCAGGGATTCCTCCCACCCCAAAGGGGCCAGGACCAAAAGCCCTTGATGCTTTTCAAGTGGCCAGGCAAACCCCATTCACAGCCCCACCAACGCTGGCGCTGTCTCTTTCTAGAGCCTCCAAAACTCCACTACTATCTCACTGGGCTGCCGAGTACGCCAGGAGCTAGGCTCAGCAAGTGCGAACGTCCAGGGATTCCTCCCACCCCAAAGGGGTTGGACCAAAAGCTCTTGCTGCTTTTCAAGTAGCCAGGCAACCCCATTCACAGTCCCACCAACGCTGGCGCTGACTTCTTCTAGGGCCTCCCAAACTTCAGTACTATCTCAGAGGTCCGCCTTGTAAAGTGGGAGCGAAGCTCAGAAATTGCGAACGTCCAGGGATTCCTCCCACCCCAAAGGGGCCAGGACCAAAAGCTCTTGCTGCTCTTCAAGAAGGCAATCAACCCCATTCACAGCCTCACAAACGATGGCGCTGTCTCTTTCTACAGTCTCCCAAACTCTTATACTACCTGCCTGGGCAGCTAGGCCGTAGTACAGCTCAGAAACTGCGAATGTCCAGGGATTCCTCCCACCCCAAAGGGGCCAGGACCAAAAGCTCTTGCTGCTCTTCAAGTAGCCAGGCATCCCCATTCACAGCCCCACAAACGCTGGCGCTGTCTCTTTCTACAGCCTCCCAAACTCCAATACTACCTGCATGGGCAGCCGAGTACACCTGGCGCCAGGCTCAGCAATTGCGAACGTCCAGGGATTCCTCCCACCCCAAAGGGGCTTGGACCAAAAAATCTTGCTGCTCTTCAAGTTGCCAGGCAACCCCATTGACAGTCCCACCAACGCTGGCGCTGACTTTTTCTAGGGCCTCCCAAACTTCAGTACTATCTCAGAGGTCCGCCTTGTAAAGTGGGAGCGAAGCTCAGGAATTGCGAACGTCCAGGGATTCCTCCCACCCCAAAGGGGCCAGGACAAAAGCTCTTGCTGCTCTTCAAGAAGGCACGCAACCCCATTCACAGCCTCACAAACGATGGCGCTGTCTCTTTCTACAGTCTCCCAAACTCTTATACTACCTGCCTGGGCAGCTAGGCCGTAGCACAGCTCAGAAATTGCGAACGTCAAGGGAATCCTCCCCAACCAAAGGGGCCAGGACCAAAAGCTCTTGCTGCTTTTCAAGTGGCCAGGCAAACCCCATTCACAGCCCCACCAACGCTTCCGCTGTCTCTTTCTAAAGCCTCCCAAACTCCACTACTATCTCACTGGGCTGCCGAGTACGCCAGGAGCTAGGCTCAGCAAGTGTGAACGTCCAGGGATTCCTCCCACCCCAAAGGGGCTTGGACCAAAAGCTCTTGCTGCTTTTCAAGTAGCCAGGCAACCCGATTGACAGCCCCACCAACGCTGGTGCTGACTTCTTCTAGGGCCTCCCAAACTTCAATACTATCTCAGACGTCCGCCTTGTAAAGTGGGAGCGAGGCTCAGCAATTGCGAACGTCCAGGGATTCCTCCCACCCCAAAGGGGCCAGGACCAAAACCTCTTGCTGCTCTTCAAGTAGCCAGGCATTCTTGTTCACAGCCCCAACAATGCTGGCGCTGTGTCTTTCTAGAGCCTCCCAAACTCAAATACTGTCTGCCCGGGCCCCTGATTAGAGCCGGAGGCAGGCAGAGCAATTCCGAACGTCCAGGGATTCCTCCCACCCCAAAGGGGCCAGGACCAAAAGCTCTTGCTGCTCTTCAAGAAGGCACGCAACCCCATTCACAGCCTCACAAACGATGGCGCCGTCTCTTTCTACAGTCTCCCAAACTCTTATACTCCCTGCCTGGGCAGCTAGGCCGTAGCACAGCTCAGAAACTACGAACGTCCAGGGATTCCTCCCACCCCAAAGGGGCCAGGACCAAAAGCCCTTGCTGCTTTTCAAGTAGCCAGGCAAACCCCATTCACAGCCCCACCAACGCTGGTGCTGTCTCTTTCTGGAGCCTCCCAAACTCCACTACTATCTCACTTGGCTGCCGAGTACTCCTGGCGCCAGGCTCAGCAATTGCGAACGTCCAGGGATTCCTCCCACCCCAAAGGGGCCAGGACCAAAAGCCCTCGATGCTCTTCAAGTAGCCAGGCAAACCCCATTCACAGCCCCACCAACGCTGGCGCTGTCTCTTTCTAGAGCCTCCAAAACTCCAATACTACCTGCTTGGGCAACCGAGTACACCTGGCGCCAGGCTCAGCAATTGCGAACGTCCAGGGATTCCTCCCACCCCAAAGGGGCCAGGACCAAAAGCTCTTGCTGCTCTTCAAGTACCCAGGCATTCTTATTCACAGCCGCACCAACGCTGGCGCTGACTTTTTCTAGGGCCTCCCAAACTCCAATAATAACTCAGAGGTCCGCCTTTTAACGTGGGAGCGAGGCTCAGCAAGTGCGAACGTCCAGGGATTCCTCCCACCCCAAAGGGGCCAGGACAAAAGCTCTTGCTGCTCTTCAAGTAGCCAGGCATTCTTGTTCACAGCCCCACCAACGCTGGCGCTGTCTCTTTCTAGAGCCTCCTAACTCCAATACTGTCTGCCCAGGCCCCTAATTAGAACCGGAGGCAGGCACAGCAATTGCGAACGTCCAGGGATTCCTCCCACCCCAAAGGGGCCAGGACCAAAAGCTCTTGCTGCTCTTCAAGTAGCCAGGCAAACCCTATTCACAGGCCCACCAACGCTGGCGCTGTCTCTTTCTAGAGCCTCCCATACTCCCATAATATCTGCCTGGGTCCCTGAGTAGGGCTGGATCCCAGCTCAGCAATTGTGAACGTCCAGGGATTCCTCCCACCGCAAAGGGGCCAGGACCAAAAGCTCTTGCTGCTTTTCAAGTAGCCAGGCATCCCCATTCACAGCCCCACAAACGCTGGCGCTGTCTCTTTCTAGGGCCTCCCAAACTCCAATACTACCTGCATGGGCAACCGAGTACACCTGGCGCCAGGCTCAGCAAGTGCGAACGTCCAGGGATTCCTCCCACCCCAAAAGGGCCAGGACCAAAAGCTCTTGCTGCTTTTCAAGTGGCCAGGCAAACCCCATTCACAGCCCCACCAACGCTTCCGCTGTCTCTTTCTAGAGCCTCCCAAACTCCACTACTATCTCACTGGGCTGCCGAGTACGCCAGGAGCTAGGCTCAGCAAGTGCGAACGTCCAGGGATTCCTCCCACCCCAAAGGGGCTTGGACCAAAAGCTCTTGCTGCTTTTCAAGTTGCCAGGCAACCCCATTCACAGCCGCACCAACGCTGGCGCTGACTTTTTCTAGGGCCTCCCAAACTTCAATACTATCTCAGAGGTCCGCCTTGTAAAGTGGGAGCGAGGCTCAGCAATTGCGAACGTCCAGGGATTCCTCCCACCCCAAAGGGGCCAGGACCAAAAGCTCTTGCTGCTCTTCAAGTACCCAGGCATTCTTGTTCACAGCCCCACCAATGCTGGCGCTGTGTCTTTCTAGAGCCTCCCAAACTCAAATACTGTCTGCCCGGGCCCCTGATTAGAGCCGGAGGCAGGCAGAGCAATTCCGAACGTCCAGGGATTCCTCCCACCCCAAAGGGGCCAGGACCAAAAGCTCTTGCTGCTCTTCAAGAAGGCACGCAACCCCATTCACAGCCTCACAAACGATGGCGCCGTCTCTTTCTACAGTCTCCCAAACTCTTATACTCCCTGCCTGGGCAGCTAGGCCGTAGCACAGCTCAGAAACTACGAACGTCCAGGGATTCCTCCCACCCCAAAGGGGCCAGGACCAAAAGCCCTTGCTGCTTTTCAAGTAGCCAGGCAAACCCCATTCACAGCCCCACCAACGCTGGCGCTGTCCCTCTCCAGAGCCTCCCAAACTCCACTTCTATGTCACTGGGCTGCCGAGTACGCCAGGAGCTAGGCTCAGCAATTGCGAACGTCCAGGGATTCCTCCCACCCCAAAGGGGCCAGGACCAAAAGCTCTTGCTGCTCTTCAAGTACCCAGGCATTCTTATTCACAGCCGCACCAACGCTGGCGCTGACTTTTTCTAGGGCCTCCCAAACTTCAATACTATCTCAGAGGTCCGCCTTGTAAAGTGGGATCAAGGCTCAGGAACCGCGAACGTCCAGGAATTCCTCCCACCCCAAAGGGGCCAGGACCAAAAGCTCTTGCTGCTCTTCAAGAAGGCACGCAACCCCATTCACAGCCTCACAAACGATGGCGCTGTCTCTTTCTACAGTCTCCCAAACTCTCATAATACCTGCCTGGGCAGCTAGGCCGTAGTACAGCTCAGAAACTGCGAACGTCCAGGGATTCCTCCCACCCCAAAGGGGCCAGGACCAAAAGCCCTTGATGCTTTTCAAGTGGCCAGGCAAACCCCATTCACAGCCCCACCAACGCTGGCGCTGTCTCTTTCTAAAGCCTCCCAAACTCCACTACTATCTCACTGGGCTGCCGAGTACGCCAGGAGCTAGGCTCAGCAAGTGCGAACGTGCAAGGATTCCTCCCACCCCAAAGGGGCCAGGACCAAAAGCTCTTGCTGCTTTTCAAGTAGCCAGGCAAACCCCATTCACAGCCCCACCAACGCTGGCGCTGTCTCTTTCTAGAGCCTCCAAAACTCCAATACTACCTGCTTGGGCAACCAAGTACACCTGGCGCCAGGCTCAGCAATTGCGAACGTCCAGGGATTCCTCCCACCCCAAAGGGGCCAGGACCAAAAGCTCTTGCTGCTCTTCAAGTACCCAGGCATTCTTATTCACAGCCGCACCAACGCTGGCGCTGACTTTTTCTAGGGCCTCCCAAACTCCAATAATAACTCAGAGGTCCGCCTTTTAACGTGGGAGCGAGGCTCAGCAAGTGCGAACGTCCAGGGATTCCTCCCACCCCAAAGGGGCCAGGACAAAAGCTCTTGCTGCTCTTCAAGTAGCCAGGCATTCTTGTTCACAGCCCCACCAACGCTGGCGCTGTCTCTTTCTAGAGCCTCCTAACTCCAATACTGTCTGCCCAGGCCCCTAATTAGAACCGGAGGCAGGCACAGCAATTGCGAACGTCCAGGGATTCCTCCCACCCCAAAGGGGCCAGGACCAAAAGCTCTTGCTGCTCTTCAAGTAGCCAGGCAAACCCTATTCACAGGCCCACCAACGCTGGCGCTGTCTCTTTCTAGAGCCTCCCATACTCCCATAATATCTGCCTGGGTCCCTGAGTAGGGCTGGATCCCAGCTCAGCAATTGTGAACGTCCAGGGATTCCTCCCACCCCAAAGGGGCCAGGACAAAATCTCTTGCTGCTCTTCAAGTAGCCAGGCATCCCCATTCACACCCCACAAACGCTGGCGCTGTCTCTTTCTAGAGCCTCCCAAACTCCCATACTATCTCACTGGGCAGCTGAGTACACCTGGCACCAGGCTCAGCAATTGCGAATGTCTAGGGATTCCTCCCACCCCAAAGGGGCCAGGACCAAAAGCTCTTGTTGCTCTTGAAGACGACACGCAACCCCATTCACAGCGTCACAAACGATGGCGCTGTCTCTTTCTACAGTCTCCCAAACTCTTATACTACCTGCCTGGGCAGCTAGGCCGTAGTGCAGCTCAGCAAGTGCGAACGTCCAGGGATTCCTTCCACCCCAAAGGGGCCAGGACCAAAAGCTCTTGCTGCTTTTCAAGTAGCCAGGCATCCCCATTCACAGCCCCACAAACGCTGGCGCTGTCTCTTTCTAGGGCCTCCCAAACTCCAATACTACCTGCATGGGCAACCGAGTACACCTGGCGCCAGGCTCAGCAAGTGCGAACGTCCAGGGATTCCTCCCACCCCAAAAGGGCCAGGACCAAAAGCTCTTGCTGCTTTTCAAGTGGCCAGGCAAACCCCATTCACAGCCCCACCAACGCTTCCGCTGTCTCTTTCTAGAGCCTCCCAAACTCCACTACTATCTCACTGGGCTGCCGAGTACGCCAGGAGCTAGGCTCAGCAAGTGCGAACGTCCAGGGATTCCTCCCACCCCAAAGGGGCTTGGACCAAAAGCTCTTGCTGCTTTTCAAGTTGCCAGGCAACCCCATTCACAGCCGCACCAACGCTGGCGCTGACTTTTTCTAGGGCCTCCCAAACTTCAATACTATCTCAGAGGTCCGCCTTGTAAAGTGGGAGCGAGGCTCAGCAATTGCGAACGTCCAGGGATTCCTCCCACCCCAAAGGGGCCAGGACCAAAAGCTCTTGCTGCTCTTCAAGTAGCCAGGCATTCTTGTTCACAGCCCCACCAATGCTGGCGCTGTGTCTTTCTAGAGCCTCCCAAACTCAAATACTGTCTGCCCGGGCCCCTGATTAGAGCCGGAGGCAGGCACAGCAATTCCGAACGTCCAGGGATTCCTCCCACCCCAAAGGGGCCAGGACCAAAAGCTCTTGCTGCTCTTCAAGAAGGCACGCAACCCCATTCACAGCCTCACAAACGATGGCGCCGTCTCTTTCTACAGTCTCCCAAACTCTTATACTCCCTGCCTGGGCAGCTAGGCCGTAGCACAGCTCAGAAACTACGAACGTCCAGGGATTCCTCCCACCCCAAAGGGGCCAGGACCAAAAGCCCTTGCTGCTTTTTAAGTAGCCAGGCAAACCCCATTCACAGCCCCACCAACGCTGGCGCTGTCCCTCTCCAGAGCCTCCCAAACTCCACTTCTATGTCACTGGGCTGCCGAATACACCTGGCGCCAGGCTCAGCAATTGCGAACGTCCAGGGATTCCTCCCACCCCAAAGGGGCTTGGACCAAAAGCTCTTGCTGCTCTTCAAGTACCCAGGCATTCTTATTCACAGCCGCACCAACGCTGGCGCTGACTTTTTCTAGGGCCTCCCAAACTCCAATAATAACTCAGAGGTCCGCCTTTTAACGTGGGAGCGAGGCTCAGCAATTGCGAACGTCCAGGGATTCCTCCCACCCCAAAGGGGCCAGGGCAAAAGCTCTTGCTGCTCTTCAAGTAGCCAGGCATTCTTGTTCACAGCCCCACCAAAGCTGGCGCTGTTTCTTTCTAGAGCCTCCCTAACTCCAATACTGTCTGCCCAGGCCCCTAATTAGAACCGGAGGCAGGCACAGCAATTGTGAACGTCCAGGGATTCCTCCCACCGCAAAGGGGCCAGGACCAAAAGCTCCTGCTGCTCTTCAAGTAGCCACGCAACCCCATTCACAGGCCCACCATCGCTGGCGCTGTCTCTTTCCAGAGCCTCCCAAAATCCAATACTACCTCAGAGGGCCGCCTTGCAAAGTGGGAGCGAGGCTCAGAAACTGCGAACGTCCAGGGATTCCTCCCACCGCAAAGGGGCCAGGACAAAAGCTCTGCTGCTCTTCAAGTAGCCAGGCATCCCCATTCACAGCCCCACCAACGCTGCCACTGTCTCTTTCTAGAGCCTCCCAAACTCCACTACTATCTCACTGGGCTGCCGAGTACGCCAGGAGCTAGGCTCAGCAAGTGCGAATGCCCAGGGATTCCTCCCACCCCAAAGGGGCCAGGACCAAAAGCTCTTGCTGCTCTTCAAGTAGCCAGGCATTCTTATTCACAGCCCCACAAACGTTGGCGCTGTCTCTTTCCAGAGCCTCCCAAACTCCAATACTGTCTGCCCGGGCCCCTGATTAGAGCCGGAGGCAGGCTCAGAAACTGCGAACGTCCAGGGATTCCTCCCACCCCAAAGGGGCCAGGACCAAAAGCTCTTGCTGCTCTTCAAGTAGCCAGGCATTCTTGTTCACAGCCCCACCAACGCTGGCGCTGTCTCTTTCTACAGCCTCCCAAACTCCAATACTACCTGCATGGGCAGCCGAGTACACCTGGCGCCAGGCTCAGCAATTGCGAACGTCCAGGGATTCCTCCCACCCCAAAGGGGCCAGGACCAAAAGCTCTTGCTGCTCTTCAAGGAGCCAGGCATTCTTATTCACAGCCCCACCAACGCTGGCGCTGACTTTTTCTAGGGCCTCCCAAACTTCAGTACTATCTCAGAGGTCCGCCTTGTAAAGTGGGAGCGAAGCTCAGGAATTGCGAACGTCCAGGGATTCCTCCCACCCCAAAGGGGCCAGGACCAAAAGCTCTTGCTGCTCTTCAAGAAGGCACGCAACCCCATTCACAGCCTCACAAACGATGGCGCTGTCTCTTTCTACAGTCTCCCAAACTCTCATAATACCTGCCTGGGCAGCTAGGCCGTAGTACAGCTCAGAAACTGCGAACGTCTAGGGATTCCTCCCACCCCAAAGGGGCCAGGACCAAAAGCCCTTGATGCTTTTCAAGTGGCCAGGCAAACCCCATTCACAGCCCCACCAACGCTGGCGCTGTCTCTTTCTAAAGCCTCCCAAACTCCACTACTATCTCACTGGGCTGCCGAGTACGCCAGGAGCTAGGCTCAGCAAGTGCGAATGTCCAGGGATTCCTCCCACCCCAAAGGGGCCAAGGCCAAAAGCCCTCGATGCTCTTCAAGTAGCCAGGCAAACCCCATTCACAGCCCCACCAACGCTGGCGCTGTCTCTTTCTAGAGCCTCCAAAACTCCAATACTACCTGCTTGGGCAACCGAGTACACCTGGCGCCAGGCTCAGCAATTGCGAACGTCCAGGGATTCCTCCCACCCCAAAGGGGCCAGGACCAAAAGCTCTTGCTGCTCTTCAAGTACCCAGGCATTCTTATTCACAGCCGCACCAACGCTGGCGCTGACTTTTTCTAGGGCCTCCCAAACTCCAATAATAACTCAGAGGTCCGCCTTTTAACGTGGGAGCGAGGCTCAGCAATTGCGAACGTCCAGGGATTCCTCCCACCCAAAAGGGGCCAGGACAAAAGCTCTTGCTGCTCTTCAAGTAGCCAGGCATTCTTGTTCACAGCCCCACCAACGCTGGCGCTGTCTCTTTCTAGAGCCTCCTAACTCCAATACTGTCTGCCCAGGCCCCTAATTAGAACCGGAGGCAGGCACAGCAATTGCGAACGTCCAGGGATTCCTCCCACCCCAAAGGGGCCAGGACCAAAAGCTCTTGCTGCTCTTCAAGTAGCCAGGCAAACCCCATTCACAGGCCCACCAACGCTGGTGCTGTCTCTTTCTAGAGCCTCCCATACTCCCATAATATCTGCCTGGGTCCCTGAGTAGGGCTGGATCCCAGCTCAGCAATTGTGAACGTCCAGGGATTCCTCCCACCCCAAAGGGGCCAGGACCAAAAGCTCCTGCTGCTCTTCAAGTAGCCACGCAACCCCATTCACAGGCCCACCAACGCTGGCGCTGTCTCTTTCCAGAGCCTCCCAAACTCCAATACTACCTCAGAGGGCCGCCTTGCAAAGTGGGAGCGAGGCTCAGAAACTGCGAACATCCAGGGATTCCTCCCACCCCAAAGGGGCCAGGACAAAAGCTCTTGCTGCTCTTCAAGTAGCCAGGCATCCCCATTCACACCCCACAAACGCTGGCGCTGTCTCTTTCTAGAGCCTCCCAAACTCCCATACTATCTCACTGGGCAGCTGAGTACACCTGGCACCAGGCTCAGCAATTGCGAATGTCTAGGGATTCCTCCCACCCCAAAGGGGCCAGGACCAAAAGCTCTTGTTGCTCTTGAAGACGACACGCAACCCCATTCACAGCGTCACAAACGATGGCGCTGTCTCTTTCTACAGTCTCCCAAACTCTTATACTACCTGCCTGGGCAGCTAGGCCGTAGTACAGCTCAGCAAGTGCGAACGTCCAGGGATTCCTCCCACCCCAAAGGGGCCAGGACCAAAAGCTCTTGCTGCTTTTCAAGTAGCCAGGCATCCCCATTCACAGCCCCACAAACGCTGGCGCTGTCTCTTTCTAGGGCCTCCCAAACTCCAATACTACCTGCATGGGCAACCGAGTACACCTGGCGCCAGGCTCAGCAAGTGCGAACGTCCAGGGATTCCTCCCACCCCAAAAGGGCCAGGACCAAAAGCTCTTGCTGCTTTTCAAGTGGCCAGGCAAACCCCATTCACAGCCCCACCAACGCTTCCGCTGTCTCTTTCTAGAGCCTCCCAAACTTCACTACTATCTCACTGGGCTGCCGAGTACGCCAGGAGCTAGGCTCAGCAAGTGCGAACGTCCAGGGATTCCTCCCACCCCAAAGGGGCTTGGACCAAAAGCTCTTGCTGCTTTTCAAGTTGCTAGGCAACCCCATTGACAGCCGCACCAACGCTGGCGCTGACTTTTTCTAGGGCCTCCCAAACTTCAATACTATCTCAGAGGTCCGCCTTGTAAAGTGGGAGCGAGGCTCAGCAATTGCGAACGTCCAGGGATTCCTCCCACCCCAAAGGGGCCAGGACCAAAAGCTCTTGCTGCTCTTCAAGTACCCAGGCATTCTTGTTCACAGCCCCACCAATGCTGGCGCTGTGTCTTTCTAGAGCCTCCCAAACTCAAATACTGTCTGCCCGGGCCCCTGATTAGAGCCGGAGGCAGGCAGAGCAATTCCGAACGTCCAGGGATTCCTCCCACCCCAAAGGGGCCAGGACCAAAAGCTCTTGCTGCTCTTCAAGAAGGCACGCAACCCCATTCACAGCCTCACAAACGATGGCGCCGTCTCTTTCTACAGTCTCCCAAACTCTTATACTCCCTGCCTGGGCAGCTAGGCCGTAGCACACCTCAGAAACTACGAACGTCCAGGGATTCCTCCCACCCCAAAGGGGCCAGGACCAAAAGCCCTTGCTGCTTTTTAAGTAGCCAGGCAAACCCCATTCACAGCCCCACCAACGCTGGCGCTGTCCCTCTCCAGAGCCTCCCAAACTCCACTTCTATGTCACTGGGCTGCCGAATACACCTGGCGCCAGGCTCAGCAATTGCGAACATCCAGGGATTCCTCCCACCCCAAAGGGGCCAGGACCAAAAGCTCTTGCTGCTTTTCAAGTAGCCAGGCAAACCCCATTCACAGCCCCACCAACGCTGGCGCTGTCTCTTTCTAGAGCCTCCAAAACTCCAATACTACCTGCTTGGGCAACCGAGTACACCTGGCGCCAGGCTCAGCAATTGCGAACGTCCAGGGATTCCTCCCACCCCAAAGGGGCCAGGACCAAAAGCTCTTGCTGCTCTTCAAGTACCCAGGCATTCTTATTCACAGCCGCACCAACGCTGGCGCTGACTTTTTCTAGGGCCTCCCAAACTCCAATAATAACTCAGAGGTCCGCCTTTTAACGTGGGAGCGAGGCTCAGCAATTGCGAACGTCCAGGGATTCCTCCCACCCCAAAGGGGCCAGGGCAAAAGCTCTTGCTGCTCTTCAAGTAGCCAGGCATTCTTATTCACAGCCCCACCAACGCTGGCGCTGTCTCTTTCTAGAGCCTCCCTAACTCCAATACTGTCTGCCCAGGCCCCTAATTAGAACCGGAGGCAGGCACAGCAATTGTGAACGTCCAGGGATTCCTCCCACCGCAAAGGGGCCAGGACCAAAAGCTCCTGCTGCTCTTCAAGTAGCCAGGCATTCTTATTCACAGCCCCACAAACGTGTGCGCTGTCTCTTTCTAGAGCCTCCCAAACTCCAATACTGTCTGCCCGGGCCCCTGATTAGAGCCGGAGGCAGGCTCAGAAACTGCGAACGTCCAGGGATTCCTCCCACCCCAAAGGGGCCAGGACCAAAAGCTCTTGCTGCTCTTCAAGTAGCCAGGCATTCTTGTTCACAGCCCCACCAACGCTGGCGCTGTCTCTTTCTACAGCCTCCCAAACTCCAATACTACCTGCATGGGCAGCCGAGTACACCTGGCGCCAGGCTCAGCAATTGCGAACGTCCAGGGATTCCTCCCACCCCAAAGGGGCTTGGACCAAAAAATCTTGCTGCTCTTCAAGTTGCCAGGCAACCCCATTGACAGTCCCACCAACGCTGGCGCTGACTTTTTCTAGGGCCTCCCAAACTTCAGTACTATCTCAGAGGTCCGCCTTGTAAAGTGGGAGCGAAGCTCAGGAATTGCGAACGTCCAGGGATTCCTCCCACCCCAAAGGGGCCAGGACCAAAAGCTCTTGCTGCTCTTCAAGAAGGCACGCAACCCCATTCACAGCCTCACAAACGATGGCGCTGTCTCTTTCTACAGTCTCCCAAACTCTTATACTCCCTGCCTGGGCAGCTAGGCCGTAGCACAGCTCAGAAACTGCGAACGTCCAGGGATTCCTCCCACCCCAAAGGGGCCAGGACCAAAAGCCCTTGATGCTTTTCAAGTGGCCAGGCAAACCCCATTCACAGCCCCACCAACGCTTCCGCTGTCTCTTTCTAAAGCCTCCCAAACTCCACTACTATCTCACTGGGCTGCCGAGTACGCCAGGAGCTAGGCTCAGCAAGTGCGAACGTCCAGGGATTCCTCCCACCCCAAAGGGGCTTGGACCAAAAGCTCTTGCTGCTCTTCAAGTTGCCAGGCAACCCCATTCACAGCCGCACCAACGCTGGCGCTGACTTTTTCTAGGGCCTCCCAAACTTCAATACTATCTCAGAGGTCCGCCTTGTAAAGTGGGAGCGAGGCTCAGCAATTGCGAACGTCCAGGGATTCCTCCCACCCCAAAGGGGCCAGGACCAAAACCTCTTGCTGCTCTTCAAGTACCCAGGCATTCTTGTTCACAGCCCCACCAATGCTGGCGCTGTGTCTTTCTAGAGCCTCCCAAACTCAAATACTGTCTGCCCAGGCCCCTGATTAGAGCCGGAGGCAGGCAGAGCAATTGCGAACGTCCAGGGATTCCTCCCACCCCAAAGGGGCCAGGACCAAAAGCTCTTGCTGCTCTTCAAGTAGCCAGGCAAACCCCATTCACAGCCCCACCAACGCTGGCGCTGTCTCTTTCTACAGCCTCCCAAACTCCAATACTATCTCACTGGGCTGCCGAGTACGCCAGGAGCTAGGCTCAGCAATTGCGAACGTCCAGGGATTCCTCCCACCCCAAAGGGGCCAGGACCAAAAGCCCTCGATGCTCTTCAAGTAGCCAGGCAAACCCCATTCACAGCCCCACCAACGCTGGCGCTGTCTCTTTCTAGAGCCTCCAAAACTCCAATACTACCTGCTTGGGCAACCGAGTACACCTGGCGCCAGGCTCAGCAATTGCGAACGTCCAGGGATTCCTCCCACCCCAAAGGGGCCAGGACCAAAAGCTCTTGCTGCTCTTCAAGTACCCAGGCATTCTTATTCACAGCCGCACCAACGCTGGCGCTGACTTTTTCTAGGGCCTCCCAAACTCCAATAATAACTCAGAGGTCCGCCTTTTAACGTGGGAGCGAGGCTCAGCAATTGCGAACGTCCAGGGATTCCTCCCACCCCAAAGGGGCCAGGACAAAAGCTCTTGCTGCTCTTCAAGTAGCCAGGCATTCTTATTCACAGCCCCACCAACGCTGGCGCTGTCTCTTTCTAGAGCCTCCTAACTCCAATACTGTCTGCCCAGGCCCCTAATTAGAACCGGAGGCAGGCACAGCAATTGCGAACGTCCAGGGATTCCTCCCACCCCAAAGGGGCCAGGACCAAAAGCTCTTGCTGCTCTTCAAGTAGCCAGGCAAACCCCATTCACAGGCCCACCAACGCTGGCGCTGTCTCTTTCTAGAGCCTCCCATACTCCCATAATATCTGCCTGGGTCCCTGAGTAGGGCTGGATCCCAGCTCAGCAATTGTGAACGTCCAGGGATTCCTCCCACCCCAAAGGGGCCAGGACCAAAAGCTCCTGCTGCTCTTCAAGTAGCCACGCAACCCCATTCACAGGCCCACCAACGCTGGCGCTGTCTCTTTCCAGAGCCTCCCAAACTCCAATACTACCTCAGAGGGCCGCCTTGCAAAGTGGGAGCGAGGCTCAGAAACTGCGAACATCCAGGGATTCCTCCCACCCCAAAGGGGCCAGGACAAAAGCTCTTGCTGCTCTTCAAGTAGCCAGGCATCCCCATTCACACCCCACAAACGCTGGCGCTGTCTCTTTCTAGAGCCTCCCAAACTCCCATACTATCTCACTGGGCAGCTGAGTACACCTGGCACCAGGCTCAGCAATTGCGAATGTCTAGGGATTCCTCCCACCCCAAAGGGGCCAGGACCAAAAGCTCTTGTTGCTCTTGAAGACGACACGCAACCCCATTCACAGCGTCACAAACGATGGCGCTGTCTCTTTCTACAGTCTCCCAAACTCTTATACTACCTGCCTGGGCAGCTAGGCCGTAGCACAGCTCAGAAACTACGCACGTCCAGGGATACCTCCCACCCCAAAGGGGCCAGGACCAAAAGCTCTTGCTGCTCTTCAAGTAGCCAGGCATCCCCATTCACAGCCCCACAAACGCTGGCGCTGTCTCTTTCTAGGGCCTCCCAAACTCCAATACTACCTGCATGGGCAGCCGACTACACCTGGCGCCAGGCTCAGTAATTGCGAACGTCCAGGGATTCCTCCCACCCCAAAGGGGCTTGGACCAAAAGCTCTTGCTGCTCTTCAAGTAGCCACGAAACCCCATTCACAGGCCCACCAACGCTGGCGCTGTCTCTTTCCAGAGCCTCCCAAACTCCAATACTACCTCAGAGGGCCGCCTTGCAAAGTGGGAGCGAGGCTCAGCAATTGCGAACGTTAGGAAATTCCTCCCACCCCAAAGGGGCCAGGACCAAAAGCTCTTGCTGCTCTTCAAGTAACGAGGCATTCTTATTCACAGCCCCACCAATGCTGGCGCTGTCTCTTTCTAGAGCCTCCCAAACTCCAATACTGTCTGCCCGGGCCCCTGATTAGAGCCGGAGGCAGGCTCAGCAATTGCGAACGTCCAGGGATTCCTCCCACCCCAAAGGGGCCAGGACCAAAAGCTCTTGCTGCTCTTCAAGTAGCCAGGCATCCCCATTCACAGCCCCACCAACACTGGGGCTGTCTCTTTCCAGAGCGTCCCAGATGCCAGTATATTCCCAGAATGCCGTCTTATAAAGTGGGACCCTGGCTAAGCAATTGCGAATGCCCAGGGATTCCTCCCACCCCAAAGGGGCTTGGACCAAAAGCTCTTGCTGCTCTTCAAGTAGGCAGGCAAACCCCATTCACAGCCCCACCAACGCTGGCGCTGTCTCTTTCTAGAGCCTCCCAAACTCCAATACTACCTGCATGGGGAGCCGAGTACACCTGGCGCCAGGCTCAGCAATTGCGAATGTCCAAGGATTCCTCCCACCCCAAAGGGGCTTGGACCAAAAAATCTTGCTGCTCTTCAAGTTGCCAGGCAACCCCATTGACAGTCCCACCAACGCTGGCGCTGACTTTTTCTAGGGCCTCCCAAACTTCAGTACTATCTCAGAGGTCCGCCTTGTAAAGTGGGAGCGAAGCTCAGAAATTGCGAACGTCCAGGGATTCCTCCCACCCCAAAGGGGCCAGGACCAAAAGCTCTTGCTGCTCTTCAAGTAGCCAGGCATCCCCATTCACAGCCCCACAAACACTGGCGCTGTCTCTTTCTAGGGCCTCCCAAACTCCAATACTACCTGCATGGGCAACCGAGTACACCTGGCGCCAGGCTCAGCAAGTGCGAACGTCCAGGGATTCCTCCCACCCCAAAAGGGCCAGGACCAAAAGCTCTTGCTGCTTTTCAAGTAGCCAGGCAAACCCCATTAACAGCCCCACAAACGCTGTCGCTGTCTCTTTCTAAAGCCTCCCAAACTCCACTACTATCTCACTGGGCTGCCGAGTATGCCAGGAGCTAGGCTCAGCAAGTGCGAACGTCCAGGGATTCCTCCCACCCCAAAGGGGCTTGGACCAAAAGCTCTTGCTGCTTTTCAAGTTGCCAGGCAACCCCATTGACAGCCCCACCAACGCTGGCGCTGACTTTTTCTAGGGCCTCCCAAACTTCAATACTATCTCAGAGGTCCGCCTTGTAAAGTGGGAGCGAGGCTCAGCAATTGCGAACGTCCAGGGATTCCTCCCACCCCAAAGGGGCCAGGACCAAAACCTCTTGCTGCTCTTCAAGTAGCCAGGCATTCTTGTTCACAGCCCCAACAATGCTGGCGCTGTGTCTTTCTAGAGCCTCCCAAACTCAAATACTGTCTGCCCGGGCCCCTGATTAGAGCCGGAGGCAGGCAGAGCAATTCCGAACGTCCAGGGATTCCGCCCACCCCAAAGGGGCCAGGACCAAAAGCTCTTGCTGCTCTTCAAGAAGGCACGCAACCCCATTCACAGCCTCACAAACGATGGCGCCGTCTCTTTCTACAGTCTCCCAAACTCTTATACTCCCTGCCTGGGCAGCTAGGCCGTAGCACAGCTCAGAAACTACGAACGTCCAGGGATTCCTCCCACCCCAAAGGGGCCAGGACCAAAAGCCCTTGCTGCTTTTTAAGTAGCCAGGCAAACGCCATTCACAGCCCCACCAACGCTGGCGCTGTCCCTCTCCAGAGCCTCCCAAACTCCACTTCTATGTCACTGGGCTGCCGAATACACCTGGCGCCAGGCTCAGCAATTGCGAACATCCAGGGATTCCTCCCACCCCAAAGGGGCCAGGACCAAAAGCTCTTGCTGCTTTTCAAGTAGCCAGGCATCCCCATTCACAGCCCCACCAACACTGGGGCTGTCTCTTTCCAGAGCGTCCCAGATGCCAGTATATTCCCAGAATGCCGTCTTATAAAGTGGGACCCTGGCTAAGCAATTGCGAATGCCCAGGGATTCCTCCCACCCCAAAGGGGCTTGGACCAAAAGCTCTTGCTGCTCTTCAAGTAGGCAGGCAAACCCCATTCACAGCCCCACCAACGCTGGCGCTGTCTCTTTCTAGAGCCTCCCAAACTCCAATACTACCTGCATGGGGAGCCGAGTACACCTGGCGCCAGGCTCAGCAATTGCGAATGTCCAAGGATTCCTCCCACCCCAAAGGGGCTTGGACCAAAAAATCTTGCTGCTCTTCAAGTTGCCAGGCAACCCCATTGACAGTCCCACCAACGCTGGCGCTGACTTTTTCTAGGGCCTCCCAAACTTCAGTACTATCTCAGAGGTCCGCCTTGTAAAGTGGGAGCGAAGCTCAGAAATTGCGAACGTCCAGGGATTCCTCCCACCCCAAAGGGGCCAGGACCAAAAGCTCTTGCTGCTCTTCAAGTAGCCAGGCATCCCCATTCACAGCCCCACAAACACTGGCGCTGTCTCTTTCTAGGGCCTCCCAAACTCCAATACTACCTGCATGGGCAACCGAGTACACCTGGCGCCAGGCTCAGCAAGTGCGAACGTCCAGGGATTCCTCCCACCCCAAAAGGGCCAGGACCAAAAGCTCTTGCTGCTTTTCAAGTAGCCAGGCAAACCCCATTAACAGCCCCACAAACGCTGGCGCTGTCTCTTTCTAAAGCCTCCCAAACTCCACTACTATCTCACTGGGCTGCCGAGTATGCCAGGAGCTAGGCTCAGCAAGTGCGAACGTCCAGGGATTCCTCCCACCCCAAAGGGGCTTGGACCAAAAGCTCTTGCTGCTTTTCAAGTTGCCAGGCAACCCCATTGACAGCCCCACCAACGCTGGCGCTGACTTTTTCTAGGGCCTCCCAAACTTCAATACTATCTCAGAGGTCCGCCTTGTAAAGTGGGAGCGAGGCTCAGCAATTGCGAACGTCCAGGGATTCCTCCCACCCCAAAGGGGCCAGGACCAAAACCTCTTGCTGCTCTTCAAGTTGCCAGGCATTCTTGTTCACAGCCCCAACAATGCTGGCGCTGTGTCTTTCTAGAGCCTCCCAAACTCAAATACTGTCTGCCCGGGCCCCTGATTAGAGCCGGAGGCAGGCACAGCAATTCCGAACGTCCAGGGATTCCTCCCACCCCAAAGGGGCCAGGACCAAAAGCTCTTGCTGCTCTTCAAGAAGGCACGCAACCCCATTCACAGCCTCACAAACGATGGCGCCGTCTCTTTCTACAGTCTCCCAAACTCTTATACTCCCTGCCTGGGCAGCTAGGCCGTAGCAGAGCTCAGAAACTACGAACGTCCAGGGATTCCTCCCACCCCAAAGGGGCCAGGACCAAAAGCCCTTGCTGCTTTTTAAGTAGCCAGGCAAACCCCATTCACAGCCCCACCAACGCTGGCGCTGTCCCTCTCCAGAGCCTCCCAAACTCCACTTCTATATCACTGGGCTGCCGAATACACCTGGCGCCAGGCTCAGCAATTGCGAACATCCAGGGATTCGTCCCACCCCAAAGGGGCCAGGACCAAAAGCTCTTGCTGCTTTTCAAGTAGCCAGGCAAACCCCATTCACAGCCCCACCAATGCTGGCGCTGTCTCTTTCTAGAGCCTCCAAAACTCCAATACTACCTGCTTGGGCAACCGAGTACACCTGGCGCCAGGCTCAGCAATTGCGAACGTCCAGGGATTCCTCCCACCCCAAAGGGGCCAGGACAAAAGCTCTTGCTGCTCTTCAAGTAGCCAGGCATTCTTATTCACAGCCCCACCAACGCTGGCGCTGTCTCTTTCTAGAGCCTCCCTAACTCCAATACTGTCTGCCCAGGCCCCTAATTAGAACCGGAGGCAGGCACAGCAATTGCGAACGTCCAGGGATTCCTCCCACCCCAAAGGAGCCAGGACCAAAAGCCCTCGATGCTCTTCAAGTAGCCAGGCAAACCCCATTCACAGCCCCACAAACGCTGGCGCTGTCTCTTTCTAAAGCCTCCCATACTCCCATAATATCTGCCTGGGTCCCTGAGTAGAGCTGGATCCCAGCTCAGCAATTGCGAACGTCCAGGGATTCCTCCCACCGCAAAGGGGCCAGGACCAAAAGCTCCTGCTGCTCTTCAAGTAGCCACGCATCCCCATTCACAGCCCCACCAACGCTGGCGCTGTCTCTTTCCAGAGCCTCCCAAACTCCAATACTACCTCAGAGGGCCGCCTTGCAAAGTGGGAGCGAGGCTCAGAAACTGCGAATGCCCAGGGATTCCTCCCACCCCAAAGGGGCCAGGACCAAACGCTCTTGCTGCTCTTCAAGTAGCCAGGCATTCTTATTCACAGCCCCACAAACGTTGGCGCTGTCTCTTTCTAGAGCCTCCCAAACTCCAATACTGTCTGCCCGGGCCCCTGATTAGAGCCGGAGGCAGGCTCAGAAACTGCGAACGTCCAGGGATTCCTCCCACCCCAAAGGGGCCAGGACCAAAAGCTCTTGCTGCTCTTCAAGTAGCCAGGCATCCCCATTCACAGCCCCACAAACGCTGGCGCTGTCTCTTTCTACAGCCTCCCAAACTCCAATACTACCTGCATGGGCAGCCGAGTACACCTGGCGCCAGGCTCAGCAAGTGCGAACGTCCAGGGATTCCTCCCACCCCAAAGGGGCTTGGACCAAAAAATCTTGCTGCTCTTCAAGTTGCCAGGCAACCCCATTGACAGTCCCACCAACGCTGGCGCTGACTTTTTCTAGGGCCTCCCAAACTTCAGTACTATCTCAGAGGTCCGCCTTGTAAAGTGGGAGCGAAGCTCAGAAATTGCGAACGTCCAGGGATTCCTCCCACCCCAAAGGGGCCAGGACCAAAAGCTCTTGCTGCTCTTCAAGAAGGCACGCAACCCCATTCACAGCCTCACAAACTATGGCGCTGTGTCTTTCTACAGTCTCCCAAACTCTCATAATACCTGCCTGGGCAGCTAGGCCGTAGTACAGCTCAGAAACTGCGAACGTCCAGGGATTCCTCCCACCCCAAAGGGGCCAGGACCAAAAGCCCTTGATGCTTTTCAAGTGGCCAGGCAAACCCCATTCACAGCCCCACCAACGCTTCCGCTGTCTCTTTCTAAAGCCTCCCAAACTCCACTACTATCTCACTGGGCTGCCAAGTACGCCAGGAGCTAGGCTCAGCAAGTGCGAACGTCCAGGGATTCCTCCCACCCCAAAGGGGCTTGGACCAAAAGCTCTTGCTGCTTTTCAAGTTGCCAGGCAACCCCATTGACAGCCCCACCAACGCTGGCGCTGACTTTTTCTAGGGCCTCCCAAACTTCAATACTATCTCAGAGGTCCGCCTTGTAAAGTGGGAGCGAGGCTCAGTAATTGCGAACGTCCAGGGATTCCTCCCACCCCAAAGGGGCCAGGACCAAAAGCTCTTGCTGCTCTTCAAGTAGCCAGGCATTCTTGTTCACAGCCCCACCAATGCTGGCGCTGTGTCTTTCTAGAGCCTCCCAAACTCAAATACTGTCTGCCCGGGCCCCTGATTAGAGCCGGAGGCAGGCAGAGCAATTCCGAACGTCCAGGGATTCCTCCCACCCCAAAGGGGCCAGGAGCAAAAGCTCTTGCTGCTCTTCAAGAAGGCACGCAACCCCATTCACAGCCTCACAAACGATGGCGCCGTCTCTTTCTACAGTCTCCCAAACTCTTATACTACCTGCCTGGGCAGCTAGGCCGTAGCACAGCTCAGAAACTACGAACGTCCATGGATTCCTCCCACCCCAAAGGGGCCAGGACCAAAAGCCCTTGCTGCTTTTCAAGTAGCCAGGCAAACCCCATTCACAGCCCCACAAACGCTGGTGCTGTCCCTCTCCAGAGCCTCCCAAACTCCAATACTATCTCACTGGGCTGCCGAGTACGCCAGGAGCTAGGCTCAGCAAGTGCGAACGTCCAGGGATTCCTCCCACCCCAAAGGGGCCAGGACCAAAAGCCCTCGATGCTCTTCAAGTAGCCAGGCAAACCCCATTCACAGCCCCACCAATGCTGGCGCTGTCTCTTTCTAGAGCCTCCAGAACTCCAATACTACCTGCTTGGGCAACCGAGTACACCTGGCACCAGGCTCAGCAATTGCGAACGTCCAGGGATTCCTCCCACCCCAAAGGGGCCAGGACCAAAAGCTCTTGCTGCTCTTCAAGTACCCAGGCATTCTTATTCACAGCCCCACCAACGCTGGCGCTGACTTTTTCTAGGGCCTCCCAAACTCCAATAAAAACTCAGAGGTCCGCCTTTTAACGTGGGAGCGAGGCTCAGCAATTGCGAACGTCCAGGGATTCCTCCCACCCCAAAGGGGCCAGGACAAAAGCTCTTGCTGCTCTTCAAGTAGCCAGGCATTCTTATTCACAGCCCCACCAACGCTGGCGCTGTCTCTTTCTAGAGCCTCCTAACTCCAATACTGTCTGCCCAGGCCCCTAATTAGAACCGGAGGCAGGCACAGCAATTGCGAACGTCCAGGGATTCCTCCCACCGCAAAGGGGCCAGGACTAAAAGCTCTTGCTGCTCTTCAAGTAGCCAGGCAAACCCCATTCACAGGCCCACCAACGCTGGCGCTGTCTCTTTCTAGAGCCTCCCATACTCCCATAATATCTGCCTGGGTCCCTGAGTAGAGCTGGATCCCAGCTCAGCAATTGTGAACGTCCAGGGATTCCTCCCACCGCAAAGGGGCCAGGACCAAAAGCTCCTGCTGCTCTTCAAGTAGCCATGCAACCCCATTCACAGGCCCACCAACGCTGGCGCTGTCTGTTTCCAGAGCCTCCCAAACTCCAATACTACTTCAGAGGGCCGCCTTGCAAAGTGGGAGCGAGGCTCAGAAACTGCGAACATCCAGGGATTCCTCCCACCCCAAAGGGGCCAGGACAAAATCTCTTGCTGCTCTTCAAGTAGCCAGGCATCCCCATTCACACCCCACAAACGCTGGCGCTGTCTCTTTCTAGAGCCTCCCAAACTCCCATACTATCTCACTGGGCAGCTGAGTACACCTGGCACCAGGCTCAGCAATTGCGAATGTCTAGGGATTCCTCCCACCCCAAAGGGGCCAGGACCAAAAGCTCTTGTTGCTCTTGAAGACGACAAGCAACCCCATTCACAGCGTCACAAACGATGGCGCTGTCTCTTTCTACAGTCTCCCAAGCTCTTATACTCCCTGCCTGGGCAGCTAGGCCGTAGCACAGCTCAGAAACTACGCACGTCCAGGGATACCTCCCACCCCAAAGGGGCCAGGACCAAAAGCTCTTGCTGCTCTTCAAGTAGCCAGGCATCCCCATTCACAGCCCCACAAACACTGGCGCTGTCTCTTTCTAGGGCCTCCCAAACTCCAATACTACCTGCATGGGCAACCGAGTACACCTGGCGCCAGGCTCAGCAATTGCGAACGTCCAGGGATTCCTCCCACCCCAAAGGGGCTTGGACCAAAAGCTCTTGCTGCTTTTCAAGTTGCCAGGCAACCCCATTGACAGCCCCACCAACGCTGGCGCTGACTTTTTCTAGGGCCTCCCAAACTTCAGTACTATCTCAGAGGTCCGCCTTGTAAAGTGGGAGCGAGGCTCAGCAATTGCGAACGTCCAGGGATTCCTCCCACCCCAAAGGGGCCAGGACCAAAAGCTCTTGCTGCTCTTCAAGAAGGCACGCAACCCCATTCACAGCCTCACAAACGATGGCGCCGTCTCTTTCTACAGTCTCCCAAACTCTTATACTCCCTGCCTGGGCAGCTAGGCCGTAGTACAGCTCAGCAAGTGCGAACGTCCAGGGATTCCTCCCACCCCAAAGGGGCCAGGACCAAAAGCCCTTGCTGCTTTTTAAGTAGCCAGGCAAACCCCATTCACAGCCCCACCAACGCTGGCGCTGTCCCTCTCCAGAGCCTCCCCAACTCCACTTCTATGTCACTGGGCTGCCGAATACACCTGGCGCCAGGCTCAGCAATTGCGAACATCCAGGGATTCCTCCCACCCCAAAGGGGCCAGGACCAAAAGCTCTTGCTGCTTTTCAAGTAGCCAGGCAAACCCCATTCACAGCCCCACCAACGCTGGCGCTGTCTCTTTCTAGAGCCTCCAAAACTCCAATACTACCTGCTTGGGCAACCGAGTACACCTGGCGCCAGGCTCAGCAATTGCGAACGTCCAGGGATTCCTCCCACCCCAAAGGGGCCAGGACAAAAGCTCTTGCTGCTCTTCAAGTAGCCAGGCATTCTTATTCACAGCCCCACCAACGCTGGCGCTGTCTCTTTCTAGAGCCTCCTAACTCCAATACTGTCTGCCCAGGCCCCTAATTAGAACCGGAGGCAGGCACAGCAATTGCGAACGTCCAGGGATTCCTCCCACCGCAAAGGGGCCAGGACCAAAAGCTCTTGCTGCTCTTCAAGTAGCCAGGCAAACCCCATTCACAGGCCCACCAACGCTGGCGCTGTCTCTTTCCAGAGCCTCCCAAACTCCAATACTACCTCAGAGGGCCGCCTTGCAAAGTGGGAGTGAGGCTCAGAAACTGCGAACATCCAGGGATTCCTCCCACCCCAAAGGGGCCAGGACAAAAGCTCTTGCTGCTCTTCAAGTAGCCAGGCATCCCCATTCACACCCCACAAACGCTGGCGCTGTCTCTTTCTAGAGCCTCCCAAACTCCCATACTATCTCACTGGGCAGCTGAGTACACCTGGCACCAGGCTCAGCAATTGCGAATGTCTAGGGATTCCTCCCACCCCAAAGGGGCCAGGACCAAAAACTCTTGTTGCTCTTGAAGACGACACGCAACCCCATTCACAGCGTCACAAACGATGGCGCTGTCTCTTTCTACAGTCTCCCAAACTCTTATACTACCTGCCTGGGCAGCTAGGCGGTAGCACAGCTCAGAAACTACGCACGTCCAGGGATTCCTCCCACCCCAAAGGGGCCAGGACCAAAAGCTCTTGCTGCTCTTCAAGTAGCCAGGCATCCCCATTCACAGCCCCACAAACGCTGGCGCTGTCTCTTTCTAGGGCCTCCCAAACTCCAATACTACCTGCATGGGCAACCGAGTACACCTGGCGCCAGGCTCAGCAATTGCGAACGTCCAGGGATTCCTCCCACCCCAAAGGGGCTTGGACCAAAAGCTCTTGCTGCTCTTCAAGTTGCCAGGCAACCCCATTGACAGTCCCACCAACGCTGGCGCTGACTTTTTCTAGGGCCTCCCAAACTTCAATACTATCTCAGAGGTCCGCCTTGTAAAGTGGGATCAAGGCTCAGGAATCGCGAACGTCCAGGAATTCCTCCCACCCCAAAGGGGCCAGGACCAAAAGCTCTTGCTGCTCTTCAAGTAACGAGGCATTCTTATTCACAGCCCCACCAATGCTGGCGCTGTCTCTTTCTAGAGCCTCCCAAACTCCAATACTGTCTGCCCGGGCCCCTGATTAGAGCCGGAGGCAGGCTCAGCAATTGCGAACGTCCAGGGATTCCTCCCACCCCAAAGGGGCCAGGACCAAAAGCTCTTGCTGCTCTTCAAGTAGCCAGGCATCCCCATTCACAGCCCCACCAACACTGGGGCTGTCTCTTTCCAGAGCGTCCCAGATGCCAGTATATTCTCAGAAGGCCGTCTTATAAAGTGGGACCCTGGCTAAGCAAGCGCGAACGTCCAGGGATTCCTCCCACCCCAAAGGGGCCAGGACAAAAGCTCTTGCTGCTCTTCAAGTAGCTACGCAATCCCATTCACAGCCCCACCAACGCTGGCGCTGTCTCTTTCTAGAGCCTCCCTAACTCCAATACTGTCTGCCCGGACCCCTGATTAGAGCCGGAGGAAGGCACAGCAATTGTGTACGTCCAGGGATTCCTCCCACCCCAAAGGGGCCAGGACCAAAAGCTCTTGCTGCTCTTCAAGTAGCCACGCAACCCCATTCACAGCCCCACCAACGCTGGCGCTGTCTCTTTCTAGAGCCTCCCAAACTCCAATACTACCTGCACGGGCAGCCGAGTACACCTGGCTCCAGGCTCAGCAATTGCGAACGTCCAGGGATTCCTCCCACCCCAAAGGGGCCAGGACCAAAAGCTCTTGCTGCTCTTCAAGTAGCCAGGCATCCCCATTCACAGCCCCACAAACACTGGCGCTGTCTCTTTCTAGGGCCTCCCAAACTCCAATACTACCTGCATGGGCAACCGAGTACACCTGGCGCCAGGCTCAGCAATTGCGAATGTCCAGGGATTCCTCCCACCCCAAAGGGGCTTGGACCAAAAGCTCTTGCTGCTTTTCAAGTTGCCAGGCAACCCCATTGACAGCCCCACCAACGCTGGCGCTGACTTTTTCTAGGGCCTCCCAAACTTCAGTACTATCTCAGAGGTCCGCCTTGTAAAGTGGGAGCGAGGCTCAGCAATTGCGAACGTCCAGGGATTCCTCCCACCCCAAAGGGGCCAGGACCAAAAGCTCTTGCTGCTCTTCAAGAAGGCACGCAACCCCATTCACAGCCTCACAAACGATGGCGCCGTCTCTTTCTACAGTCTCCCAAACTCTTATACTCCCTGCCTGGGCAGCTAGGCCGTAGTACAGCTCAGCAAGTGCGAACGTCCAGGGATTCCTCCCACCCCAAAGGGGCCAGGACCAAAAGCCCTTGCTGCTTTTTAAGTAGCCAGGCAAACCCCATTCACAGCCCCACCAACGCTGGCGCTGTCCCTCTCCAGAGCCTCCCCAACTCCACTTCTATGTCACTGGGCTGCCGAATACACCTGGCGCCAGGCTCAGCAATTGCGAACATCCAGGGATTCCTCCCACCCCAAAGGGGCCAGGACCAAAAGCTCTTGCTGCTTTTCAAGTAGCCAGGCAAACCCCATTCACAGCCCCACCAACGCTGGCGCTGTCTCTTTCTAGAGCCTCCAAAACTCCAATACTACCTGCTTGGGCAACCGAGTACACCTGGCGCCAGGCTCAGCAATTGCGAACGTCCAGGGATTCCTCCCACCCCAAAGGGGCCAGGACAAAAGCTCTTGCTGCTCTTCAAGTAGCCAGGCATTCTTATTCACAGCCCCACCAACGCTGGCGCTGTCTCTTTCTAGAGCCTCCTAACTCCAATACTGTCTGCCCAGGCCCCTAATTAGAACCGGAGGCAGGCACAGCAATTGCGAACGTCCAGGGATTCCTCCCACCGCAAAGGGGCCAGGACCAAAAGCTCTTGCTGCTCTTCAAGTAGCCAGGCAAACCCCATTCACAGGCCCACCAACGCTGGCGCTGTCTCTTTCCAGAGCCTCCCAAACTCCAATACTACCTCAGAGGGCCGCCTTGCAAAGTGGGAGTGAGGCTCAGAAACTGCGAACATCCAGGGATTCCTCCCACCCCAAAGGGGCCAGGACAAAAGCTCTTGCTGCTCTTCAAGTAGCCAGGCATCCCCATTCACACCCCACAAACGCTGGCGCTGTCTCTTTCTAGAGCCTCCCAAACTCCCATACTATCTCACTGGGCAGCTGAGTACACCTGGCACCAGGCTCAGCAATTGCGAATGTCTAGGGATTCCTCCCACCCCAAAGGGGCCAGGACTAAAAACTCTTGTTGCTCTTGAAGACGACACGCAACCCCATTCACAGCGTCACAAACGATGGCGCTGTCTCTTTCTACAGTCTCCCAAACTCTTATACTACCTGCCTGGGCAGCTAGGCGGTAGCACAGCTCAGAAACTACGCACGTCCAGGGATTCCTCCCACCCCAAAGGGGCCAGGACCAAAAGCTCTTGCTGCTCTTCAAGTAGCCAGGCATCCCCATTCACAGCCCCACAAACGCTGGCGCTGTCTCTTTCTAGGGCCTCCCAAACTCCAATACTACCTGCATGGGCAACCGAGTACACCTGGCGCCAGGCTCAGCAATTGCGAACGTCCAGGGATTCCTCCCACCCCAAAGGGGCTTGGACCAAAAGCTCTTGCTGCTCTTCAAGTTGCCAGGCAACCCCATTGACAGTCCCACCAACGCTGGCGCTGACTTTTTCTAGGGCCTCCCAAACTTCAATACTATCTCAGAGGTCCGCCTTGTAAAGTGGGATCAAGGCTCAGGAATCGCGAACGTCCAGGAATTCCTCCCACCCCAAAGGGGCCAGGACCAAAAGCTCTTGCTGCTCTTCAAGTAACGAGGCATTCTTATTCACAGCCCCACCAATGCTGGCGCTGTCTCTTTCTAGAGCCTCCCAAACTCCAATACTGTCTGCCCGGGCCCCTGATTAGAGCCGGAGGCAGGCTCAGCAATTGCGAACGTCCAGGGATTCCTCCCACCCCAAAGGGGCCAGGACCAAAAGCTCTTGCTGCTCTTCAAGTAGCCAGGCATCCCCATTCACAGCCCCACCAACACTGGGGCTGTCTCTTTCCAGAGCGTCCCAGATGCCAGTATATTCTCAGAAGGCCGTCTTATAAAGTGGGACCCTGGCTAAGCAAGCGCGAACGTCCAGGGATTCCTCCCACCCCAAAGGGGCCAGGACAAAAGCTCTTGCTGCTCTTCAAGTAGCTACGCAATCCCATTCACAGCCCCACCAACGCTGGCGCTGTCTCTTTCTAGAGCCTCCCTAACTCCAATACTGTCTGCCCGGACCCCTGATTAGAGCCGGAGGAAGGCACAGCAATTGTGTACGTCCAGGGATTCCTCCCACCCCAAAGGGGCCAGGACCAAAAGCTCTTGCTGGTCTTCAAGTAGCTACGCAATCCCATTCACAGCCCCACCAACGCTGGCGCTGTCTCTTTCTAGAGCCTCCCAACATCCATTACTATCTCACTGGGCTGCCGAGTACACCCAGAGCTAGGTAGGCTCAGCAAGTGCGAACGTCCAGGGATTCCTCCCACCCCAAAAGGGCCAGGACCAAAAGCTCTTGCTGCTCTTCAAGTAGCCACGCAACCCCATTCACAGCCCCACCAACGCTGGCGCTGTCTCTTTCTAGAGCCTCCCAAACTCCAATACTACCTGCACGGGCAGCCGAGTACACCTGGCTCCAGGCTCAGCAATTGCGAACGTCCAGGGATTCCTCCCACCCCAAAGGGGCCAGGACCAAAAGCTCTTGCTGCTCTTCAAGTAGCCACGCAACCCCATTCACAGCCCCACCAACGCTGGCGCTGTCTCTTTCTAGAGCCTCCCAAACTCCAATACTACCTGCACGGGCAGCCGAGTACACCTGGCTCCAGGCTCAGCAATTGCGAACGTCCAGGGATTCCTCCCACCCCAAAGGGGCCAGGACCAAAAGCTCTTGCTGCTCTTCAAGTAGCCACGCAACCCGATTCACAGGCCCACCAACGCTGGCGCTGACTTTTTCTAGGGCCTCCCAAACTCCAATAATATCTCAGAGGTCCGCCTTGTAAAGTGGGAGCGAGGCTCAGCAATTGCGAACGTCCAGGGATTCCTCCCACCCCAAAGGGGCCAGGACAAAAGCTCTTGCTGCTCTTCAAGTAGCCAGGCATTCTTATTCACAGCCCCACCAATGCTGGCGCTGTCTCTTTCTAGAGCCTCCCTAACTCCAATACTGTCTGCCTGGGCCCCTGATTAGAGCCGGAGGCAGGCACAGCAATTGCGAATGTCCAGAGATTCCTCCCACCCCAAAGGGGCCAGGACCAAAACTCTTGCTGCTCTTCAAGTAGCCACGCAACCCCATTCACAGCCCCACCAACACGGGCGCTGTCTCTTTCTAGAGCCTCCCAATATCCATTACTATCTCACTGGGCTGATGAGTACGCCAGGAGCTAGGCTCAGCAAGTGCGAACGTCCAGGGATTCCTCCCACCCCAAAGGGGCCAGGACCAAAAGCTCTTGCTGCTCTTCAAGTAGCCAGGCATTCTTATTCACAGCCCCACAAACGTTGGCGCTGTCTCTTTCTAGAGCCTCCCATACTCCCATAATATCTCCCTGGGTCCATGAGTAGAGCCGGATCCCAGC
The DNA here is from genome assembly GCA_037975005.1 of Platalea minor. NCBI lineage: Eukaryota > Metazoa > Chordata > Aves > Pelecaniformes > Threskiornithidae > Platalea > Platalea minor. The sequence continues at coordinate 245,971 of JBBPFK010000074.1, forward strand.
TCAGCAATTGTGAACGTCCAGGGATTCCTCCCACCCCAAAGGGGCCAGGACAAAAGCTCTTGCTGCTCTTCAAGTAGCCAGGCAAACTGCATTCACAGCCCCACAAACGCTGGCGCTGTCTCTTTCTACAGCCTCCCAAACTCCATTACTATCTCACTGGCCTGCCGACTACGCCAGGAGCCAGGCTAAGCAAGTGCGAACGTCCAGGGATTCCTCCCACCCCAAAGGGTCTTGGACCAAAAGCTCTTGCTGCTCTTCAAGTAGCCAGGCATCCCCATTCACAGCCCCACCAATGCTGGCGCTGTCTCTTTCCAGAGCGTCCCAGATGCCAATATATTCTCAGAAGGCCGTCTTGTAAAGTGGGACCCTGGCTAAGCAAGTGCGAACGTCCAGGGATTCCTCCCACCCCAAAGGGACCAGGACCAAAAGCTCTTGCTGCTCTTCAAGTAGCCAGGCAACCCCATTCACAGCCCCACCAACGCTGGCGCTGTCTCTTTCTAGAGCCTCCCATACTCCCATAATATCTGCCTGGGTCCATGAGTAGAGCCGGATCCCAGCTCAGCAATTGTGAACGTCCAGGGAATCCTCCCACCCCAAAGCGGCCAGGACCAAAAGCTCTTGCTGCTCTTCAAGAAGGCACGCAACCCCATTCACAGCCTCACAAAAGATGGCGCTGTCTCTTTCTACATTCTCCCAAACTCTTATACTACCTGCCTGGGCGGCTAGGCCGTAGCACAGCTCAGAAATTGCGAACGTCAAGGGAATCCTCCCCAACCAAAGGGGCCAGGACCAAAAGATCTAGCCTCTCTTCAAGGAGCCAGGCAACCGCATTCACAGCCCACCAACACTGACGCTGTCTCTATCTACAGCCTCCCTAACTCCAATAGTAACTCAGAGGGCCGCCTGGTAAAGTGGGATCGAGGCTAAGAAACTGCAAACGTCCAGGGATTCCTCCCACCCCAAAGGGGCCAGGACCAAAAGCTCTTGCTGCTTTTCAAGTAGCCAGGCAAACCCCATTCACAGCCCCACCAACGCTGGCGCTGTCTCTTTCTAGAGCCTCCCAAACTCCAATACTATCTCACTGGACTGCCGAGTACGCCAGGAGCTAGGCTCAGCAAGTGCGAATGCCCAGGGATTCCTCCCACCCCAAAGGGGCCAGGACCAAAAGCTCTTGCTGCTCTTCAAGTAGCCAGGCATTCTTGTTCACAGCCCCACCAACGCTGGCGCTGTCTCTTTCTAGAGCCTCCCAAACTCCAATACTATCTCACTGGGCTGCCGAGTACGCCAGGAGCTAGGCTCAGCAAGTGCGAACGTCCAGGGATTCCTCCCACCCCAAAGGGGCCAGGACCAAAAGCCCTCGATGCTCTTCAAGTAGCCAGGCAAACCCCATTCACAGCCCCACCAACGCTGGCGCTGTCTCTTTCTAGAGCCTCCAAAACTCCAATACTACCTGCTTGGGCAACCGAGTACACCTGGCGCCAGGCTCAGCAATTGCGAACGTCCAGGGATTCCTCCCACCCCAAAGGGGCCAGGACCAAAAGCTCTTGCTGCTTTTCAAGTAGCCAGGCAAACCCCATTCACAGCCCCACCAACGCTGGCGCTGTCTCTTTCTAGAGCCTCCCAAACTCCACTACTATCTCACTGGGCTGCCGAGTACGCCAGGAGCTAGGCTCAGAAACTGCGAACGTCCAGGGATTCCTCCCACCCCAAAGGGGCCAGGACCAAAAGCTCTTGCTGCTCTTCAAGTAGCCAGGCAAACCCCATTCACAGCCTCACAAATGCTGGCGCTGTCTCTTTCCAGACCGTCCCAGATGCCAATATATTCTCAGAAGGCCGTCTTGTAAGTTGGGACCCTGGCTAAGCAATTGTGAACGTCCAGGGATTCCTCCCACCCCAAAGGGGCCAGGACCAAAAGCTCTTGCTGCTCTTCAAGTAGCCAGGCATTCTTATTCACAGCCCCACAAACGCTGGCGCTGTCTCTTTCTAGAGCCTCCCAAACTCCAATAATGTCTGCCCGGGCCCCTGATTAGAGCCGGAGGCAGGCACAGCAATTGCGAGCATACAGGGATTCCTCCCACCCCAAGGGGCCAGGACCAAAAGCCCTTGCTGCTCTTCAAGTAGCCAGGCATCCCCATTCACAGCCCCACAAGTGCTGGCGCTGTCTCTTTCCAGAGCGTCCCAGATGCCAATATATTCTCAGAAGGCCGTCTTGTAAAGTGGGACCCTGGATAAGCAACTGTGAACGTCCAGGGGTTCCTCCCACCCCAAAGGGGCCAGGACCAAAAGCTCTTGCTGCTCTTCAAGTAGCCAGGCAAACCCCATTCACAGCCTCACAAACACTGGCGCTGTCTCTTTCCAGACCGTCCCAGATGCCAATATATTCTCAGAAGGCCGTCTTGTAAGTTGGGACCCTGGCTAAGCAATTGTGAACGTCCAGGGATTCCTCCCACCCCAAAGGGGCCAGGACCAAAAGCTCTTGCTGCTCTTCAAGTAGCCAGGCATTCTTATTCACAGCCCCACAAACGCTGGCGCTGTCTCTTTCTACAGCCTCCCAAACTCCAATACTGTCTGCCCGGGCCCCTGATTAGAGCCGGAGGCAGGCACAGCAATTGCGAGCATACAGGGATTCCTCCCACCCCAAGGGGCCAGGACCAAAAGCCCTTGCTGCTCTTCAAGTAGCCAGGCATCCCCATTCACAGCCCCACAAGTGCTGGCGCTGTCTCTTTCCAGAGCGTCCCAGATGCCAATATATTCTCAGAAGGCCGTCTTGTAAAGTGGGACCCTGGATAAGCAACTGTGAACGTCCAGGGGTTCCTCCCACCCCAAAGGGGCCAGGACCAAAAGCTCTTGCTGCTCTTCAAGTAGCAAGACAAACCCCATTCACAGCCTCACAAACGATGGCGCTGTCTCTTTCTACAGTCTCCCAAACTCTTATACTACCTGCCTGGGCAGCTAGGCGGTAGCACAGCTCAGAAACTACGCACGTCCAGGGATTCCTCCCACACCAAAGGGGCCAGGACCAAAAGCTCTTGCTGCTCTTCAAGTAGCCAGGCATCCCCATTCACAGCCCCACCAACGCTGGCGCTGTCTCTTTCTAGGGCCTCCCAAACTCCAATACTACCTGCATGGGCAACCGAGTACACCTGGCGCCAGGCTCAGCAATTGCGAACGTCCAGGGATTCCTCCCACCCCAAAGGGGCTTGGACCAAAAGCTCTTGCTGCTCTTCAAGTTGCCTGGCAACCCCATTGACAGCCCAACCAACGCTGGCACTGACTTTTTCTAGGGCCTCCCAAACTTCAATACTATCTCAGAGGTCCGCCTTGTAAAGTGGGAGCAAGGCTCAGGAATTGCGAACGTCCAGGAATTCCTCCCACCCCAAAGGGGCCAGGACCAAAAGCTCTTGCTGCTCTTCAAGTAACGAGGCATTCTTATTCACAGCCCCACCAATGCTGGCGCTGTCTCTTTCTAGAGCCTCCCAAACTCCAATACTGTCTGCCCGGGCCCCTGATTAGAGCCGGAGGCAGGCTCAGCAATTGCGAACGTCCAGGGATTCCTCCCACCCCAAAGGGGCCAGGACCAAAAGCTCTTGCTGCTCTTCAAGTAGCCAGGCATCCCCATTCACAGCCCCACCAACACTGGGGCTGTCTCTTTCCAGAGCGTCCCAGATGCCAGTATATTCTCAGAAGGCCGTCTTATAAAGTGGGACCCTGGCTAAGCAATTGCGAATGTCCAGGAATTCCTCCCACCCCAAAGGGGCCAGGACAAAAGCTCTTGCTGCTCTTCAAGTAGCTACGCAATCCCATTCACAGCCCCACCAACGCTGGCGCTGTCTCTTTCTAGTGCCTCCCTAACTCCAATACTGTCTGCCCGGGCCCCTGATTAGAGCCGGAGGAAGGCACAGCAATTGTGTACGTCCAGGGATTCCTCCCACCCCAAAGGGGCCAGGACCAAAAGCTCTTGCTGCTCTTCAAGTAGCCACGCAATCCCATTCACAGCCCCACAAACGCTGGCGCTGTCTCTTTCTAGAGCCTCCCAACATCCATTACTATCTCACTGGGCTGCCGAGTACACCCAGAGCTAGGTAGGCTCAGCAAGTGCGAACGTCCAGGGATTCCTCCCACCCCAAAAGGGCCAGGACCAAAAGCTCTTGCTGCTCTTCAAGTAGCCACGCAACCCCATTCACAGCCCCACCAACGCTGGCGCTGTCTCTTTCTAGAGCCTCCCAAACTCCAATACTACCTGCACGGGCAGCCGAGTACACCTGGCTCCAGGCTCAGCAATTGCGAACGTCCAGGGATTCCTCCCACCCCAAAGGGGCCAGGACCAAAAGCTCTTGCTGCTCTTCAAGTAGCCACGCAACCCGATTCACAGGCCCACCAACGCTGGCGCTGACTTTTTCTAGGGCCTCCCAAACTCCAATAATATCTCAGAGGTCCGCCTTGTAAAGTGGGAGCGAGGCTCAGCAATTGCGAACGTCCAGGGATTCCTCCCACCCCAAAGGGGCCAGGACAAAAGCTCTTGCTGCTCTTCAAGTAGCCAGGCATTCTTATTCACAGCCCCACCAATGCTGGCGCTGTCTCTTTCTAGAGCCTCCCTAACTCCAATACTGTCTGCCTGGGCCCCTGATTAGAGCCGGAGGCAGGCACAGCAATTGCGAATGTCCAGGGATTCCTCCCACCCCAAAGGGGCCAGGACCAAAACTCTTGCTGCTCTTCAAGTAGCCACGCAACCCCATTCACAGCCCCACCAACACGGGCGCTGTCTCTTTCTAGAGCCTCCCAATATCCATTACTATCTCACTGGGCTGATGAGTACGCCAGGAGCTAGGCTCAGCAAGTGCGAACGTCCAGGGATTCCTCCCACCCCAAAGGGGCCAGGACCAAAAGCTCTTGCTGCTCTTCAAGTAGCCAGGCATCCCCATTCACAGCCCCACCAATGCTGGCGCTGTCTCTTTCCAGAGCGTCCCAGATGCCAATATATTCTCAGAAGGCCGTCTTGTAAAGTGGGACACTGGCTAAGCAACTGCGAACGTCCAGGGATTCCTCCCACCCCAAAGGGACCAGGACCAAAAGCTCTTGCTGCTCTTCAAGTAGCCAGGCAACCCCATTCACAGCCCCACCAACGCTGGCGCTGTCTCTTTCTAGAGCCTCCCATACTCCCATAATATCTGCCTGGGTCCATGAGTAGAGCCGGATCCCAGCTCAGCAATTGTGAACGTCCAGGGAATCCTCCCACCCCAAAGCGGCCAGGACCAAAAGCTCTTGCTGCTCTTCAAGAAGGCACGCAACCCCATTCACAGCCTCACAAAAGATGGCGCTGTCTCTTTCTACATTCTCCCAAACTCTCATACTACCTGCCTGGGCGGCTAGGCCGTAGCACAGCTCAGAAATTGCGAACGTCAAGGGAATCCTCCCCAACCAAAGGGGCCAGGACCAAAAGCTCTAGCCTCTCTTCAAGGAGCCAGGCAACCGCATTCACAGCCCACCAACGCTGACGCTGTCTCTATCTACAGCCTCCCTAACTCCAATAGTAACTCAGAGGGCCGCCTGGTAAAGTGGGATCGAGGCTAAGAAACTGCAAACGTCCAGGGATTCCTCCCACCCCAAAGGGGCCAGGACCAAAAGCTCTTGCTGCTTTTCAAGTAGCCAGGCAAACCCCATTCACAGCCCCACCAACGCTGGCGCTGTCTCTTTCTAGAGCCTCCCAAACTCCACTACTATCTCACTGGGCTGCCGAGTACGCCAGGAGCTAGGCTCAGAAACTGCGAACGTCCAGGGATTCCTCCCACCCCAAAGGGGCCAGGACCAAAAGCTCTTGCTGCTCTTCAAGTAGCCAGGCAAACCCCATTCACAGCCTCACAAACGCTGGCGCTGTCTCTTTCCAGACCGTCCCAGATGCCAATATATTCTCAGAAGGCCGTCTTGTAAGTTGGGACCCTGGCTAAGCAATTGTGAACGTCCAGGGATTCCTCCCACCCCAAAGGGGCCAGGACCAAAAGCTCTTGCTGCTCTTCAAGTAGCCAGGCATTCTTATTCACAGCCCCACCAACGCTGGCGCTGTCTCTTTCTAGAGCCTCCCAAACTCAAATACTGTCTGCCCGGGCCCCTGATTAGAGCCGGAGGCAGGCACAGCAATTGCGAGCATACAGGGATTCCTCCCACCCCAAGGGGCCAGGACCAAAAGCCCTTGCTGCTCTTCAAGTAGCCAGGCATCCCCATTCACAGCCCCACAAGTGCTGGCGCTGTCTCTTTCCAGAGCGTCCCAGATGCCAATATATTCTCAGAAGGCCGTCTTGTAAAGTGGGACCCTGGATAAGCAACTGTGAACGTCCAGGGGTTCCTCCCACCCCAAAGGGGCCAGGACCAAAAGCTCTTGCTGCTCTTCAAGTAGCCAGGCAAACCCCATTCACAGCCTCACAAACGCTGGCGCTGTCTCTTTCCAGACCGTCCCAGATGCCAATATATTCTCAGAAGGCCGTCTTGTAAGTTGGGACCCTGGCTAAGCAATTGTGAACGTCCAGGGATTCCTCCCACCCCAAAGGGGCCAGGACCAAAACCTCTTGCTGCTCTTCAAGTAGCCAGGCATTCTTATTCACAGCCCCACAAACGCTGGCGCTGTCTCTTTCTAGAGCCTCCCAAACTCCAATACTGTCTGCCCGGGCCCCTGATTAGAGCCGGAGGCAGGCACAGCAATTGCGAGCATACAGGGATTCCTCCCACCCCAAGGGGCCAGGACCAAAAGCCCTTGCTGCTCTTCAAGTAGCCAGGCATCCCCATTCACAGCCCCACAAGTGCTGGCGCTGTCTCTTTCCAGAGCGTCCCAGATGCCAATATATTCTCAGAAGGCCGTCTTGTAAAGTGGGACCCTGGATAAGCAACTGTAAATGACCAGGGGTTCCTCCCACCCCAAAGGGGCCAGGACCAAAAGCTCTTGCTGCTCTTCAAGTAGCCAGGCAAACCCCATTCACAGCCTCACAAACGATGGCGCTGTCTCTTTCTACAGTCTCCCAAACTCTTATACTACCTGCCTGGGCAGCTAGGCCGTAGCACAGCTCAGAAATTGCGAACGTCATGGGAATCCTCCCACCCCAAAGGGGCCAGGACCAAAAGCTCTAGCCTCTCTTCAAGGAGCCAGGCAACCCCATTCACAGCCCACCAACGCTGCCGCTGTCTCTATCTACAGCCTCCCTATCTCCAATAGTAACTCAGAGGGCCGCCTGGTAAACTGGGAGCGACGCTCTGAAACTGCGAACGTCCAGGGATTCCTCCCATCCCAAAGGGGCCAGGACCAAAAGCTCTTGCTGCTTTTCAAGTAGCCAGGCAAACCCCATTGACAGCCCCACCAACGCTTCCGCTGTCTCTTTCTAGGGCCTCCCAAACTCCAATACTACCTGCATGGGCAACCGAGTACACCTGGCGCCAGGCTCAGCAATTGCGAACGTCCAGGGATTCCTCCCACCCCAAAGGGGCCAGGACCAAAAGCTCTTGCTGCTCTTGAAGACGACACGCAACCCCATTCACAGCGTCACAAACGATGGCGCTGTCTCTTTCTACAGTCTCCCAAACTCTTATACTACCTGCCTGGGCAGCTAGGCGGTAGCACAGCTCAGAAACTACGCACGTCCAGGGATTCCTCCCACACCAAAGGGGCCAGGACCAAAAGCTCTTGCTGCTCTTCAAGTAGCCAGGCATCCCCATTCACAGCCCCACCAACGCTGGCGCTGTCTCTTTCTAGGGCCTCCCAAACTCCAATACTACCTGCATGGGCAACCGAGTACACCTGGCGCCAGGCTCAGCAATTGCGAACGTCCAGGGATTCCTCCCACCCCAAAGGGGCTTGGACCAAAAGCTCTTGCTGCTCTTCAAGTTGCCTGGCAACCCCATTGACAGCCCAACCAACGCTGGCGCTGACTTTTTCTAGGGCCTCCCAAACTTCAATACTATCTCAGAGGTCCGCCTTGTAAAGTGGGAGCAAGGCTCAGGAATTGCGAACGTCCAGGAATTCCTCCCACCCCAAAGGGGCCAGGACCAAAAGCTCTTGCTGCTCTTCAAGTAACGAGGCATTCTTATTCACAGCCCCACCAATGCTGGCGCTGTCTCTTTCTAGAGCCTCCCAAACTCCAATACTGTCTGCCCGGGCCCCTGATTAGAGCCGGAGGCAGGCTCAGCAATTGCGAACGTCCAGGGATTCCTCCCACCCCAAAGGGGCCAGGACCAAAAGCTCTTGCTGCTCTTCAAGTAGCCAGGCATCCCCATTCACAGCCCCACCAACACTGGGGCTGTCTCTTTCCAGAGCGTCCCAGATGCCAGTATATTCTCAGAAGGCCGTCTTATAAAGTGGGACCCTGGCTAAGCAATTGCGAACGTCCAGGAATTCCTCCCACCCCAAAGGGGCCAGGACAAAAGCTCTTGCTGCTCTTCAAGTAGCTACGCAATCCCATTCACAGCCCCACCAACGCTGGCGCTGTCTCTTTCTAGTGCCTCCCTAACTCCAATACTGTCTGCCCGGGCCCCTGATTAGAGCCGGAGGAAGGCACAGCAATTGTGTACGTCCAGGGATTCCTCCCACCCCAAAGGGGCCAGGACCAAAAGCTCTTGCTGCTCTTCAAGTAGCCACGCAATCCCATTCACAGCCCCACCAACGCTGGCGCTGTCTCTTTCTAGAGCCTCCCAACATCCATTACTATCTCACTGGGCTGCCGAGTACACCCAGAGCTAGGTAGGCTCAGCAAGTGCGAACGTCCAGGGATTCCTCCCACCCCAAAAGGGCCAGGACCAAAAGCTCTTGCTGCTCTTCAAGTAGCCACGCAACCCCATTCACAGCCCCACCAACGCTGGCGCTGTCTCTTTCTAGAGCCTCCCAAACTCCACTACTATCTCACTGGGCTGCCGAGTACGCCAGGAGCTAGGCTCAGAAACTGCGAACGTCCAGGGATTCCTCCCACCCCAAAGGGGCCAGGACCAAAAGCTCTTGCTGCTCTTCAAGTAGCCAGGCAAACCCCATTCACAGCCTCACAAACGCTGGCGCTGTCTCTTTCCAGACCGTCCCAGATGCCAATATATTCTCAGAAGGCCGTCTTGTAAGTTGGGACCCTGGCTAAGCAATTGTGAACGTCCAGGGATTCCTCCCACCCCAAAGGGGCCAGGACCAAAAGCTCTTGCTGCTCTTCAAGTAGCCAGGCATTCTTATTCACAGCCCCACAAACGCTGGCGCTGTCTCTTTCTAGAGCCTCCCAAACTCCAATACTGTCTGCCCGGGCCCCTGATTAGAGCCGGAGGCAGGCACAGCAATTGCGAGCATACAGGGATTCCTCCCACCCCAAAGGGGCCAGGACCAAAAGCCCTTGCTGCTCTTCAAGTAGCCAGGCATCCCCATTCACAGCCCCACAAGTGCTGGCGCTGTCTCTTTCCAGAGCGTCCCAGATGCCAATATATTCTCAGAAGGCCGTCTTGTAAAGTGGGACCCTGGATAAGCAACTGTGAACGTCCAGGGGTTCCTCCCACCCCAAAGGGGCCAGGACCAAAAGCTCTTGCTGCTCTTCAAGTAGCCAGGCAAACCCCATTCACAGCCTCACAAACGCTGGCGCTGTCTCTTTCCAGACCGTCCCAGATGCCAATATATTCTCAGAAGGCCGTCTTGTAAGTTGGGACCCTGGCTAAGCAATTGTGAACGTCCAGGGATTCCTCCCACCCCAAAGGGGCCAGGACCAAAAGCTCTTGCTGCTCTTCAAGTAGCCAGGCATTCTTATTCACAGCCCCACAAACGCTGGCGCTGTCTCTTTCTACAGCCTCCCAAACTCCAATACTGTCTGCCCGGGCCCCTGATTAGAGCCGGAGGCAGGCACAGCAATTGCGAGCATACAGGGATTCCTCCCACCCCAAGGGGCCAGGACCAAAAGCCCTTGCTGCTCTTCAAGTAGCCAGGCATCCCCATTCACAGCCCCACAAGTGCTGGCGCTGTCTCTTTCCAGAGCGTCCCAGATGCCAATATATTCTCAGAAGGCCGTCTTGTAAAGTGGGACCCTGGATAAGCAACTGTGAACGTCCAGGGGTTCCTCCCACCCCAAAGGGGCCAGGACCAAAAGCTCTTGCTGCTCTTCAAGTAGCAAGACAAACCCCATTCACAGCCTCACAAACGATGGCGCTGTCTCTTTCTACAGTCTCCCAAACTCTTATACTACCTGCCTGGGCAGCTAGGCGGTAGCACAGCTCAGAAACTACGCACGTCCAGGGATTCCTCCCACACCAAAGGGGCCAGGACCAAAAGCTCTTGCTGCTCTTCAAGTAGCCAGGCATCCCCATTCACAGCCCCACCAACGCTGGCGCTGTCTCTTTCTAGGGCCTCCCAAACTCCAATACTACCTGCATGGGCAACCGAGTACACCTGGCGCCAGGCTCAGCAATTGCGAACGTCCAGGGATTCCTCCCACCCCAAAGGGGCTTGGACCAAAAGCTCTTGCTGCTCTTCAAGTTGCCTGGCAACCCCATTGACAGCCCAACCAACGCTGGCACTGACTTTTTCTAGGGCCTCCCAAACTTCAATACTATCTCAGAGGTCCGCCTTGTAAAGTGGGAGCAAGGCTCAGGAATTGCGAACGTCCAGGAATTCCTCCCACCCCAAAGGGGCCAGGACCAAAAGCTCTTGCTGCTCTTCAAGTAACGAGGCATTCTTATTCACAGCCCCACCAATGCTGGCGCTGTCTCTTTCTAGAGCCTCCCAAACTCCAATACTGTCTGCCCGGGCCCCTGATTAGAGCCGGAGGCAGGCTCAGCAATTGCGAACGTCCAGGGATTCCTCCCACCCCAAAGGGGCCAGGACCAAAAGCTCTTGCTGCTCTTCAAGTAGCCAGGCATCCCCATTCACAGCCCCACCAACACTGGGGCTGTCTCTTTCCAGAGCGTCCCAGATGCCAGTATATTCTCAGAAGGCCGTCTTATAAAGTGGGACCCTGGCTAAGCAATTGCGAATGTCCAGGAATTCCTCCCACCCCAAAGGGGCCAGGACAAAAGCTCTTGCTGCTCTTCAAGTAGCTACGCAATCCCATTCACAGCCCCACCAACGCTGGCGCTGTCTCTTTCTAGTGCCTCCCTAACTCCAATACTGTCTGCCCGGGCCCCTGATTAGAGCCGGAGGAAGGCACAGCAATTGTGTACGTCCAGGGATTCCTCCCACCCCAAAGGGGCCAGGACCAAAAGCTCTTGCTGCTCTTCAAGTAGCCACGCAATCCCATTCACAGCCCCACAAACGCTGGCGCTGTCTCTTTCTAGAGCCTCCCAACATCCATTACTATCTCACTGGGCTGCCGAGTACACCCAGAGCTAGGTAGGCTCAGCAAGTGCGAACGTCCAGGGATTCCTCCCACCCCAAAAGGGCCAGGACCAAAAGCTCTTGCTGCTCTTCAAGTAGCCACGCAACCCCATTCACAGCCCCACCAACGCTGGCGCTGTCTCTTTCTAGAGCCTCCCAAACTCCAATACTACCTGCACGGGCAGCCGAGTACACCTGGCTCCAGGCTCAGCAATTGCGAACGTCCAGGGATTCCTCCCACCCCAAAGGGGCCAGGACCAAAAGCTCTTGCTGCTCTTCAAGTAGCCACGCAACCCGATTCACAGGCCCACCAACGCTGGCGCTGACTTTTTCTAGGGCCTCCCAAACTCCAATAATATCTCAGAGGTCCGCCTTGTAAAGTGGGAGCGAGGCTCAGCAATTGCGAACGTCCAGGGATTCCTCCCACCCCAAAGGGGCCAGGACAAAAGCTCTTGCTGCTCTTCAAGTAGCCAGGCATTCTTATTCACAGCCCCACCAATGCTGGCGCTGTCTCTTTCTAGAGCCTCCCTAACTCCAATACTGTCTGCCTGGGCCCCTGATTAGAGCCGGAGGCAGGCACAGCAATTGCGAATGTCCAGGGATTCCTCCCACCCCAAAGGGGCCAGGACCAAAACTCTTGCTGCTCTTCAAGTAGCCACGCAACCCCATTCACAGCCCCACCAACACGGGCGCTGTCTCTTTCTAGAGCCTCCCAATATCCATTACTATCTCACTGGGCTGATGAGTACGCCAGGAGCTAGGCTCAGCAAGTGCGAACGTCCAGGGATTCCTCCCACCCCAAAGGGGCCAGGACCAAAAGCTCTTGCTGCTCTTCAAGTAGCCAGGCATCCCCATTCACAGCCCCACCAATGCTGGCGCTGTCTCTTTCCAGAGCGTCCCAGATGCCAATATATTCTCAGAAGGCCGTCTTGTAAAGTGGGACACTGGCTAAGCAACTGCGAACGTCCAGGGATTCCTCCCACCCCAAAGGGACCAGGACCAAAAGCTCTTGCTGCTCTTCAAGTAGCCAGGCAACCCCATTCACAGCCCCACCAACGCTGGCGCTGTCTCTTTCTAGAGCCTCCCATACTCCCATAATATCTGCCTGGGTCCATGAGTAGAGCCGGATCCCAGCTCAGCAATTGTGAACGTCCAGGGAATCCTCCCACCCCAAAGCGGCCAGGACCAAAAGCTCTTGCTGCTCTTCAAGAAGGCACGCAACCCCATTCACAGCCTCACAAAAGATGGCGCTGTCTCTTTCTACATTCTCCCAAACTCTCATACTACCTGCCTGGGCGGCTAGGCCGTAGCACAGCTCAGAAATTGCGAACGTCAAGGGAATCCTCCCCAACCAAAGGGGCCAGGACCAAAAGCTCTAGCCTCTCTTCAAGGAGCCAGGCAACCGCATTCACAGCCCACCAACGCTGACGCTGTCTCTATCTACAGCCTCCCTAACTCCAATAGTAACTCAGAGGGCCGCCTGGTAAAGTGGGATCGAGGCTAAGAAACTGCAAACGTCCAGGGATTCCTCCCACCCCAAAGGGGCCAGGACCAAAAGCTCTTGCTGCTTTTCAAGTAGCCAGGCAAACCCCATTCACAGCCCCACCAACGCTGGCGCTGTCTCTTTCTAGAGCCTCCCAAACTCCACTACTATCTCACTGGGCTGCCGAGTACGCCAGGAGCTAGGCTCAGAAACTGCGAACGTCCAGGGATTCCTCCCACCCCAAAGGGGCCAGGACCAAAAGCTCTTGCTGCTCTTCAAGTAGCCAGGCAAACCCCATTCACAGCCTCACAAACGCTGGCGCTGTCTCTTTCCAGACCGTCCCAGATGCCAATATATTCTCAGAAGGCCGTCTTGTAAGTTGGGACCCTGGCTAAGCAATTGTGAACGTCCAGGGATTCCTCCCACCCCAAAGGGGCCAGGACCAAAAGCTCTTGCTGCTCTTCAAGTAGCCAGGCATTCTTATTCACAGCCCCACCAACGCTGGCGCTGTCTCTTTCTAGAGCCTCCCAAACTCAAATACTGTCTGCCCGGGCCCCTGATTAGAGCCGGAGGCAGGCACAGCAATTGCGAGCATACAGGGATTCCTCCCACCCCAAGGGGCCAGGACCAAAAGCCCTTGCTGCTCTTCAAGTAGCCAGGCATCCCCATTCACAGCCCCACAAGTGCTGGCGCTGTCTCTTTCCAGAGCGTCCCAGATGCCAATATATTCTCAGAAGGCCGTCTTGTAAAGTGGGACCCTGGATAAGCAACTGTGAACGTCCAGGGGTTCCTCCCACCCCAAAGGGGCCAGGACCAAAAGCTCTTGCTGCTCTTCAAGTAGCCAGGCAAACCCCATTCACAGCCTCACAAACGCTGGCGCTGTCTCTTTCCAGACCGTCCCAGATGCCAATATATTCTCAGAAGGCCGTCTTGTAAGTTGGGACCCTGGCTAAGCAATTGTGAACGTCCAGGGATTCCTCCCACCCCAAAGGGGCCAGGACCAAAACCTCTTGCTGCTCTTCAAGTAGCCAGGCATTCTTATTCACAGCCCCACAAACGCTGGCGCTGTCTCTTTCTAGAGCCTCCCAAACTCCAATACTGTCTGCCCGGGCCCCTGATTAGAGCCGGAGGCAGGCACAGCAATTGCGAGCATACAGGGATTCCTCCCACCCCAAGGGGCCAGGACCAAAAGCCCTTGCTGCTCTTCAAGTAGCCAGGCATCCCCATTCACAGCCCCACAAGTGCTGGCGCTGTCTCTTTCCAGAGCGTCCCAGATGCCAATATATTCTCAGAAGGCCGTCTTGTAAAGTGGGACCCTGGATAAGCAACTGTAAATGACCAGGGGTTCCTCCCACCCCAAAGGGGCCAGGACCAAAAGCTCTTGCTGCTCTTCAAGTAGCCAGGCAAACCCCATTCACAGCCTCACAAACGATGGCGCTGTCTCTTTCTACAGTCTCCCAAACTCTTATACTACCTGCCTGGGCAGCTAGGCCGTAGCACAGCTCAGAAATTGCGAACGTCATGGGAATCCTCCCACCCCAAAGGGGCCAGGACCAAAAGCTCTAGCCTCTCTTCAAGGAGCCAGGCAACCCCATTCACAGCCCACCAACGCTGCCGCTGTCTCTATCTACAGCCTCCCTATCTCCAATAGTAACTCAGAGGGCCGCCTGGTAAACTGGGAGCGACGCTCTGAAACTGCGAACGTCCAGGGATTCCTCCCATCCCAAAGGGGCCAGGACCAAAAGCTCTTGCTGCTTTTCAAGTAGCCAGGCAAACCCCATTGACAGCCCCACCAACGCTTCCGCTGTCTCTTTCTAGGGCCTCCCAAACTCCAATACTACCTGCATGGGCAACCGAGTACACCTGGCGCCAGGCTCAGCAATTGCGAACGTCCAGGGATTCCTCCCACCCCAAAGGGGCCAGGACCAAAAGCTCTTGTTGCTCTTGAAGACGACACGCAACCCCATTCACAGCGTCACAAACGATGGCGCTGTCTCTTTCTACAGTCTCCCAAACTCTTATACTACCTGCCTGGGCAGCTAGGCGGTAGCACAGCTCAGAAACTACGCACGTCCAGGGATTCCTCCCACACCAAAGGGGCCAGGACCAAAAGCTCTTGCTGCTCTTCAAGTAGCCAGGCATCCCCATTCACAGCCCCACCAACGCTGGCGCTGTCTCTTTCTAGGGCCTCCCAAACTCCAATACTACCTGCATGGGCAACCGAGTACACCTGGCGCCAGGCTCAGCAATTGCGAACGTCCAGGGATTCCTCCCACCCCAAAGGGGCTTGGACCAAAAGCTCTTGCTGCTCTTCAAGTTGCCTGGCAACCCCATTGACAGCCCAACCAACGCTGGCGCTGACTTTTTCTAGGGCCTCCCAAACTTCAATACTATCTCAGAGGTCCGCCTTGTAAAGTGGGAGCAAGGCTCAGGAATTGCGAACGTCCAGGAATTCCTCCCACCCCAAAGGGGCCAGGACCAAAAGCTCTTGCTGCTCTTCAAGTAACGAGGCATTCTTATTCACAGCCCCACCAATGCTGGCGCTGTCTCTTTCTAGAGCCTCCCAAACTCCAATACTGTCTGCCCGGGCCCCTGATTAGAGCCGGAGGCAGGCTCAGCAATTGCGAACGTCCAGGGATTCCTCCCACCCCAAAGGGGCCAGGACCAAAAGCTCTTGCTGCTCTTCAAGTAGCCAGGCATCCCCATTCACAGCCCCACCAACACTGGGGCTGTCTCTTTCCAGAGCGTCCCAGATGCCAGTATATTCTCAGAAGGCCGTCTTATAAAGTGGGACCCTGGCTAAGCAATTGCGAACGTCCAGGAATTCCTCCCACCCCAAAGGGGCCAGGACAAAAGCTCTTGCTGCTCTTCAAGTAGCTACGCAATCCCATTCACAGCCCCACCAACGCTGGCGCTGTCTCTTTCTAGTGCCTCCCTAACTCCAATACTGTCTGCCCGGGCCCCTGATTAGAGCCGGAGGAAGGCACAGCAATTGTGTACGTCCAGGGATTCCTCCCACCCCAAAGGGGCCAGGACCAAAAGCTCTTGCTGCTCTTCAAGTAGCCACGCAATCCCATTCACAGCCCCACCAACGCTGGCGCTGTCTCTTTCTAGAGCCTCCCAACATCCATTACTATCTCACTGGGCTGCCGAGTACACCCAGAGCTAGGTAGGCTCAGCAAGTGCGAACGTCCAGGGATTCCTCCCACCCCAAAAGGGCCAGGACCAAAAGCTCTTGCTGCTCTTCAAGTAGCCACGCAACCCCATTCACAGCCCCACCAACGCTGGCGCTGTCTCTTTCTAGAGCCTCCCAAACTCCACTACTATCTCACTGGGCTGCCGAGTACGCCAGGAGCTAGGCTCAGAAACTGCGAACGTCCAGGGATTCCTCCCACCCCAAAGGGGCCAGGACCAAAAGCTCTTGCTGCTCTTCAAGTAGCCAGGCAAACCCCATTCACAGCCTCACAAAGGCTGGCGCTGTCTCTTTCCAGACCGTCCCAGATGCCAATATATTCTCAGAAGGCCGTCTTGTAAGTTGGGACCCTGGCTAAGCAATTGTGAACGTCCAGGGATTCCTCCCACCCCAAAGGGGCCAGGACCAAAAGCTCTTGCTGCTCTTCAAGTAGCCAGGCATTCTTATTCACAGCCCCACAAACGCTGGCGCTGTCTCTTTCTAGAGCCTCCCAAACTCCAATACTGTCTGCCCGGGCCCCTGATTAGAGCCGGAGGCAGGCACAGCAATTGCGAGCATACAGGGATTCCTCCCACCCCAAAGGGGCCAGGACCAAAAGCCCTTGCTGCTCTTCAAGTAGCCAGGCATCCCCATTCACAGCCCCACAAGTGCTGGCGCTGTCTCTTTCCAGAGCGTCCCAGATGCCAATATATTCTCAGAAGGCCGTCTTGTAAAGTGGGACCCTGGATAAGCAACTGTGAACGTCCAGGGGTTCCTCCCACCCCAAAGGGGCCAGGACCAAAAGCTCTTGCTGCTCTTCAAGTAGCCAGGCAAACCCCATTCACAGCCTCACAAACGCTGGCGCTGTCTCTTTCCAGACCGTCCCAGATGCCAATATATTCTCAGAAGGCCGTCTTGTAAGTTGGGACCCTGGCTAAGCAATTGTGAACGTCCAGGGATTCCTCCCACCCCAAAGGGGCCAGGACCAAAAGCTCTTGCTGCTCTTCAAGTAGCCAGGCATTCTTATTCACAGCCCCACAAACGCTGGCGCTGTCTCTTTCTACAGCCTCCCAAACTCCAATACTGTCTGCCCGGGCCCCTGATTAGAGCCGGAGGCAGGCACAGCAATTGCGAGCATACAGGGATTCCTCCCACCCCAAGGGGCCAGGACCAAAAGCCCTTGCTGCTCTTCAAGTAGCCAGGCATCCCCATTCACAGCCCCACAAGTGCTGGCGCTGTCTCTTTCCAGAGCGTCCCAGATGCCAATATATTCTCAGAAGGCCGTCTTGTAAAGTGGGACCCTGGATAAGCAACTGTGAACGACCAGGGGTTCCTCCCACCCCAAAGGGGCCAGGACCAAAAGCTCTTGCTGCTCTTCAAGTAGCCAGGCAAACCCCATTCACAGCCTCACAAACGATGGCGCTGTCTCTTTCTACAGTCTCCCAAACTCTTATACTACCTGCCTGGGCAGCTAGGCCGTAGCACAGCTCAGAAATTGCGAACGTCATGGGAATCCTCCCACCCCAAAGGGGCCAGGACCAAAAGCTCTAGCCTCTCTTCAAGGAGCCAGGCAACCCCATTCACAGCCCACCAACGCTGCCGCTGTCTCTATCTACAGCCTCCCTATCTCCAATAGTAACTCAGAGGGCCGCCTGGTAAACTGGGAGCGACGCTCTGAAACTGCGAACGTCCAGGGATTCCTCCCATCCCAAAGGGGCCAGGACCAAAAGCTCTTGCTGCTTTTCAAGTAGCCAGGCAAACCCCATTGACAGCCCCACCAACGCTTCCGCTCTCTCTTTCTAGGGCCTCCCAAACTCCAATACTACCTGCATGGGCAACCGAGTACACCTGGCGCCAGGCTCAGCAATTGCGAACGTCCAGGGATTCCTCCCACCCCAAAGGGGCTTGGACCAAAAGCTCTTGCTGCTCTTCAAGTTGCCAGGCAACCCCATTGACAGCCCCACCAACGCTGGCGCTGACTTTTTCTAGGGCCTCCTAAACTTCAGTACTATCTCAGAGGTCCGCCTTGTAAAGTGGGAGCAAGGCTCAGGAATTGCGAACGTCCAGGAATTCCTCCCACCCCAAAGGGGCCAGGACCAAAAGCTCTTGCTGCTCTTCAAGTAACGAGGCATTCTTATTCACAGCCCCACCAATGCTGGCGCTGTCTCTTTCTAGAGCCTCCCTAACTCCAATACTGTCTGCCCGGGCCCCTGATTAGAGCCGGAGGCAGGCTCAGCAATTGCGAACGTCCAGGGATTCCTCCCACCCCAAAGGGGCCAGGACCAAAAGCTCTTGCTGCTCTTCAAGTAGCCAGGCAAACCCCATTCACAGCCCCACCAACGCTGGCGCTGTCTCTTTCTAGAGCCTCCCAAACTCCACTACTATCTCACTGGGCTGCCGAGTACGCCAGGAGCTAGGCTCAGAAACTGCGAACGTCCAGGGATTCCTCCCACCCCAAAGGGGCCAGGACCAAAAGCTCTTGCTGCTCTTCAAGTAGCCAGGCAAACCCCATTCACAGCCTCACAAAGGCTGGCGCTGTCTCTTTCCAGACCGTCCCAGATGCCAATATATTCTCAGAAGGCCGTCTTGTAAGTTGGGACCCTGGCTAAGCAATTGTGAACGTCCAGGGATTCCTCCCACCCCAAAGGGGCCAGGACCAAAAGCTCTTGCTGCTCTTCAAGTAGCCAGGCATTCTTATTCACAGCCCCACAAACGCTGGCGCTGTCTCTTTCTAGAGCCTCCCAAACTCCAATAATGTCTGCCCGGGCCCCTGATTAGAGCCGGAGGCAGGCACAGCAATTGCGAGCATACAGGGATTCCTCCCACCCCAAGGGGCCAGGACCAAAAGCCCTTGCTGCTCTTCAAGTAGCCAGGCATCCCCATTCACAGCCCCACAAGTGCTGGCGCTGTCTCTTTCCAGAGCGTCCCAGATGCCAATATATTCTCAGAAGGCCGTCTTGTAAAGTGGGACCCTGGATAAGCAACTGTGAACGTCCAGGGGTTCCTCCCACCCCAAAGGGGCCAGGACCAAAAGCTCTTGCTGCTCTTCAAGTAGCCAGGCAAAGCCCATTCACAGCCTCACAAACGCTGGCGCTGTCTCTTTCCAGACCGTCCCAGATGCCAATATATTCTCAGAAGGCCGTCTTGTAAGTTGGGACCCTGGCTAAGCAATTGTGAACGTCCAGGGATTCCTCCCACCCCAAAGGGGCCAGGACCAAAAGCTCTTGCTGCTCTTCAAGTAGCCAGGCATTCTTATTCACAGCCCCACAAACGCTGGCGCTGTCTCTTTCTACAGCCTCCCAAACTCCAATACTGTCTGCCCGGGCCCCTGATTAGAGCCGGAGGCAGGCACAGCAATTGCGAGCATACAGGGATTCCTCCCACCCCAAGGGGCCAGGACCAAAAGCCCTTGCTGCTCTTCAAGTAGCCAGGCATCCCCATTCACAGCCCCACAAGTGCTGGCGCTGTCTCTTTCCAGAGCGTCCCAGATGCCAATATATTCTCAGAAGGCCGTCTTGTAAAGTGGGACCCTGGATAAGCAACTGTGAACGTCCAGGGGTTCCTCCCACCCCAAAGGGGCCAGGACCAAAAGCTCTTGCTGCTCTTCAAGTAGCAAGACAAACCCCATTCACAGCCTCACAAACGATGGCGCTGTCTCTTTCTACAGTCTCCCAAACTCTTATACTACCTGCCTGGGCAGCTAGGCGGTAGCACAGCTCAGAAACTACGCACGTCCAGGGATTCCTCCCACACCAAAGGGGCCAGGACCAAAAGCTCTTGCTGCTCTTCAAGTAGCCAGGCATCCCCATTCACAGCCCCACAAACGCTGGCGCTGTCTCTTTCTAGGGCCTCCCAAACTCCAATACTACCTGCATGGGCAACCGAGTACACCTGGCGCCAGGCTCAGCAATTGCGAACGTCCAGGGATTCCTCCCACCCCAAAGGGGCTTGGACCAAAAGCTCTTGCTGCTCTTCAAGTTGCCTGGCAACCCCATTGACAGCCCCACCAACGCTGGCGCTGACTTTTTCTAGGGCCTCCCAAACTTCAATACTATCTCAGAGGTCCGCCTTGTAAAGTGGGAGCAAGGCTCAGGAATTGCGAACGTCCAGGAATTCCTCCCACCCCAAAGGGGCCAGGACCAAAAGCTCTTGCTGCTCTTCAAGTAACGAGGCATTCTTATTCACAGCCCCACCAATGCTGGCGCTGTCTCTTTCTAGAGCCTCCCAAACTCCAATACTGTCTGCCCGGGCCCCTGATTAGAGCCGGAGGCAGGCTCAGCAATTGCGAACGTCCAGGGATTCCTCCCACCCCAAAGGGGCCAGGACCAAAAGCTCTTGCTGCTCTTCAAGTAGCCAGGCATCCCCATTCACAGCCCCACCAACACTGGGGCTGTCTCTTTCCAGAGCGTCCCAGATGCCAGTATATTCTCAGAAGGCCGTCTTATAAAGTGGGACCCTGGCTAAGCAATTGCGAACGTCCAGGAATTCCTCCCACCCCAAAGGGGCCAGGACAAAAGCTCTTGCTGCTCTTCAAGTAGCTACGCAATCCCATTCACAGCCCCACCAACGCTGGCGCTGTCTCTTTCTAGAGCCTCCCTAACTCCAATACTGTCTGCCCGGACCCCTGATTAGAGCCGGAGGAAGGCACAGCAATTGTGTACGTCCAGGGATTCCTCCCACCCCAAAGGGGCCAGGACCAAAAGCTCTTGCTGCTCTTCAAGTAGCCACGCAATCCCATTCACAGCCCCACCAACGCTGGCGCTGTCTCTTTCTAGAGCTTCCCAACATCCATTACTATCTCACTGGGCTGCCGAGTACACCCAGAGCTAGGTAGGCTCAGCAAGTGCGAACGTCCAGGGATTCCTCCCACCCCAAAAGGGCCAGGACCAAAAGCTCTTGCTGCTCTTCAAGTAGCCAGGCATTCTTATTCACAGCCCCACAAACGCTGGCGCTGTCTCTTTCTAGAGCCTCCCAAACTCCAATACTACCTGCACGGGCAGCCGAGTACACCTGGCTCCAGGCTCAGCAAGTGCGAACGTCCAGGGATTCCTCCCACCCCAAAAGGGCCAGGACCAAAAGCTCTTGCTGCTCTTCAAGTAGCCACGCAACCCCATTCACAGCCCCACCAACGCTGGCGCTGTCTCTTTCTAGAGCCTCCCAAACTCCAATACTACCTGCACGGGCAGCCGAGTACACCTGGCTCCAGGCTCAGCAATTGCGAACGTCCAGGGATTCCTCCCACCCCAAAGGGGCCAGGACCAAAAGCTCTTGCTGCTCTTCAAGTAGCCACGCAACCCGATTCACAGGCCCACCAACGCTGGCGCTGACTTTTTCTAGGGCCTCCCAAACTCCAATAATATCTCAGAGGTCCGCCTTGTAAAGTGGGAGCGAGGCTCAGCAATTGCGAACGTCCAGGGATTCCTCCCACCCCAAAGGGGCCAGGACAAAAGCTCTTGCTGCTCTTCAAGTAGCCAGGCATTCTTATTCACAGCCCCACCAATGCTGGCGCTGTCTCTTTCTAGAGCCTCCCTAACTCCAATACTGTCTGCCTGGGCCCCTGATTAGAGCCGGAGGCAGGCACAGCAATTGCGAATGTCCAGGGATTCCTCCCACCCCAAAGGGGCCAGGACCAAAACTCTTGCTGCTCTTCAAGTAGCCACGCAACCCCATTCACAGCCCCACCAACACGGGCGCTGTCTCTTTCTAGAGCCTCCCAATATCCATTACTATCTCACTGGGCTGATGAGTACGCCAGGAGCTAGGCTCAGCAATTGCGAACGTCCAGGGATTCCTCCCACCCCAAAGGGGCCAGGACCAAAAGCTCTTGCTGCTCTTCAAGTAGCCAGGCATCCCCATTCACAGCCCCACCAATGCTGGCGCTGTCTCTTTCCAGAGCGTCCCAGATGCCAATATATTCTCAGAAGGCCGTCTTGTAAAGTGGGACACTGGCTAAGCAACTGTGAACGTCCAGGGATTCCTCCCACCCCAAAGGGACCAGGACCAAAAGCTCTTGCTGCTCTTCAAGTAGCCAGGCAACCCCATTCACAGCCCCACCAACGCTGGCGCTGTCTCTTTCTAGAGCCTCCCATACTCCCATAATATCTGCCTGGGTCCATGAGTAGAGCCGGATCCCAGCTCAGCAATTGTGAACGTCCAGGGAATCCTCCCACCCCAAAGCGGCCAGGACCAAAAGCTCTTGCTGCTCTTCAAGAAGGCACGCAACCCCATTCACAGCCTCACAAAAGATGGCGCTGTCTCTTTCTACATTCTCCCAAACTCTCATACTACCTGCCTGGGCAGCTAGGCCGTAGCACAGCTCAGAAATTGCGAACGTCAAGGGAATCCTCCCCAACCAAAGGGGCCAGGACCAAAAGCTCTAGCCTCTCTTCAAGGAGCCAGGCAACCGCATTCACAGCCCACCAACGCTGCCGCTGTCTCTATCTACAGCCTCCCTAACTCCAATAGTAACTCAGAGGGCCGCCTGGTAAAGTGGGATCGAGGCTAAGAAACTGCGAACATCCAGGGATTCCTCCCACCCCAAAGGGGCCAGGACCAAAAGCTCTTGCTGCTTTTCAAGTAGCCAGGCAAACCCCATTCACAGCCCCACAAACGCTGCCGCTG
This sequence comes from Platalea minor, assembly GCA_037975005.1. Lineage (NCBI taxonomy): Eukaryota > Metazoa > Chordata > Aves > Pelecaniformes > Threskiornithidae > Platalea > Platalea minor. The sequence continues at coordinate 268,555 of JBBPFK010000074.1, forward strand.
TCTCTTTCTAGGGCCTCCCAAACTCCAATACTACCTGCATGGGCAACCGAGTACACCTGGCGCCAGGCTCAGCAATTGCGAACGTCCAGGGATTCCTCCCACCCCAAAGGGGCCAGGACCAAAAGCTCTTGCTGCTCTTCAAGTAGCCAGGCAAACCCCATTCACAGCCTCACAAACGCTGGCGCTGTCTCTTTCCAGACCGTCCCAGATGCCAATATATTCTCAGAAGGCCGTCTTGTAAGTTGGGACCCTGGCTAAGCAATTGTGAACGTCCAGGGATTCCTCCCACCCCAAAGGGGCCAGGACCAAAAGCTCTTGCTGCTCTTCAAGTAGCCAGGCATTCTTATTCACAGCCCCACAAACGCTGGCGCTGTCTCTTTCTAGAGCCTCCCAAACTCAAATACTGTCTGCCCTGGCCCCTGATTAGAGCCGGAGGCAGGCACAGCAATTGCGAGCATACAGGGATTCCTCCCACCCCAAGGGGCCAGGACCAAAAGCCCTTGCTGCTCTTCAAGTAGCCAGGCATCCCCATTCACAGCCCCACAAGTGCTGGCGCTGTCTCTTTCCAGAGCGTCCCAGATGCCAATATATTCTCAGAAGGCCGTCTTGTAAAGTGGGACCCTGGATAAGCAACTGTGAACGTCCAGGGGTTCCTCCCACCCCAAAGGGGCCAGGACCAAAAGCTCTTGCTGCTCTTCAAGTAGCCAGGCAAACCCCATTCACAGCCTCACAAACGCTGGCGCTGTCTCTTTCCAGACCGTCCCAGATGCCAATATATTCTCAGAAGGCCGTCTTGTAAGTTGGGACCCTGGCTAAGCAATTGTGAACGTCCAGGGATTCCTCCCACCCCAAAGGGGCCAGGACCAAAAGCTCTTGCTGCTCTTCAAGTAGCCAGGCATTCTTATTCACAGCCCCACAAACGCTGGCGCTGTCTCTTTCTAGAGCCTCCCAAACTCCAATACTGTCTGCCCGGGCCCCTGATTAGAGCCGGAGGCAGGCACAGCAATTGCGAGCATACAGGGATTCCTCCCACCCCAAGGGGCCAGGACCAAAAGCCCTTGCTGCTCTTCAAGTAGCCAGGCATCCCCATTCACAGCCCCACAAGTGCTGGCGCTGTCTCTTTCCAGAGCGTCCCAGATGCCAATATATTCTCAGAAGGCCGTCTTGTAAAGTGGGACCCTGGATAAGCAACTGTGAACGACCAGGGGTTCCTCCCACCCCAAAGGGGCCAGGACCAAAAGCTCTTGCTGCTCTTCAAGTAGCCAGGCAAACCCCATTCACAGCCTCACAAACGATGGCGCTGTCTCTTTCTACAGTCTCCCAAACTCTTATACTACCTGCCTGGGCAGCTAGGCCGTAGCACAGCTCAGAAATTGCGAACGTCATGGGAATCCTCCCACCCCAAAGGGGCCAGGACCAAAAGCTCTAGCCTCTCTTCAAGGAGCCAGGCAACCCCATTCACAGCCCACCAACGCTGCCGCTGTCTCTATCTACAGCCTCCCTATCTCCAATAGTAACTCAGAGGGCCGCCTGGTAAACTGGGAGCGACGCTCTGAAACTGCGAACGTCCAGGGATTCCTCCCATCCCAAAGGGGCCAGGACCAAAAGCTCTTGCTGCTTTTCAAGTAGCCAGGCAAACCCCATTGACAGCCCCACCAACGCTTCCGCTGTCTCTTTCTAGGGCCTCCCAAACTCCAATACTACCTGCATGGGCAACCGAGTACACCTGGCGCCAGGCTCAGCAATTGCGAACGTCCAGGGATTCCTCCCACCCCAAAGGGGCTTGGACCAAAAGCTCTTGCTGCTCTTCAAGTTGCCAGGCAACCCCATTGACAGCCCCACCAACGCTGGCGCTGTCTTTTTCTAGGGCCTCCTAAACTTCAGTACTATCTCAGAGGTCCGCCTTGTAAAGTGGGAGCAAGGCTCAGGAATTGCGAACGTCCAGGAATTCCTCCCACCCCAAAGGGGCCAGGACCAAAAGCTCTTGCTGCTCTTCAAGTAACGAGGCATTCTTATTCACAGCCCCACCAATGCTGGCGCTGTCTCTTTCTAGAGCCTCCCAAACTCCAATACTGTCTGCCCGGGACCCTGATTAGAGCCGGAGGCAGGCTCAGCAATTGCGAACGTCCAGGGATTCCTCCCACCCCAAAGGGGCCAGGACCAAAAGCTCTTGCTGCTCTTCAAGTAGCCAGGCATCCCCATTCACAGCCCCACCAACACTGGGGCTGTCTCTTTCCAGAGCGTCCCAGATGCCAGTATATTCTCAGAAGGCCGTCTTATAAAGTGGGACCCTGGCTAAGCAATTGCGAACGTCCAGGAATTCCTCCCACCCCAAAGGGGCCAGGACAAAAGCTCTTGCTGCTCTTCAAGTAGCTACGCAATCCCATTCACAGCCCCACCAACGCTGGCGCTGTCTCTTTCTAGAGCCTCCCTAACTCCAATACTGTCTGCCCGGACCCCTGATTAGAGCCGGAGGAAGGCACAGCAATTGTGTACGTCCAGGGATTCCTCCCACCCCAAAGGGGCCAGGACCAAAAGCTCTTGCTGCTCTTCAAGTAGCTACGCAATCCCATTCACAGCCCCACCAACGCTGGCGCTGTCTCTTTCTAGAGCCTCCCAACATCCATTACTATCTCACTGGGCTGCCGAGTACACCCAGAGCTAGGTAGGCTCAGCAAGTGCGAACGTCCAGGGATTCCTCCCACCCCAAAAGGGCCAGGACCAAAAGCTCTTGCTGCTCTTCAAGTAGCCACGCAACCCCATTCACAGCCCCACCAACGCTGGCGCTGTCTCTTTCTAGAGCCTCCCAAACTCCAATACTACCTGCACGGGCAGCCGAGTACACCTGGCTCCAGGCTCAGCAAGTGCGAACGTCCAGGGATTCCTCCCACCCCAAAAGGGCCAGGACCAAAAGCTCTTGCTGCTCTTCAAGTAGCCACGCAACCCCATTCACAGCCCCACCAACGCTGGCGCTGTCTCTTTCTAGAGCCTCCCAAACTCCAATACTACCTGCACGGGCAGCCGAGTACACCTGGCTCCAGGCTCAGCAATTGCGAACGTCCAGGGATTCCTCCCACCCCAAAGGGGCCAGGACCAAAAGCTCTTGCTGCTCTTCAAGTAGCCACGCAACCCGATTCACAGGCCCACCAACGCTGGCGCTGACTTTTTCTAGGGCCTCCCAAACTCCAATAATATCTCAGAGGTCCGCCTTGTAAAGTGGGAGCGAGGCTCAGCAATTGCGAACATCTAGGGATTCCTCCCACCCCAAAGGGGCCAGGACCAAAACTCTTGCTGCTCTTCAAGTAGCCACGCAACCCCATTCACAGCCCCACCAACACGGGCGCTGTCTCTTTCTAGAGCCTCCCAATATCCATTACTATCTCACTGGGCTGATGAGTACGCCAGGAGCTAGGCTCAGCAATTGTGAACGTCCAGGGATTCCTCCCACCCCAAAGGGTCTTGGACCAAAAGCTCTTGCTGCTCTTCAAGTTGCCAGGCATCCCCATTCACAGCCCCAACAATGCTGGCGCTGTCTCTTTCCAGATCGTCCCAGATGCCAATATATTCTCAGAAGGCCGTCTTGTAAAGTGGGACCCTGGCTAAGCAACTGTGAACGTCCAGGGATTCCTCCCACCCCAAAGGGACCAGGACCAAAAGCTCTTGCTGCTCTTCAAGTAGCCAGGCAACCCCATTCACAGCCCCACCAACGCTGGCGCTGTCTCTTTCTAGAGCCTCCCATACTCCCATAATATCTCCCTGGGTCCATGAGTAGAGCCGGATCCCAGCTCAGCAATTGTGAACGTCCAGGGATTCCTCCCACCCCAAAGGGGCCAGGACAAAAGCTCTTGCTCCTCTTCAAGTAGCCAGGCAAACCGCATTCACAGCCCCACAAACGCTGCCGCTGTCTCTTTCTACATTCTCCCAAACTCTTATACTACCTGCCTGGGCGGCTAGGCCGTAGCACAGCTCAGAAATTGCGAACGTCAAGGGAATCCTCCCCAACCAAAGGGGCCAGGACCAAAAGCTCTAGCCTCTCTTCAAGGAGCCAGGCAACCGCATTCACAGCCCACCAACGCTGACGCTGTCTCTATCTACAGCCTCCCTAACTCCAATAGTAACTCAGAGGGCCGCCTGGTAAAGTGGGATCGAGGCTAAGAAACTGCGAACGTCCAGGGATTCCTCCCACCCCAAAGGGGCCAGGACCAAAAGCTCTTGCTGCTTTTCAAGTAGCCAGGCAAACCCCATTCACAGCCCCACCAACGCTGGCGCTGTCTCTTTCTAGAGCCTCCCAAACTCCACTACTATCTCACTGGGCTGCCGAGTACGCCAGGAGCTAGGCTCAGAAACTGCGAACGTCCAGGGATTCCTCCCACCCCAAAGGGGCCAGGACCAAAAGCTCTTGCTGCTCTTCAAGTAGCCAGGCAAACCCCATTCACAGCCTCACAAACGCTGGCGCTGTCTCTTTCCAGACCGTCCCAGATGCCAATATATTCTCAGAAGGCCGTCTTGTAAGTTGGGACCGTGGCTAAGCAATTGTGAACGTCCAGGGATTCCTCCCACCCCAAAGGGGCCAGGACCAAAACCTCTTGCTGCTCTTCAAGTAGCCAGGCATTCTTATTCACAGCCCCACAAACGCTGGCGCTGTCTCTTTCTAGAGCCTCCCAAACTCCAATACTGTCTGCCCGGGCCCCTGATTAGAGCCGGAGGCAGGCACAGCAATTGCGAGCATACAGGGATTCCTCCCACCCCAAGGGGCCAGGACCAAAAGCCCTTGCTGCTCTTCAAGTAGCCAGGCATCCCCATTCACAGCCCCACAAGTGCTGGCGCTGTCTCTTTCCAGAGCGTCCCAGATGCCAATATATTCTCAGAAGGCCGTCTTGTAAAGTGGGACCCTGGATAAGCAACTGTGAACGTCCAGGGGTTCCTCCCACCCCAAAGGGGCCAGGACCAAAAGCTCTTGCTGCTCTTCAAGTAGCCAGGCAAACCCCATTCACAGCCTCACAAACGATGGCGCTGTCTCTTTCTACAGTCTCCCAAACTCTTATACTACCTGCCTGGGCAGCTAGGCCGTAGCACAGCTCAGAAATTGCGAACGTCATGGGAATCCTCCCACCCCAAAGGGGCCAGGACCAAAAGCTCTAGCCTCTCTTCAAGGAGCCAGGCAACCCCATTCACAGCCCACCAACGCTGCCGCTGTCTCTATCTAAAGCCTCCCTATCTCCAATAGTAACTCAGAGGGCCACCTGGTAAACTGGGAGCGACGCTCTGAAACTGCGAACGTCCAGGGATTCCTCCCATCCCAAAGGGGCCAGGACCAAAAGCTCTTGCTGCTTTTCAAGTAGCCAGGCAAACCCCATTGACAGCCCCACCAACGCTGGCGCTGTCTCTTTCCAGAGCCTCCCAAACTCCAAGACTACCTCAGAGGGCCGCCTTGTAAAGTGGAGCGAGGCTCAGCAAGTGCGAACGTCCAGGGATTCCTCCCACCCCAAAGGGGCCAGGACAAAAGCTCTTGCTGCTCTTCAAGGAGCCAGGCAAACCGTATTCACAACCACACAAACGCTGGCACCGTCTCTTTCTACAGCCTCCCAAACTCCATTACTATCTCACTGGCCTGCCGACTACGCCAGGAGCCAGGCTCAGCAAGTGCGAACGTCCAGGGATTCCTCCCACCCCAAAGGGGCCAGGACCAAAAGCTCTTGCTGCTCTTCAAGTAGCCAGGCATCCCCATTCACAGCCCCACCAATGCTGGCGCTGTCTCTTTCCAGAGCGTCCCAGATGCCAATATATTCTCAGAAGGCCGTCTTGTAAAGTGGGACCCTGGCTAAGCAAGTGCGAACGTCCAGGGATTCCTCCCACCCCAAAGGGGCCAGGACCAAAAGCTCTTGCTGCTTTTCAAGTAGCCAGGCAAACCCCATTCACAGCTAACCAACGCTGCCGCTTTCTCTATCTACAGCCTCCCTATCTCCAATAGTAACTCAGAGGGCCGCCTTGTAAAGTGGGAGCGACGATCAGAAACTGCGAACGTCCAGGGATTCCTCCCACCCCAAAGGGGCCAGGACCAAAAGCTCTTGCTGCTTTTCAAGTTGCCAGGCAAACCCCATTCACAGCCCCACAAACGCTGGCGCTGTCTCTTTCTAGAGCCTCCCAAACTCCACTACTATCTCACTGGGCTGCCGAGTACGCCAGGAGCTAGGCTCAGAAACTGCGAACGTCCAGGGAATCCTCCCACCCCAAAGGGGCCAGGACCAAAAGCTCTTGCTGCTTTTCAAGTAGCCAGGCAAACCCCATTCACAGCCTCACAAACGATGGCGCTGTCTCTTTCTGGAGCCTCCCAAACTCCAATACTATCTCACTGGCCTTCCGTGTACGCCAGGAGCCAGGCTCAGCAAGTGCGAATGGCCAGGGATTCCTCCCACCCCAAAGGGGCCAGGACCAAAAGCTCTTGCTGCTCTTCAAGTAGCCAGGCATCCCCATTCACAGCCCCACCAACGCTGGCGCTGTCTCTTTCTAGAGCGTCCCAGATGCCAATATATTCTCAGAAGGCCGTCTTGTAAAGTGGGACCCTGGATAAGCAACTGTGAACGTCCAGGGGTTCCTCCCACCCCAAAGGGGCCAGGACCAAAAGCTCTTGCTGCTCTTCAAGTAGCCAGGAAACCCCATTCACAGCCCCACCAACGCTGGCGCTGACTTTTTCTAGGGCGTCCCAAACTTCAACACTATCTCAGAGGTCTGCCTTGTACAGTGGGACACTGGTTATGCAATTGCGAACGTCCAGGGATTCCTCCCACCCCAAAGGGGCCAGGACCAAAAGCTCTTGCTGCTTTTCAAGTAGCCAGGCATCCCCATTCACAGCCCCACCAACGCTGGCGCTGTCTCTTTCCAGAGCGTCCCAGATGCCAATATATTCTCAGAAGGCCGTCTTCTGAAGTGGGACCCTGGATAAGCAACTGTGAACGTCCAGGGATTCCTCCCACCCCAAAAGGGCCAGGACCAAAAGCTCTTGCTGCTCTTCAAGGAGCCAGGAATCCCCATTCACAGCCCCACCAACACTGGCGCTGTCTCTTTCTAGAGCCTCCCAAACTCCAATACTATCTCACTGGGCTGCCGAGTACGCCAGGAGCTAGGCTCAGCAACTGTGAACGTCCAGGGATTCCTCCCACCCCAAAGGGGCCAGGACCAAAAGCTCTTGCTGCTCTTCAAGTAGCCAGGCAAACCCCATTCACAGGCCCACCAACGCTGGCGCTGTCTCTTTCTAGAGCCTCCCATACTCCCATAATATCTGCCTGGGTCCCTGAGTAGAGCTGGATCCCAGCTCAGCAATTGTGAACGTCCAGGGATTCCTCCCACCCCAAAGGGGCTTGGACCAAAAGCTCTTGCTGCTCTTCAAGTTGCCAGGCAACCCCATTGACAGCCCCACCAACGCTGGCGCTGACTTTTTCTAGGGCCTCCCAAACTTCAATACTATCTCAGAGGTCCGCCTTGTAAAGTGGGAGCGAGGCTCAGCAATTGCGAACGTCCAAGAATTCCTCCCACCCCAAAGGGGCCAGGACCAAAAGCTCTTGCTGCTCTTCAAGTAACGAGGCATTCTTATTCACAGCCCCACCAATGCTGGCGCTGTCTCTTTCTAGAGCCTCCCAAACTCAAATACTGTCTGCCCGGGCCCCTGATTAGAGCCGGAGGCAGGCTCAGCAATTGCGAACGTCCAGGGATTCCTCCCACCCCAAAGGGGCCAGGACAAAAGCTCTTGCTGCTCTTCAAGGAGCCAGGCAAACCGTATTCACAACCGCACAAACGCTGGCACCGTCTCTTTCTACAGCCTCCCAAACTCCATTACTATCTCACTGGCCTGCCGACTACGCCAGCAGCCAGGCTCAGCAAGTGCGAACGTCCAGGGATTCCTCCCACCCCAAAGGGGCCAGGACCAAAAGCTCTTGCTGCTCTTCAAGTAGCCAGGCATCCCCATTCACAGCCCCACCAACGCTGGGGCTGTCTCTTTCCAGAGCGTCCCAGATGCCAGTATATTCTCAGAAGGCCGTCTTATAAAGTGGGACCCTGGCTAAGCAATTGCGAACGTCCAGGAATTCCTCCCACCCCAAAGGGGCCAGGACAAAAGCTCTTGCTGCTCTTCAAGTAGCCAGGCATTCTTATTCAGAGCCCCACCAATGCTGGCGCTGTCTCTTTCTAGAGCCTCCCTAACTCCAATACTGTCTGCCCGGGCCCCTGATTAGAGCCGGAGGAAGGCACAGCAATTGTGTACGTCCAGGGATTCCTCCCACCCCAAAGGGGCCAGGACCAAAAGCTCTTGCTGCTCTTCAAGTAGCTACGCAATCCCATTCACAGCCCCACCAACGCTGGCGCTGTCTCTTTCTAGAGCCTCCCAACATCCATTACTATCTCACTGGGCTGCCGAGTACACCCAGAGCTAGGTAGGCTCAGCAAGTGCGAACGTCCAGGGATTCCTCCCACCCCAAAAGGGCCAGGACCAAAAGCTCTTGCTGCTCTTCAAGTAGCCACGGAACCCCATTCACAGCCCCACCAACGCTGGCGCTGTCTCTTTCTAGAGCCTCCCAAACTCCAATACTACCTGCACGGGCAGCCGAGTATACCTGGCTCCAGGCTCAGCAAGTGCGAACGTCCAGGGATTCCTCCCACCCCAAAAGGGCCAGGACCAAAAGCTCTTGCTGCTCTTCAAGTAGCCACGCAACCCCATTCACAGCCCCACCAACGCTGGCGCTGTCTCTTTCTAGAGCCTCCCAAACTCCAATACTACCTGCACGGGCAGCCGAGTACACCTGGCTCCAGGCTCAGCAAGTGCGAACGTCCAGGGATTCCTCCCACCCCAAAAGGGCCAGGACCAAAAGGTCTTGCTGCTCTTCAAGTAGCCACGCAACCCCATTCACAGCCCCACCAACGCTGGCGCTGTCTCTTTCTAGAGCCTCGCAAACTCCAATACTACCTGCACGGGCAGCCGAGTACACCTGGCTCCAGGCTCAGCAATTCCGAACGTCCAGGGATTCCTCCCACCCCAAAGGGCCCAGGACCAAAAGCTCTTGCTGCTCTTCAAGTAGCCAGGCATCCCCATTCACAGCCCCACCAACGCTGGCGCTGTCTCTTTCTAGAGCCTCCCATACTCCCATAATATCTCCCTGGGTCCATGAGTAGAGCCGGATCCCAGCTCAGCAATTGTGAACGTCCAGGGATTCCTCCCACCCCAAAGGGGCCAGGACAAAAGCTCTTGCTCCTCTTCAAGTAGCCAGGCAAACCGCATTCACAGCCCCACAAACGCTGGCGCTGTCTCTTTCTACAGCCTCCCAAACTCCATTACTATCTCACTGGCCTGCTGACTACGCCAGGAGCCAGGCTAAGCAAGTGCGAACGTCCAGGGATTCCTCCCACCCCAAAAGGGCCAGGACCAAAAGCTCTTGCTGCTCTTCAAGTAGCCACGCAACCCCATTCACAGCCCCACCAACGCTGGCGCTGTCTCTTTCTAGAGCCTCCCATACTCCCATAATATCTGCCTGGGTCCATGAGTAGAGCCGGATCCCAGCTCAGCAATTGTGAACGTCCAGGGAATCCTCCCACCCCAAAGCGGCCAGGACCAAAAGCTCTTGCTGCTCTTCAAGAAGGCACGCAACCCCATTCACAGCCTCACAAAAGATGGCGCTGTCTCTTTCTACATTCTCCCAAACTCTTATACTACCTGCCTGGGCGGCTAGGCCGTAGCACAGCTCAGAAATTGCGAACGTCAAGGGAATCCTCCCCAACCAAAGGGGCCAGGACCAAAAGCTCTTGCTGCTCTTCAAGAAGGCACGCAACCCCATTCACAGCCTCACAAACGATGGTGCTGTCTCTTTCTACAGTCTCCCAAACTCTTATACTACCTGCCTGGGCAGCTAGGCCGTAGCACAACTCAGAAATTGCGAACGTCAAGGGAATCCTCCCACCCCAAAGGGGCCAGGACCAAAAGCTCTTGCTGCTTTTCAAGTAGCCAGGCAAACCCCATTCACAGCCTACCAACGCTGCCGCTTTCTCTATCTACAGCCTCCCTATCTCCAATAGTAACTCAGAGGGCCGCCTTGTAAAGTGGGAGCGACGATCAGAAACTGCGAACGTCCAGGGATTCCTCCCACCCCAAAGGGGCCAGGACCAAAAGCTCTTGCTGCTTTTCAAATAGCCAGGCAAACCCCATTCACAGCCTCACAAACGCTGCCGCTGTCTCTTTCTAGAGCCTCCCAAACTCCACTACTATCTCACTGGGCTGCCGAGTACGCCAGGAGCTAGGCTCAGAAACTGCGAACGTCCAGGGAATCCTCCCACCCCAAAGGGGCCAGGACCAAAAGCTCTTGCTGCTTTTCAAGTAGCCAGGCAAACCCCATTCACAGCCTCACAAACGATGGCGCTGTCTCTTTCTGGAGCCTCCCAAACTCCAATACTATCTCACTGGCCTTCCGTGTACGCCAGGAGCCAGGCTCAGCAAGTGCGAATGGCCAGGGATTCCTCCCACCCCAAAGGGGCCAGGACCAAAAGCTCTTGCTGCTCTTCAAGTAGCCAGGCATCCCCATTCACAGCCCCACCAACGCTGGCGCTGTCTCTTTCCAGAGCGTCCCAGATGCCAATATATTCTCAGAAGGCCGTCTTGTAAAGTGGGACCCTAGATAAGCAACTGTGAACGTCCAGGGGTTCCTCCCACCCCAAAGGGGCCAGGACCAAAAGCTCTTGCTGCTCTTCAAGTAGCCAGGAAACCCCATTCACAGCCCCACCAACGCTGGCGCTGACTTTTTCTAGGGCGTCCCAAACTTCAACACTATCTCAGAGGTCTGCCTTGTACAGTGGGACCCTGGTTATGCAACTGTGAACGTCCAGGGATTCCTCCCACCCCAAAAGGGCCAGGACCAAAAGCTCTTGCTGCTCTTCAAGGAGCCAGGAATCCCCATTCACAGCCCCACCAACACTGGCGCTGTCTCTTTCTAGAGCCTCCCAAACTCCAATACTATCTCACTGGGCTGCCGAGTACGCCAGGAGCTAGGCTCAGCAACTGTGAACGTCCAGGGATTCCTCCCACCCCAAAGGGGCCAGGACCAAAAGCTCTTGCTGCTCTTCAAGTAGCCAGGCAAACCCCATTCACAGCCTCACAAACGCTGGCGCTGTCTCTTTCTAGAGCCTCCCATACTCCCATAATATCTGCCTGGGTCCCTGAGTAGAGCTGGATCCCAGCTCAGCAATTGTGAACGTCCAGGGATTCCTCCCACCGCAAAGGGGCCAGGACCAAAAGCTCCTGCTGCTCTTCAAGTAGCCACGCAACCCCATTCACAGGCCCACCAACGCTGGCGCTGTCTCTTTCCAGAGCCTCCCAAACTCCAATACTACCTCAGAGGGCCGCCTTGCAAAGTGGGAGCGAGGCTCAGAAACTGCGAACATCCAGGGATTCCTCCCACCCCAAAGGGGCCAGGACCAAAAGCTCTTGCTGCTCTTCAAGTAGCCAGGCATTCTTATTCAAAGCCCCACAAACGCTGACGCTGTCTCTTTCTAGAGCCTCCCAAACTCCAATACTGTCTGCCCGGGCACCTGAATAGGGCCGGAGGCAGGCTCAGCAATTGCGAACGTCCAGGGATTCCTCCCACCCCAAAGGGGCCAGGACCAAAAGCTCTTGCTGCTCTTCAAGTAGCCAGGCATTCCCATTCACAGCCCCAAAAACGCTGGCTCTGTCTCTTTCTACAGCCTCCCAAACTCCAATACTACCTGCATGGGCAGCCGAGTACAGCTGGCGCCAGGCTCAGCAATTGTGAACGTCCAGGGATTCCTCCCACCCCAAAGGGGCTTGGACCAAAAGATCTTTCTGCTCTTCAAGTTGCCAGGCAACCCCATTGACAGCCCCACCAACGCTGGCGCTGACTTTTTCTAGGGCCTCCCAAACTTCAATACTATCTCAGAGGTCCGCCTTGTAAAGTGGGAGCGAGGCTCAGCAATTGCGAACGTCCAGGGATTCCTCCCACCCCAAAGGGGCCAGGACCAAAAGCTCTTGCTGCTCTTCAAGAAGGCACGCAACCCCATTCACAGCCTCACAAACGATGGCGCTGTCTCTTTCTACAGTCTCCCAAACTCTTATACTACCTGCTGGGGAGCTAGGCCGTAGCACAGCTCAGAAATTGCGAACGTCAAGGGAATCCTCCCCAACCAAAGTGGCCAGGACCAAAAGATCTAGCCTCTCTTCAAGGAGCCAGGCAACCCCATTCACAGCCCACCAACGCTGCCGCTGTCTCTATCTACAGCCTCCCTAACTCCAATAGTAACTCAGAGGGCCGCCTGGTAAACTGGGAGCGACGCTCTGAAACTGCGAATGTCCAGGGATTCCTCCACCCCAAAGGGGCCAGGACCAAAAGCTCTTGCTGCTCTTCAAGTAGCCACGCAACCCCATTCACAGGCCCACCAACGCTGGCGCTGTCTCTTTCTAGAGCCTCCCAATATCCATTATTATCTCAATGGGCTGACGAGTACACCTGGCGCCAGGCTCAGCAAGTGTGAACGTCCAGGGATTCCTCCCACCCCAAAGGGGCCAGGACCAAAAGCCCTTCCTGCTTTTCAAGTAGCCAGGTAAACCCCATTCACAGCCGCACAAACGCTGCCGCTGTCTCTTTCTAAAGCCTCCAAAGCTCCACTTCTATGTCACTGGGCTGACGAGTACGCCAGGAGCTAGGCTCAGCAAGTGCGAACGTCCAGGGATTCCTCCCACCCCAAAGGGGCTTGGACCAAAAGCTCTTGCTGCTCTTCAAGTAGCCAGGCAACCCCATTCACAGCCCCACCAACGCTGGCGCTGACTTTTTCTAGGGCGTCCCAAACTTCAACACTATCTCAGAGGTCTGCCTTGTACAGTGGGAGCGAGGCTCAGCAATTGCGAACGTCCAGGGATTCCTCCCACCCCAAAGGGGCTAGGACCAAAAGCTCTTGCTGCTCTTCAAGTAGCCAGGCATCCCCATTCACAGCCCCACCAATGCTGGCGCTGTCTCTTTCCAGAGCGTCCCAGATGCCAATATATTCTCAGAAGGCCGTCTTGTAAAGTGGGACCCTGGATAAGCAACTGTGAACGTCCAGGGATTCCTCCCGCCCCAAAAGGGCCAGGACCAAAAGCTCTTGCTGCTCTTCAAGGAACCAGGCAACCCCATTCACAGCCCCACAAACGCTGCCGCTGTCTCTTTCTAGAGCCTCCCATACTCGCATAATATCTGCCTGGGTCCATGAGTAGAGCCGGATCCCAGCTCAGCAACTGTGAACGTCCAGGGATTCCTCCCACCCCAAAGGGGCCAGGAGCAAAAGCTCTTGCTGCTCTTCAAGAAGGCACGCAACCCCATTCACAGCCTCACAAACGATGGCGCTGTCTCTTTCTACAGTCTCCCAATGTCCTGCTTTCAGCTGGGATAGAGTTAATTTTCGTCTTGGTAGCCGGTGTGGGGCTGTTTTTTGGGTTTATGATGAGAACAATGTCGAGGATACACTGACGTTTTGTTCTTGCTAAGTAGTTGCTAAGTGGCGCTCACAGTGGTAAAGGAGTTTTCAACTGCCCATGCTCTGCCGGGTGCACAAGAAGCTGGGAGGGGGCACAGCCGGGGGGAGTGCTGGCCCAGACTGGCCCAAGGGCTATTCCATACCATATGACATCATGCTCAGTATATATAAGCTGGGGGAAGAAGAAGGAAGGGGGACATTGGGTATGATGGCGTTTGTCTTCCCGAGTAACCGTTACGCGTGATGGAGCCCTGCTTTCCTGGAGATGGCTGAACACCTGCCTGCCGATGGGAAGTAGTGAATGAATTCCTTGTTTTGTTTTGTTTGCGTCCACGGTTTTTGCTTTGCCTATTTAACTGTTCTAATTTAATTTACTTCAATTATTAAACTGTTCTTATCTCAACCCACGAGTTTTCTCCCTTTTACCCTTCTGATTCTCTCCCCCATCCCACTGGTGGGGAGTGAGCGAGAGGCTGCGTGGTGCTTAGTTGCTGGTTGGGGTTAAACCACGACACCCAAACTCTTATACTACCTGCCTGGGCAGCTAGGCCGTAGCACAGCTCAGAAATTGCGAACGTCAAGGGAATCCTCCCCAACCAAAGGGGCCAGGACCAAAAGCTCTAGCCTCTCTTCAAGGAGCCAGGCAAACCCATTCACAGCCCACCAACGCTGGCGCTGTCTCTATCTACAGCCTCCCTAACTCCAATAGTAACTCAGAGGGCCGCCTGGTAAACTGGGAGCAAGGCTCAGAATCTGCGAACGTCCAGGGATTCCTCCCACCCCAAAGGGGCTTGGACCAAAAGCTCTTGCTGCTTTTCAAGTTGCCAGGCAACCCGATTGACAGCCCCACCAACGCTGGCGCTGACTTTTTCTAGGGCCTCCCAAACTTCAATACTATCTCAGAGGTCCGCCTTGTAAAGTGGGAGCGAGGCTCAGCAATTGCGAACGTCCAGAGATTCCTCCCACCCCAAAGGGGCCAGGACCAAAACCTCTTGCTGCTCTTCAAGTAGCCAGGCAACCCCATTCACAGCCTCACAAACGATGGCGCTGTCTTTTTCTACAGTCTCCCAAACTCTTATACTACCTGCCTCGGCAGCTAGGCCGTAGCACAGCTCAGAAACTACGAACGTCCAGGGATTCCTCCAACCCCAAAGGGGCCAGGACCAAAAGCCCTTGCTGCTCTTCAAGTAGCCAGGCAAACCCCATTCACAGCCCCACAAACGCTGGCGCTGTCTCTTTCTACAGCCTCCCAAACTCCACTTCTTTGTCACTGGGCTGCCGAGTACGCCAGGAGCTAGGCTCAGCAAGTGCGAACGTCCAGGGATTCCTCCCACCCCAAAGGGGCCAGGACCAAAAGCTCTCTCTGCCCTTCAAGTAGCCAGGCAACCCTATTCACAGCCCTACCAACGCTGGCGCTGTCTCTTTCTAGGGCCTCCCAAACGTCAATACTATCTCAGAGGTCTGCCTTGTAAAGTGGGAGCGAGGCTCAGCAATTGCGAACGTCCAGGGATTCCTCCCACCCCAAAGGGGCCAGGACCAAAAGCTCTTGCTGCTCTTCAAGTACCCAGGCATTCTTATTCAGAGC
This sequence comes from Platalea minor, assembly GCA_037975005.1. Lineage (NCBI taxonomy): Eukaryota > Metazoa > Chordata > Aves > Pelecaniformes > Threskiornithidae > Platalea > Platalea minor. The sequence continues at coordinate 283,640 of JBBPFK010000074.1, forward strand.
CCCACCAATGCTGGCGCTGTGTCTTTCTAGAGCCTCCCTAACTCCAATACTGTCTGCCCGGGCCCATGAATAGAGCCGGAGGCAGGCACAGCAATTGTGAACGTCCAGGGATTCCTCCCACCCCAAAGGGGCCAGGACAAAAACTCTTGCTGCTCTTCAAGTAGACAGGCATTCTTATTCACAGCCCCACCAATGCTGGCGCTGTCTCTTTCCAGAGTGTCCCAGATGCCAATATATTCTCAGAAGGCCGTCTTGTAAAGTGGGACCCTGGCTAAGCAATTGTGAACGTCCAGGGATTCCTCCCACCCCAAAGGGGCCAGGACCAAAAGCTCTTGCTGCTCTTCAAGTAGCCAAGCAACCCCATTCACAGCCCCACAAACGCTGCCGCTGTCTCTTTGTACAGCCTCCCATACTCCCATAATATCTGCCTGGGTCCCTGAGCAGAGCCGGATACCAGCTCACAATTGTGAACGTCCAGGGATTCCTCCCACCCCAAAGGGGCCAGGACCAAAAGCTCTTGCTGCTCTTCAAGTAGCCAGGCAACCCCATTCACAGCCTCACAAAGGATGGCGCTGTCTTTTTCTACAGTCTCCCAAACTCTTATACTACCTGCCTCGGCAGCTAGGCCGTAGCACAGCTCAGAAACTACTAACGTCCAGGGATTCCTCCCAACCCAAAAGGGCCAGGACCAAAAGCTCTTGCTGCTCTTCAAGTAGCCAGGCATCCCCATTCACAGCCCGACCAACGCTCCCGCTGTCTCTTTCTACAGCCTCCCAAACTCCACTTCTATGTCACTGGGCTGCCGAGTACGCCAGGAGCTAGGCTCAGCAAGTGCGAATGCCCAGGGATTCCTCCCACCCCAAAGGGGCCAGGACCAAAAGCTCTTGCTGCTCTTCAAGTAGGCAGGCAAACCCCATTCACAGGCCCACCAACGCTGGCGCTGTCTCTTTCTAGAGCCTCCCAAACTCCAATACTACCTGCATGGGCAGCCGAGTACTCCTGGCGCCAGGATCAGCAATTGCGAACGTCCAGGGATTCCTCCCACCCCAAAGGGGCTTGGACCAAAAAATCTTGCTGCTCTTCAAGTTGCCAGGCAACCCCATTGACAGTCCCACCAACGCTGGCGCTGACTTTTTCTAGGGCCTCCCAAACTTCAGTACTATCTCAGAGGTCCGCCTTGTAAAGTGGGAGCGAAGCTCAGAAATTGCGAACGTCCAGGGATTCCTCCCACCCCAAAGGGGCCAGGACCAAAAGCTCTTGCTGCTCTTCAAGTACCCAGGCATTCTTGTTCACAGCCCCAACAATGCTGGCGCTGTGTCTTTCTAGAGCCTCCCAAACTCAAATACTATCTGCCCGGGCCCCTGATTAGAGCCGGAGGCAGGCAGAGCAATTCCGAACGTCCAGGGATTCCTCCCACCCCAAAGGGGCCAGGACCAAAAGCTCTTGCTGCTCTTCAAGAAGGCACGCAACCCCATTCACAGCCTCACAAACGATGGCGCCGTCTCTTTCTACAGTCTCCCAAACTCTTATACTACCTGCCTGGGCAGCTAGGCCGTAGCACAGCTCAGAAACTACGAAAGTCCAGGGATTCCTCCCACCCCAAAGGGGCCAGGACCAAAAGCCCTTGCTGCTTTTTAAGTAGCCAGGCAAACCCCATTCACAGCCCCACCAACGCTGGCGCTGTCCCTCTCCAGAGCCTCCCAAACTCCACTTCTATGTCACTGGGCTGCCGAATACACCTGGCGCCAGGCTCAGCAATTGCGAACATCCAGGGATTCCTCCCACCCCAAAGGGGCCAGGACCAAAAGCTCTTGCTGCTTTTCAAGTAGCCAGGCAAACCCCATTCACAGCCCCACCAACGCTGGCGCTGTCTCTTTCTAGAGCCTCCAAAACTCCAATACTACCTGCTTGGGCAACCGAGTACACCTGGCGCCAGCTCAGCAATTGCGAACGTCCAGGGATTCCTCCCACCCCAAAGGGGCCAGGGCAAAAGCTCTTGCTGCTCTTCAAGTAGCCAGGCATTCTTATTCATAGCCCCACCAACGCTGGCGCTGTCTCTTTCTAGAGCCTCCCTAACTCCAATACTGTCTGCCCAGGCCCCTAATTAGAACCGGAGGCAGGCACAGCAATTGTGAACGTCCAGGGATTCCTCCCACCGCAAAGGGGCCAGGACCAAAAGCTCCTGCTGCTCTTCAAGTAGCCACGCAACCCCATTCACAGGCCCACCAACGCTGGCGCTGTCTCTTTCCAGAGCCTCCCAAACTCCAATACTACCTCAGAGGGCCGCCTTGCAAAGTGGGAGCGAGGCTCAGAAACTGCGAATGTCCAGGCATTACTCCCACCCCAAAGGGGCCAGGACAAAAGCTCTTGCTGCTCTTCAAGTAGCCAGGCATCCCCATTCACAGCCCCACCAACGCTGCCGCTGTCTCTTTCTAGAGCCTCCCAAACTCCATTACTATCTCACTGGGCTGCCGAGTACGCCAGGAGCTAGGCTCAGCAAGTGCGAATGCCCAGGGATTCCTCCCACCCCAAAGGGGCTTGGACCAAAAGCTCTTGCTGCTCTTCAAGTAGCCAGGCATTCTTATTCACAGCCCCACAAACGTTGGCGCTGTCTCTTTCTAGAGCCTCCCAAACTCCAATACTGTCTGCCCGGGCCCCTGATTAGAGCCGGAGGCAGGCTCAGAAACTGCGAACGTCCAGGGATTCCTCCCACCCCAAAGGGGCCAGGACCAAAAGCTCTTGCTGCTCTTCAAGTAGCCAGGCATTCTTGTTCACAGCCCCACCAACGCTGGCGCTGTCTCTTTCTACAGCCTCCCAAATTCCAATACTACCTGCATGGGCAGCCGAGTACTCCTGGCGCCAGGCTCAGCAATTGCGAACGTCCAGGGATTCCTCCCACCCCAAAGGGGCTTGGACCAAAAAATCTTGCTGCTCTTCAAGTTGCCAGGCAACCCCATTGACAGTCCCACCAACGCTGGCGCTGACTTTTTCTAGGGCCTCCCAAACTTCAATACTATCTCAGAGGTCCGCCTTGTAAAGTGGGAGCGAAGCTCAGCAATTGCGAACGTCCAGGGATTCCTCCCACCCCAAAGGGGCCAGGACCAAAAGCTCTTGCTGCTCTTCAAGAAGGCACGCAACCCCATTCACAGCCTCACAAACGATGGCGCTGTGTCTTTCTACAGTCTCCCAAACTCTCATAATACCTGCCTCGGCAGCTAGGCCGTAGTACAGCTCAGAAACTGCGAACGTCCAGGGATTCCTCCCACCCCAAAGGGGCTTGGACCAAAAGCTCTTGCTGCTTTTCAAGTAGCCAGGCAACCCCATTCACAGCCCCACCAACGCTGGCGCTGACTTCTTCTAGGGCCTCCCAAACTTCAATACTATCTCAGAGTTCCGCCTTGTAAAGTGGGAGCGAGGCTCAGCAATTGCGAACGTCCAGGAATTCCTCCCACCCCAAAGGGGCCAGGACCAAAAGCTCTTGCTGCTCTTCAAGTAACGAGGCATTCTTATTCACAGCCCCACCAATGATGGCGCTGTGTCTTTCTAGAGCCTCCCAAACTCAAATACTGTCTGCCCGGGCCCCTGATTAGAGCCGGAGGCAGGCAGAGCAATTCCGAACGTCCAGGGATTCCTCCCACCCCAAAGGGGCCAGGACCAAAAGCTCTTGCTGCTCTTCAAGAAGGCACGCAACCCCATTCACAGCCTCACAAACGATGGCGCTGTCTCTTTCTACAGTCTCCCAAACTCTTATACTCCCTGCCTGGGCAGCTAGGCCGTAGCACAGCTCAGAAACTAGGAACGTCCAGGGATTCCTCCCACCCCAAAGGGGCCAGGACCAAAAGCCCTTGCTGCTTTTCAAGTAGCCAGGCAAACCCCATTCACAGCCCCACAAACGCTGGCGCTGTCCCTCTCCAGAGCCTCCCAAACTCCACTTCTATGTCACTGGGCTGCCGAGTACACCTGGCGCCAGGCTCAGCAATTGCGAACATCCAGGGATTCCTCCCACCCCAAAGGGGCCAGGACCAAAAGCTTTTGCTGCTTTTCAAGTAGCCAGGCAAACCCCATTCACAGCCCCACCAACGCTGGCGCTGTCTCTTTCTAGAGCCTCCCAAACTCCAATACTATCTCACTGGGCTGCCGAGTACGCCAGGAGCTAGGCTCAGCAAGTGCGAACGTCCAGGGATTCCTCCCACCCCAAAGGGGCCAGGGCCAAAAGCCCTCGATGCTCTTCAAGTAGCCAGGCAAACCCCATTCACAGCCCCACCAACGCTGGCGCTGTCTCTTTCTAGAGCCTCCCAAACTCCGGCCAGGACAAAAGCTCTTGCTGCTCTTCAAGTAGCCAGGCATCCCCATTCACACCCCACAAACGCTGGCGCTGTCTCTTTCTAGAGCCTCCCAAACTCCCATACTATCTCACTGGGCAGCTGAGTACACCTGGCACCAGGCTCAGCAATTGCGAATGTCTAGGGATTCCTCCCACCCCAAAGGGGCCAGGACCAAAAGCTCTTGTTGCTCTTGAAGACGACACGCAACCCCATTCACAGCGTCACAAACGATGGCGCTGTCTCTTTCTACAGTCTCCCAAACTCTTATACTACCTGCCTGGGCAGCTAGGCCGTAGTACAGCTCAGCAAGTGCGAACGTCCAGGGATTCCTCCCACCCCAAAGGGGCCAGGACCAAAAGCTCTTGCTGCTTTTCAAGTAGCCAGGCATCCCCATTCACAGCCCCACAAACGCTGGCGCTGTCTCTTTCTAGGGCCTCCCAAACTCCAATACTACCTGCATGGGCAACCGAGTACACCTGGCGCCAGGCTCAGCAAGTGCGAACGTCCAGGGATTCCTCCCACCCCAAAAGGGCCAGGACCAAAAGCTCTTGCTGCTTTTCAAGTGGCTAGGCAAACCCCATTCACAGCCCCACCAACGCTTCCGCTGTCTCTTTCTAGAGCCTCCCAAACTCCACTACTATCTCACTGGGCTGCCGAGTACGCCAGGAGCTAGGCTCAGAAACTGCGAACGTCCAGGGATTCCTCCCACCCCAAAGGGGCTTGGACCAAAAGCTCTTGCTGCTTTTCAAGTTGCCAGGCAACCCCATTCACAGCCGCACCAACGCTGGCGCTGACTTTTTCTAGGGCCTCCCAAACATCAATACTATCTCAGAGGTCCGCCTTGTAAAGTGGGAGCGAGGCTCAGCAATTGCGAACGTCCAGGGATTCCTCCCACCCCAAAGGGGCCAGGACCAAAAGCTCTTGCTGCTCTTCAAGTACCCAGGCATTCTTGTTCACAGCCCCACCAATGCTGGCGCTGTGTCTTTCTAGAGCCTCCCAAACTCAAATACTGTCTGCCCGGGCCCCTGATTAGAGCCGGAGGCAGGCAGAGCAATTCCGAACGTCCAGGGATTCCTCCCACCCCAAAGGGGCCAGGACCAAAAGCTCTTGCTGCTCTTCAAGAAGGCACGCAACCCCATTCACAGCCTCACAAACGATGGCGCCGTCTCTTTCTACAGTCTCCCAAACTCTTATACTCCCTGCCTGGGCAGCTAGGCCGTAGCACAGCTCAGAAACTACGAATGTCCAGGGATTCCTCCCACCCCAAAGGGGCCAGGACCAAAAGCCCTTGCTGCTTTTTAAGTAGCCAGGCAAACCCCATTCACAGCCCCACCAACGCTGGCGCTGTCCCTCTCCAGAGCCTCCCAAACTCCACTTCTATGTCACTGGGCTGCCGAATACACCTGGCGCCAGGCTCAGCAATTGCGAACATCCAGGGATTCCTCCCACCCCAAAGGGGCCAGGACCAAAAGCTCTTGCTGCTTTTCAAGTAGCCAGGCAAACCCCATTCACAGCCCCACCAACGCTGGCGCTGTCTCTTTCTAGAGCCTCCAAAACTCCAATACTACCTGCTTGGGCAACCGAGTACACCTGGCGCCAGGCTCAGCAATTGCGAACGTCCAGGGATTCCTCCCACCCCAAAGGGGCCAGGACCAAAAGCTCTTGCTGCTCTTCAAGTAGCCAGGCATTCTTATTCACAGCCGCACCAACGCTGGCGCTGACTTTTTCTAGGGCCTCCCAAACTCCAATAATAACTCAGAGGTCCGCCTTTTAACGTGGGAGCGAGGCTCAGCAATTGCGAACGTCCAGGGATTCCTCCCACCCCAAAGGGGCCAGGGCAAAAGCTCTTGCTGCTCTTCAAGTAGCCAGGCATTCTTATTCACAGCCCCACCAACGCTGGCGCTGTCTCTTTCTAGAGCCTCCCTAACTCCAATACTGTCTGCCCAGGCCCCTAATTAGAACCGGAGGCAGGCACAGCAATTGCGAACGTCCAGGGATTCCTCCCACCCCAAAGGAGCCAGGACCAAAAGCCCTCGATGCTCTTCAAGTAGCCAGGCAAACCCCATTCACAGGCCCACCAACGCTGGCGCTGTCTCTTTCTAGAGCCTCCCATACTCCCATAATATCTGCCTGGGTCCCTGAGTAGAGCTGGATCCCAGCTCAGCAATTGTGAACGTCCAGGGATTCCTCCCACCGCAAAGGGGCCAGGACCAAAAGCTCCTGCTGCTCTTCAAGTAGCCACGCAACCCCATTCACAGGCCCACCAACGCTGGCGCTGTCTCTTTCTAGAGCCTCCCAAACTCCAATACTACCTCAGAGGGCCGCCTTGCAAAGTCGGAGCGAGGCTCAGAAACTGCGAATGTCCAGGGATTCCTCCCACCCCAAAGGGGCCAGGACAAAAGCTCTTGCTGCTTTTCAAGTAGCCAGGCATCCCCATTCACAGCCCCACAAACGCTGCCGCTGTCTCTTTCTAGAGCCTCCCAAACTGTACTACTATCTCACTGGGCTGCCGAGTACGCCAGGAGCTAGGCTCAGCAAAAGCGAATGCCCAGGGATTCCTCCCACCCCAAAGGGGCCAGGACCAAAAGCTCTTGCTGCTCTTCAAGTAGCCAGGCATTCTTATTCACAGCCCCACAAACGTTGGCGCTGTCTCTTTCTAGAGCCTCCCAAACTCCAATACTGTCTGCCCGGGCCCCTGATTAGAGCCGGAGGCAGGCTCAGAAACTGCGAACGTCCAGGGATTCCTCCCACCCCAAAGGGGCCAGGACCAAAAGCTCTTGCTGCTCTTCAAGTAGCCAGGCATTCTTGTTCACAGCCCCACCAACGCTGGCGCTGTCTCTTTCTACAGCCTCCCAAACTCCAATACTACCTGCATGGGCAGCCGAGTACACCTGGCGCCAGGCTCAGCAATTGCGAACGTCCAGGGATTCCTCCCACCCCAAAGGGGCTTGGACCAAAAAATCTTGCTGCTCTTCAAGTTGCCAGGCAACCCCATTGACAGTCCCACCAACGCTGGCGCTGACTTTTTCTAGGGCCTCCCAAACTTCAGTACTATCTCAGAGGTCCGCCTTGTAAAGTGGGAGCGAAGCTCAGAAATTGCGAACGTCCAGGGATTCCTCCCACCCCAAAGGGGCCAGGACCAAAAGCTCTTGCTGCTCTTCAAGAAGGCACGCAACCCCATTCACAGCCTCACAAACGATGGCGCTGTGTCTTTCTACAGTCTCTCAAACTCTCATAATACCTGCCTGGGCAGCTAGGCCGTAGTACAGCTCAGAAACTGCGAACGTCCAGGGATTCCTCCCACCCCAAAGGGGCCAGGACCAAAAGCCCTTGATGCTTTTCAAGTGGCCAGGCAAACCCCATTCACAGCCCCACCAACGCTGGCGCTGTCTCTTTCCAGAGCCTCCCAAACTCCACTTCTTTGTCACTGGGCTGCCGAGTACGCCAGGAGCTAGGCTCAGCAAGTGCGAACGTCCAGGGATTCCTCCCACCCCAAAGGGGCCAGGACCAAAAGCCCTCGATGCTCTTCAAGTAGCCAGGCAAACCCCATTCACAGTTCCACCAATGCTGGCGCTGTGTCTTTCTAGAGCCTCCAAAACTCCAATACTACCTGCTTGGGCAACCGAGTACACCTGGCGCCAGGCTCAGCAATTGCGAACGTCCAGGGATTCCTCCCACCCCAAAGGGGCCAGGACCAAAAGCTCTTGCTGCTCTTCAAGTACCCAGGCATTCTTATTCACAGCCGCACCAACGCTGGCGCTGACTTTTTCTAGGGCCTCCCAAACTCCAATAATAACTCAGAGGTCCGCCTTTTAACGTGGGAGCGAGGCTCAGCAATTGCGAACGTCCAGGGATTCCTCCCACCCCAAAGGGGCCAGGACAAAAGCTCTTGCTGCTCTTCAAGTAGCCAGGCATTCTTATTCACAGCCCCACCAACGCTGGCGCTGTCTCTTTCTAGAGCCTCCTAACTCCAATACTGTCTGCCCAGGCCCCTAATTAGAACCGGAGGCAGGCACAGCAATTGTGAACGTCCAGGGATTCCTCCCACCCCAAAGGGGCCAGGACCAAAAGCTCTTGCTGCTCTTCAAGTAGCCAGGCAAACCCCATTCACAGTCCCACCAACGCTGGCGCTGTCTCTTTCTAGAGCCTCCCATACTCCCATAATATCTGCCTGGGTCCCTGAGTAGAGCTGGATCCCAGCTCAGCAATTGTGAACGTCCAGGGATTCCTCCCACCCCAAAGGGGCCAGGACCAAAAGCTCTTGCTGCTCTTCAAGTAGCCACGCAACCCCATTCACAGGCCCACCAACGCTGGCGCTGTCTCTTTCCAGAGCCTCCCAAACTCAAATACTACCTCAGAGGGCCGCCTTGCAAAGTGTAAGCGAGGCTCAGCAATTGCGAACATCCAGGGATTCCTCCCAACCCAAAGGGGCCAGGACAAAAGCTCTTGCTGCTCTTCAAGTAGCCAGGCATCCCCATTCACACCCCACAAACGCTGGCGCTGTCTCTTTCTAGAGCGTCCCAAACTCCCATACTATCTCACTGGGCAGCTGAGTACACCTGGCGCCAGGCTCAGCAATTGCGAATGTCTAGGGATTCCTCCCACCCCAAAGGGGCCAGGACCAAAAGCTCTTGTTGCTCTTGAAGACGACAAGCAACCCCATTCACAGCGTCACAAACGATGGCGCTGTCTCTTTCTACAGTCTCCCAAACTCTTATACTCCCTGCCTGGGCAGCTAGGCCGTAGCACAGCTCAGAAACTACGCACGTCCAGGGATACCTCCCACCCCAAAGGGGCCAGGACCAAAAGCTCTTGCTGCTCTTCAAGTAGCCACGCAACCCCATTCACAGCCCCACAAACGCTGGCGCTGTCTCTTTCTAGGGCCTCCCAAACTCCAATACTACCTGCATGGGCAACCGAGTACACCTGGCGCCAGGCTCAGCAATTGCGAACGTCCAGGGATTCCTCCCACCCCAAAGGGGCTTGGACCAAAAGCTCTTGCTGCTCTTCAAGTTGCCAGGCAACCCCATTGACAGCCCCACCAACGCTGGCGCTGACTTTTTCTAGGGCCTCCCAAACTTCAATACTATCTCAGAGGTCCGCCTTGTAAAGTGGGAGCGAGGCTCAGCAATTGCGAACGTCCAGGAATTCCTCCCACCCCAAAGGGGCCAGGACCAAAAGCTCTTGCTGCTCTTTAAGTAACGAGGCATTCTTATTCACAGCCCCACCAATGCTGGCGCTGTCTCTTTCTAGAGCCTCCGAAACTCCGGCCAGGACAAAAGCTCTTGCTGCTCTTCAAGTAGCCAGGCATCCCCATTCACACCCCACAAACGCTGGCGCTGTCTCTTTCTAGGGCCTCCCAAACTCCAATACTACCTGCATGGGCAACCGAGTACACCTGGTGCCAGGCTCAGCAATTGCGAACGTCCAGGGATTCCTCCCACCCCAAAGGGGCTTGGACCAAAAGCTCTTGCTGCTCTTCAAGTTGCCAGGCAACCCCATTGACAGCCCCACCAACGCTGGCGCTGACTTTTTCTAGGGCCTCCCAAACTTCAATACTATCTCAGAGGTCCGCCTTGTAAAGTGGGAGCGAGGCTCAGCAATTGCGAACGTCCAGGAATTCCTCCCACCCCAAAGGGGCCAGGACCAAAAGCTCTTGCTGCTCTTCAAGTAACGAGGCATTCTTATTCACAGCCCCACCAATGCTGGCGCTGTCTCTTTCTAGAGCCTCCCAAACTCCAATACTGTCTGCCCGGGACCCTGATTAGAGCCGGAGGCAGGCTCAGCAATTGCGAACGTCCAGGGATTCCTCCCACCCCAAAGGGGCCAGGACCAAAAGCTCTTGCTGCTCTTCAAGTAGCCAGGCATCCCCATTCACAGCCCCACCAACACTGGGGCTGTCTCTTTCCAGAGCGTCCCAGATGCCAGTATATTCTCAGAAGGCCGTCTTATAAAGTGGGACCCTGGCTAAGCAATTGCGAACGTCCAGGAATTCCTCCCACCCCAAAGGGGCCAGGACAAAAGCTCTTGCTGCTC